>CM042259.1:3170060-3257560 GCA_023566225.1 Romanogobio albipinnatus | reverse complement strand
GTGTCAGACTCTCCTATTATGGCTCCACACTGCTGTGAATGCACACAGTGGCAAGAAAAAATAGGAATCTGTCGCAGAATCTGTGAATAATTTGAGCAAAATAAGAGAGATCATACAAAATGCATGTTCTTTCTTATTTAGTACTGTCCTGAATAAGATATTTTACATAACATATGTTTACAAAATAGCTGAATTTATACAAATGACCCGTTCAAAAGTTTACACACCCTTGATTCTTAATCCTGTGTGTCGTCCCCCCTGATGATCCACGGCTTTGTGTGTGTGTCGTTCCCTGATGATCCACGGCTTTGTGTGTGTGTGTCGTTCCCTGATGATCCACGGCTTTGTGTGTGTGTCGTTCCCTGATGATCCACGGCTTTGTGTGTGTGTGTCGTTCCCTGATGAACCACGGCTTTGTGTGTGTGTGTCGTTCCCTGATGAACCACGGCTGTGTGTGTGTGTGTGTTTGTGAGTCGTTCCCTGATGATCCACGGCTGTGTGTGTGTTTTGTGACAGTTGTTCTTGAGTCTCTTGTTTGTCCTGAGCAGTTAAACTGTCCAACGTTCTTCAGAAAAATCCTACAAATTCTTCAGTTTTCCAGCATCTTTTGCATATTTGAGCCCTTTCCAGCAGTGACTGTGATTCTGTGTGTGTGTGTGTGTGTGTGTGCAGTGACTGTGTGATTCTGAGATCTGAGGACGATTGAGGGACTCAAACACAACTATTAAAAAAAGCTTCAAACATTCACTGATGCTCCAGAAGGAAACACGACGCATTAAGAGCCGGGGGTGAACACTTTTGAACAAGATGATGTCCACATTTTTCTTATTTTGTTTAAATATACCTTTTTTTCATTTAGTGCTGCCCTTCAGAAGCAACAGAAGATACTCACATGTTTCCCGGAAGACAAATTAAGTTCAATTTACCTTGATCTTCAAATGCAAAAGTGTTCACCCCCGGCTCTTAATGCGTCGTGTTTCCTTCTGGAGCATCAGTGAATGTTTGAAGCTTTTTTTAATAGTTGTGTTTGAGTCCCTCAATCGTCCTCAGATCTCAGAATCACACAGTCACTGCACACACACACACACACACAGAGAATCACACAGTCACTGCTGGAAAGGGCTCAAATATGCAGAAGATGCTGGAAAACTGAAGAATTTGTAGGATTTTTCTGAAGAACGTTGGGCAGTTTAACTGTTCAGGACAGACAAGAGACTCAAGAACAACCATCATAAAACACACACACATAGCCGTGGATCATCAGGGAACGACTCACACATACACACACACACACACACAGCCGTAGTTCAAATGGGAACGACACACACACTCACACACACAGTCGTGGATCATCTGGGAACGACTCACACATACACCCACACACACAGCCGTAGTTCATCAGGGAACGACACACACACACACACACACACACACACACACACACACACACACACACACACACTCACACACACAGTCGTGGATCATCAGGGGCGACGACACACAGGATTAAGAATCAAGGGTATGTAAACTTTTGAAAAGGGTCATTTAAAAAAATGCAGCTATTTTTTTGTCTATATGTAAAAATATTTTATGTAAAATGTCTTATTCAGGACAGTACTAAAAAAAATAACATTCATTGTGTATGATCTCTCTTATATAGATACAATGATTCACAGATTCTGCAAAAGGTTCACAAACTTTTCTTGTATTGGTTTTATCATTAAAATAAGACCCGTTTATTGATGCTACCATCCAATGTAATCTCTGAAATGTAATGTGTGTGGTTTTTATTTATGTCCAAAGTCTATTATCTCCGGTACGTCCCCCTCAGCTTGTCTAATTCCCATTCCCACATAATTTCCTTTGGGCAGATGCATATATTTGCTTCCCGATTGCTTTGGGTCGAGATTAGAGCTCCACGGGCATTTGACGTTATATTGAGCTGAAATGGTGCTGCTTGGCAGTGAATGAAAATGTCATGCTTCGGCAATTGGCGGTGGTACCTCTTAAGAGTATCAGATTAGCTCTAAATATACACGCTGCCCTCTTTTTCTGTGCTTCACCGCTTTGGTTTCAGCTGTGAGAGAAGGATTACTTTATTAGATTATTTCTTAAATCAATTAAACTAAAATAGTCGTGCCTACAGTTTCCAATATCATCGCATGCCTTGTTGGAGTGAATGATAGAAGTCTGTGAGACACATGCGTCTTCCTGACATCCATCGGTATGCCTTATTTTATTTATGCATTTGACAGACGCTTTTATCCAAAGCGACTTACAGGGACAATCCCCCTGGAGAAACATGGAGTAAAGAGCCTTGCTCAAGGACTCACTGGTGGTGAGCGCTGGGATCGAACCAGCAACCTTCTGCATATCAGTCCCATGGTTTAACCCACTGGACCACCATCTCACATTATGCAATAAGATGTTTATGGAATGGCTCAATCAAGGGTATAGTGCATGATTTACTGCGCATAAGTAAATAGCGCCAGGCGTTTACTCACACACACGCAAGACCGTGAACGAAAGGGATCTGCACAGTTTCTTTTGATTTTGAGAATAAGCTCTTTTGAGAATAATTTTGTATTGTTCATTTACTGTTGACGTATTGTAATGCGGCATTGTTATGTGGCTTAATAATACAAGAACTTTACAGTAATTTGCCCTGAATGTCATGTTAATAATTTCATATGTGCATTGTAAACCTGCATAAGTAGGCACAACTCAAAACTTTTGAGGTAATCGTTATCGTTTTAAGTAAAGAAATTCAAAGTTTAAGTAAGCAGAACAGGCAGTGCCAGTGCCTGTTGGCAAGCACTGTTTACACTATACCTCTGCCTAACAATGCCTGTTAGGCGACACAAGGTTAAAAAGATAAAACGTCTTCAGTGGCGTAGTCAGTAGAGCGGAAGGCCGTGTGTCCACCAAAGTGTTTCTGAAAGCGCTAGGCGTTCAGCTGAAAACGCCTCGCTGTGGGCGCTTGAGAGCGGTTTGGCCTCCAACCAATACGCCTATATAGTTGGTTTGTCACTTCCCTGAAAAACGACCCATAGGACCGTTTACTAAAGTTGCGCCCCTATCGACAACAGGACACTTTCATTTTAATGCTTTGTTTCCTTTTATTTGCGTCATATTTCGGGTTTTGCGTAGGTCAATTGATAGAGCATTGCAAAATACATCATGTGATCATGCAATCGTGGGTTCGATCCCAGGGAACGCATGTGTTCATACAGTGTGTATGCACTATAAATCACTGGGGAGGTTTAGGGGTGGGGTGGGTGTAGTTGTTAATAATAAAACATTTTTTTTGCTAAATGGAAATATGACAAATGGTGGTAAAAGGTCCACACTGTCACGTGTCAGGTTCTTTCTCTTTGCTTCTCACTATCCTTTTCTTCACTCACTCTCCTTCCTGATTGTTACACACACACACACACACACACACTTTCTCACTCGCTCGTTAGGCTCATCTTCTCTCTGTCTACCTGCACCTGTTAGTCATCTCAATCAGTGCCTCGCTGCCTTGCGATGACACCTGTTCCCACTTTTGTTTGAGTGCTTACCCTTTATCTAGTGTTTGTTCTTACTGCCTCTTGTTGGATCATTGTTTCATGTCATGCGTTTCTTCATGTCTGATTTGCTTTGGAAGTGCTCATCTGGTCTTGTTTGTCTGATACAGCCTTGCGCCTAAGTTTAGTCTGAGTTCTGCATTTGCTGCAAGAGTACCTTCGCGGTCCTCTGTTCCTGACTGTGATTTATTCTCAAGAACTGCCTCCACCTCTACTGGTGTCCTGATCTCTCTCCTCTTCGAGACAGGATCATCTCAGCTGCCTTCTCAGTTTGTTTTACCAGTTCTGTGTGCCTTAACGACAGACTGCCGTGTTTATATTCTCATTAAAGACTGTTGTTATCCTGTCAACCTCTGCTTTTGGATCCATTCTTTATTGACTCTGACACACACATTGCATTTAAATGAACTTTTAAATCGGTAATTTTGTATTCTGAGAAATTTTGATTGGTAACGATACAGACGTAACACGACACTGTCATTATTTTTACGACAGCTAGAGGGCGCATGACTTTAAAACGTAAATAAAGGTCGTAATAAGGTGCTTAAAAATGACCTAGAGTCGTTTTTTTTTTTTGGAGGACAGTCTGTTTTTTTTAGTTGAGACTCTTTTTCACGCTTGTGATGATAGGGGGTATCCACGGAAGTGTTACTAGTATCTAATTTCACAGATTGTTTGTTACTGTATTGTTTCTATATAAAAATGCAGATACAATGTAAAGTATTTGCTCTGGCTCTTGTTTTAAATACGTTTGCTCCATTATTATGCTTGTTGTTTTCCTCTGTTGATGTTGCACAAGCAGAATGTGGTGTTTGGTCGGTGTTGTATTTGTCCCGTCCCTCCTCCACTGTGATTGGACGGCTGGGTGAAAAGTGACAGTGATGAGCGCTGCGTTTTACTCGAAGTTGAATATTCTTCAACTCTCGGCGACCAGTAAAAAAACGTTGGTGAAATTGGGACGCAGAGGACATTTTGCATGTCCAAAGTCTTGATAAAAAAACGTTGAACGCTCAGCGCTTGAGAGTGAAATACTCGCTCAGCGTCTCGTTATACTCATGTGGTTCTAAAAACGCGGCGCTCTCATTGAGAACAATTGAATACGCCAGCCAGCCGCGTGAAAAAACGCTTTGGTAGACACACGGCCTAATGCTCATGGAATTTGGTTTTGACGCGATCGACCCGGGTTCGAATCCGCCTTTTGCAGAACTCGCTCTTCTCTCTTTTCCCATCACATCACATCGGAAAGGCATTTACTTTCAATAAAAATCAAGAAAATGTTCTAAAAGTAGAAATAAAGTTCCTAACGAAATGTTTAATAATAATACAAATTGGGTAGGGTTAGTTGTGGCTGTAGGGAGGGCTTTTATTATCCCATTAAGGCGGCATCCATTTAATAATTTAAATAAATATAATCATTTACACTCTGTTATTACTGCATCCTGTTAATGTACAACAATACTGAGGTGCAAATAGTGTGCATCTGTCAAAATAAAGTATAAATGGCATCTATAAAAGGCAATAGACCCTTTTCACAAAATTTTAAAAATTTTATTTTATGAAAATTTTATTTTATTTTATGTATTTTATTTTATGTATTCTCTCATTCACAGCTATAATTTTTAACCCAACTATGACAACTTCCGCTCTGAGAAACCTATACTATTTAAACACATTGCAAAGAGCTGCTACTTTTACACGGTGTCAATAGAATATATAACTATTTTCTCTTAATAGCCGCTGCTATTTTTATTTGGTACTCATACACATACATTTACTCTTCCTTTCGAGTGTCATGGCAAAGCATGCTGGGAAATAGAACTTCCAGCCCAGTTTCGGTTCAATTCAAGTTGGTCTAAATGAAAAGAAACACGTTCACAAAACTCAAACCAATGAAACAATACTTAAAATGTGTCCGTTTTGACAACTCAAAAGAAAAGAAATACTCATAAAAGTAACTAATTTGTTCAATTTACGTCTACCCTACTCAAACCAATGAATTTCGAGCATTAGGGTTCACGCGGCTAGTTTTTATTCTTTTGCGCTGTACATTTGATGTTCGTTTTTTGCTCATTTGTCTCAAATTCATCCTCTCAGCTCTGCTTTTACACACGTAACCACAAAATCAGTGGAATTGCCTGCTTTATATAAAACAGTAGATACTGTTAACAGTGGAAAAACTCTTAATGATTGTATTTTAATTGCGTCGTTATTTGAAAACTGGGTTGTGCGGTGTGTTTTACAGGGGAATCTTGTGAGTTTTTCACCGCAGGAGGCGTTTTTTTGGAGCAGAGAGCCAGGTTAATAAGAGAAGCATATGGCCAGAGAACATCTTGACTTTTATTACACCATAGACACTATTAAAATGACAGTTACCTTAGATGGTTAAAATATTAACTTGGCCATTGTGTGAGGTGGGATCTGTAATAAATGGATACACGTAGTGGCCTATTTTTTATTCTGTACAAATATTTTCTCAACACATTTATATTTATTATTAGCAATCTGTAATGATAATGAATCCTTTAATGGACTCTTTTATACTTCTCCATAGACCAAAAATAACAAGAGAATTTAATAGCTCATTATTATAAATTAGGAAACGTCTCTTCTTCTCAGATGTGGACTTCAATGGGCTACTGGGAGTGTTTCTGAAGGTTAAATCATTTATTGTGCGAAATGTAGAAGAACCTTTGTCATATAGTGGCTAATATGAACCGTGCATCGGGTTATATTCATCACATGGAAATCATTATTAGCGTGCTTGGAAAATTGCCTTTGCCGTTTTCGGAGTGGCCAATATGGGCCGTGTCAATGACACGAGTGTGGAAACTTCATTTTATGGACCATGCAAACAATAGAGTTGCAAAATGTCCAACTTTGTAGCGAATCGTGTGATTTTATTCCCCTGAAATTGATGCTCCCACACTTTCCATGGATTGCAGTGCAGAAAACAAACTTCCCAAAGTATCAGTTGCATGATATTATGAGTGGTTTATTGGAAAATTACATTGGTTACACTTTATTTGAAAGTGTTGTTACAGTGTAATATGAATTAACTACATGTACTTACTATAGGGTTAGGGTTTAAGGTTAGTTGCATGTAATTATGCATACTTTACTGGTATTACTATGGTAAGTACTTATCAAAGTCAAAGTCAGCTTTATTGTCGATTCTTCACATGTTCCAGACATACAAAGCAATCGAAATTATGTTTCCCTCCATCCCACGGTGAAGACAAGACAAGACATATAGTATAAACTAGACTAGAGTTAAAAAACTAAAACTAGAGTTCAATATCAGTATATAGACATTTAAATTAAATTAAAATTAAGTCTGCAAGTGGCAGACTTAATTATGTACATGATATTGCTGATATTTCAAGAAATATTCAATTGGCCAATCACAAACTATTTAAAAAAGAATAAGATGATGATAAATCACACACATCCTGCAATCATTGCTAAATGATATATAGAGAGAGATTAAATATTTAGATATTTTAGTTTCCATGGAAATGTGGCTAATTAAGAATCATTTGGGGTTGCAGTGTATTTGTATATTTAAGTACTGTTTTGTTTAACGAACTATACTATAGGGTTAGGGTTTAAGGTTAGTTGCATGTAATTATGTATACTTTACTGGTTTTACTATGGTAAGTACTTATGATCGTGATATTGCTGATATTTCAAGAAATATTAAATTGGCCAATCACATAAAGATGGACTGTTTTTTAAAAAAAACAAATAAAATAATGATAAATCACACACATCCTGCAATCATTGCTAAATGATATATAGAGAGATTAAATATTTAGATATTTTAGTTTCCATGGAAATGTGACTACATTCTAAAGAAAAAAAAGGTTCTATATGGCACCAAAAATGGTTCTTGGCTCGTAATCATAGGGGAGCCTTTTTTAGTGCTATATAGCACCAATTGTGGTGCTTCGGTGGTTCTTCAGAGGTGCTATATAGCACATTAGTCAAAGAACCGCTGAAGAACCTCTGAAGAACCACTGAAGCACCAAAATTGGTGCTATATAGCACTTAAAAAGGTTCCCCTATGATTACGAGCCAAGAACCATTTTTGGTGCCATATAGAACCTTTTTTTTTTAGAGTGTAATTAAGAATCATTTGGGGTTGATATGTATTTGTATATTTAAGTACTGTTTTGTTTAATGAACTATGCTATAGGGGTTAGGTTTGAGGTTAGTCGCATGCATTTATGCATCATTGGTAAGGACACTGTAAAATAAAGTGTTACCTATGTTGGAAACAGAAGAGGGAATTCAAATAAAGTAATGTGTCAGATGTTCATTGTTTAAAGTCGTTGTTTACGCGCATATTCATCGCGCAAAACGCACCTTTTTCGAGGAAAATCCCGTGTCAAAAGATCATATTTTCCGCGTTTTCTTTGGCTTCGTAACCTTAAGCACTTTGTTATGCTAATGGCCCCTGACATCAGCGCGAGATCAAAGTGGCGCGCGGGCTCTTATAGTCTCGAGCTCCGTCTGCACCGTCAGTCCGGCAGATTCCAGCGCGCGAGCAGCACACACACACACACACACCTCTTCATCAGTGGACTGTTGCATGATGCTTTCTCATTCGGACTTCACAAAAACGGATTAACTAGAGAAGTTTGGCTGGATTTAAAGAAAACGCGCTTTTGGATTACTTTGCGCACTGACGCAGACCTGTGTTTGATAAAGGTGAGGATGAGCGCGCGGTCCGTTTTATTGTTCTTGCTTGTGTCCCTGATGTGCAACGGTGTTTTAGTTTTAAAATACCCCAGGTGCAAATTAAAGTCAATTGACAGGGCACTAATGTATATTATAGACCACCCAGAGGGGTTATATCGAGTGGACTAATTACATTTTAAGTTCACTTCGGTTCCGCCCAAGGTGGAAATAAAGCAGATTAAAGATAAAGTGAGCGAAATCGCAGCCTGCAGGAGTGAAACAGCTTTTACACATATGCAATATAATTTAACTAGGCATAATCTAAATCTTAAATGAGGTTTGTTTAGTTATGAAGCTTTGAAAAATATTAAAATCAATACGCGTTTGTATATAGTTATAGTTTGTATATGTATATAGTTTGTCAATACATCTGGTATATAGATTAGAATGCATGCAACTACTAAACATTTCTTTAAATTAGTACGCTGAAGGAAAAAAAAAAGAATTAAATTAACTGGTAACACTTTACAATAAGGTTCATTAGTTGACATGAGCTAATAATGAACTGCACTTATTAATCTTTGTTAATGTTAATTCCAACATTTACTAATGCGTTATTCAAATCTTGCTAACATTAGTTAATGCACTGTGAACTAACATGAACAAACCATGAATAGCTGGATTTTTATGAACTAATGTTAACAAAGATGAACTAATGCTGAACAGAGATGGTTAGTTCATGTTAACTAATGCATTAACTAATGTTAACTAATACAACCTTATTGTAAAGTGTTACCAATCAACTTAAATTTGTAAGGTTGTTGATACAAAAAAAACCCCACACTAATGAATAACTAAAATCGTAGACATGATTAGAGTAGAAATTATAGTACCAAGTGTAATACAAGTACTATAATTTGAGCTACATCTGTAATTGTAATATCACTTTTAATGTATAGTTGTCTGGGTAGCCAGGAGGGAAGGGAAAAAATCCCTCTGCAATCTGGACAATCGCTGTGTGTATGTGAAAGCATCATGCCTGAGGCCAGACAGCATGTCCACTGGGAGCTAGTGTTTATTACCCTGCTATTCCAGCGAGTGGAATAATCAGAAAACATTTGATAACATCCTACCGCCACACCTATATTTCACAATTTTGCATGCAGAGTATTAGAAAACTGCTATTTTAAAACACTGAAAAATTGGAACGTAATATTTAAGAGTTTTGCTTTGGAATCTTTTATCTTCTGCAATTTAAACTAAAAATGCATTTTTAAATCCTCACTACAAGAGAATACAGTAATGCAATAGACTAATATAATAGCAACACCACCGTAAAATGCAAAATTACTAGGAAAGCGCTGTGTAAAAGCTGTTTTTAAACAGATGAATTTGATCGGCGTAATCTGAATCTCTTTTTTTTTCTTCTAGCAGGAGTGGGACAGAAAGACGGAGCAAGTGTCATGGCTTTTGGCTTTTAATTATAACCGTGTCGAGAAGCAGTGGGGTCAGCGAGCACCTGCATCAGCGTCTTCTGATCGAGCTGGATCGTATCAGCATGAAGCAAACCTTCCCTTCACTCCCGCTCTGTCTCCTCACATTCCTGCTCCTGTCTCAGCAGTGCACAGGAATCAAATGGCTGTGAGTTGCTCTTTTCTCTCTATACACACTGGGTGTATTTTGTTAAACTGTGTGCAATTTCGGAACATGGGAATCGATCTTGGAACAGTGGAACAAAGGCTTTTAATTAGGGGGAAAAAAATGGATCCGTCAAAAGTAAAATTTCCCGGTAACTCGTAATGTTTTGTACTCACATAATTGATCCATTGCAATGGAAAACATGACGGTGGTGAAATTGGGATGCAGAGGCCATTTTGCATGTCCAAAGTCTTGATATTGCATGGCAAGAAATGCAAAACAGATGCCGCCGTAAACACCTGTGTTCCCTGGATAACAAAGACGGAGGGTGTGTGTGTGTGTGTGTGTGTGTGTGAGTGAGCGGAGGTTAAGACAGGGGTCTGTCAGTCACAGCATATCATGGAGCATAAAGTGGCGGCCCCTAATCTGAAACAGGCAAAGGTAGAGCGGGCATTGGTTGGTTCTCACGAATAGCGATACATGTGTGTGTTCTTAGTCAAAGAGAGAACAGGAATCACGCAACACAAAGCCTTACCCAAATGAATATGATTTTTGCAATCATTTCTTGTAACTGAAAACGTTCAACCTTTCTAAGATAAAATCTATGATTCGCGTTTTCTACCTTCACTAAAGTTTGAACAATGAACGAATCATCTTAAGCATAAACAAGATTTTTTCCATTGGCAATTGCTTTTTGGCTCCTTTCTTGCGTCCAAGTGATGCAGAAATAATCGTCTTCCATTTGCTCTAATCTTGATTGATTATCTCTGGGAATGGGTTGTTGTTTGCATGCCTTTGCGAGCGAGACACTGAACAGTTTTAGCCCGCAGCTTATATGCGTGCGAGAGCGCTTTTGCAAAGCGTCGATGTTACTCTTAATGTTTCAGAGTTGGCTTTAACCATGTTTATTTGGATTGAAGACTTTGCCGCAAACATTTTGACCACTTTTCACACCACCAAACATCATTTGAATCGCTTTTTTGATTAAACGAAAGACTTTTAAATGAACGAATACAGTTTTCACAGACATCCAGTGTTCATCCATGTGCCTTTCCTCATCCAGGGCACTATCACAGACCACACAACACATCAACAAGACCCAGCACTGCAAGACACTGCCAGGCCTCGTCTCTTCTCAGGCTCAGCTCTGTAGGAGTAACCTGGAACTCATGCAAACCATCATCCAAGCTGCACGGGAGGTTAAAAAGGTCTGCCAAAAGACCTTCACAGACATGCGCTGGAACTGTTCCTCTATTGATGCTCAAAAATTCCTCCCGGACCTGGAACGAGGTGAGTTACAGGAGAAAATCATGTCCACGGAGGATATATTTCCAATTCAAGGCTATTTCTGCGTGAACCGTTTCGGAGATCTATCCGCAGATGTTCTGTTTAGACACAGCAAGCCCTAAATTTGCTGTACGTCTATTGCCAGTTCCTTCAAGGCGACTTAAGTGACCACACACCTCTCTTTATGCCCGAGTGTGGTTTCCATTCAGGCCTTAATAGGTCTGAGGAACCCATCTAATTGTTGAGGGAGAACTTTATGAGGGCAATGGTTTAAAAAGCAGCCTATGGTGATCTCTAAACACTCTCGCTCCGGGTAACGCAGACTATGCCAGTTAAATGCAGCAATTCGGCCTAAGTGCCTCGCTGCATGATAAAAGAAATCGTAGCCCTGCTCACCCGGAAACCTCCGACCCGCGGAATTCTTGCACATCGGCCCCTTTTTTTCTTATGCTCCGTTTGATGTGAGGCTTCGCGGAGGAGCAGCGTTTACTGTGAGGACTAACAATAGGATCCATTCTATTCAATGAGAGATGCTATTGAGCGAGTTAGTCAGTAATGGACAGAGAATTGCCTTTTTTTTGGGGGCTAGTTTCACGGTCTTTTAAATCCTACAGTTTTACCCTGTGTCCGACCCCTGCGGCACAGATGTGATTTTCACCGGTCAGCAAATTAAAATCAATTCGATAAAATAGTCATGAAAGGGATATCGTGTTATTATTGTTTTAATGTTGTGGCGTCACGTCTTGAATTTCATCACGGCGCTGACACGTGCATGCTACTCTTTGACCGGGGGGGGTTTAATCGTCCTCCCTATTTATTTATTAAGAGCTTTTAGCTTGATCCGAATGCCGGAGATGGTCAAACTAAATCTTGTTGAAGTTTTAGAGAACGGCCCTCCTTCCCCGCAGACCTGTCAAGAGTTAAAGCGCTCCTGCTTCTCATAAGTGCGCCGCTAAGGAGATGGTCTTTGATGTACCTTGTACGGGGTCAAGTTGAGCCTCTCCTGTTTCTACACCTATTATCTTGTCATGACATATGTGCACTGTGAGAACAGCTCCGCCATTATCCTTTCATACTGCATTCCGACAGGTTTCTCATGTTGCTATAAGGGGAAAAAAGTCAGTTTTGAGTATTTTTTTTATTAGCAACTCATTTTAATCCGTTTTCCCCCCCATCTTTCAGGAACGAGGGAATCTGCGTTTGTATACGCGCTCTCTGCAGCCGCTATAAGTCACACTATAGCACGGGCGTGCACCTCCGGAGACCTGAGGCTGTGCTCATGTGGTCCGATTCCAGGTGAAATACCCGAGCCTGGGTACAGGTGGGGCGGCTGTGCTGATAACCTGCATTATGGTCTCCTCATGGGCTCCAAGTTTTCTGATGCCCCCATGAAGTTCAAGAAGAAGTCTGGCTCGCATGCCAACAAGCTGATGCATCTTCACAATAGCGAAGTGGGCAGACAGGTGAGCGGTACCTCACAGAAACCAAGTGGAATTAATTATTCACTACGAAAGACTTAAAGGGTTAGTTCACGCAAAAATGAAAATTCTGTCATTAATTACACACCCACATGTCGTTCCAAACCCTTCATCTTCAGAACACAAATGAAGATCTCTTTGGTGAAATCTGAGAGCTTTCTGTTTCTCCATAGACAGCTACGAAACTACCACTTTAAACAGAAGCTCAAACGCGCTGCGTAACACGAGAATGAACCTCATTGGTTCTCGCTGAAGCTCAAACGTGATGCGTAACACGAGAATGAACCTCATTGGTTCTTGCTGAAGCTCAAACGTGATGCGTAACACGAGAATGAATCTCATTGGTTCTTGAGAAGCTCAAACGTGATGCGTAACCTCATTGGTTCTTGAGAAGCTCAAACGTGATGCGTAACACGAGAATGAACCTCATTGGTTCTTGAGAAGCTCAAACGTGATGCGTAACACAAGAATGAACCTCATTGGTTCTTGAGAAGCTCAAACGTGATGCGTAACACGAGAATGAACCTCATTGGTTCTTGAGAAGCTCAAACGTGATGCGTAACACGAGAATGAACCTCATTGGTTCTTGAGAAGCTCAAACGTGATGCGTAACACGAGAATGAACCTCATTGGTTCTGCGTGATGCGTAACACGAATGAACCAATGAAGAATGATCCTCATTGGTTCAAACGTGATGCGTAACACGAGAATGAACCTCATTGGTTCTGCGTGATGCGTAACACGAATGAACCAATGAAGAATGATCCTCATTGGTTCAAACGTGATGCGTAACACAAGAATGAACCTCATTGGTTCTTGAGAAGTTCAAATGTGATGCGTAACACGAGAATGAACCTCATTGGTTCTTGAGAAGCTCAAATGTGATGCGTAACAAGAGAATGAACCTCATTGGTTCTTGAGAAGTTCAAATGTGATGCGTAACACGAGAATGAACCTCATTGGTTCTTGAGAAGCTCAAATGTGATGCGTAACAAGAGAATGAACCTCATTGGTTCTTGAGAAGCTCAAACGTGATGCGTAACACGAGAATGAACCTCATTGGTTCTTGAGAAGCTCAAACGTGATGCGTAACACGAGAATGAACCTCATTGGTTCTTGCTGAAGCTCAAACGTGATGCGTAACACGAGAATGAACCTCATTGGTTCTTGAGAAGCTCAAATGTGATGCGTAACACGAGAATGAACCTCATTGGTTCTTGAGAAGCTCAAATGTGATGCGTAACAAGAGAATGAACCTCATTGGTTCTTGAGAAGTTCAAATGTGATGCGTAACACGAGAATGAACCTCATTGGTTCTTGAGAAGCTCAAATGTGATGCGTAACAAGAGAATGAACCTCATTGGTTCTTGAGAAGCTCAAACGTGATGCGTAACACGAGAATGAACCTCATTGGTTCTTGAGAAGCTCAAACGTGATGCGTAACACGAGAATGAACCTCATTGGTTCTTGCTGAAGCTCAAACGTGATGCGTAACACGAGAATGAACCTCATTGGTTCTTGAAAAGCTCAAATGTGATGCGTAACACGAGAATGAACATCATTGGTTCTTGCTGAAGCTCAAACGTGATGCGTAACACGAGAATGAACCTCATTGGTTCTTGAGAAGCTCAAACGTGATGCGTAACACGAGAATGAACCTCATTGGTTCTTGAGAAGCTCAAACGTGATGCGTAACACGAGAATGAACCTCATTGGTTCTTGAGAAGCTCAAACGTGATGCGTAACACGAGAATGAACCTCATTGGTTCTTGAGAAGCTCAAATGTGATGAAAAACCTCATTGGTTCTTGAGAAGCTCAAACGTGATGCGTAACACGAGAATGAACCTCATTGGTTCTTGAGAAGCTCAAACGTGATGCGTAACACGAGAATGAACCTCATTGGTTCTTGAGAAGCTCAAACGTGATGCGTAACACGAGAATGAACCTCATTGGTTCTTGAGAAGCTCAAACGTGATGCGTAACACGAGAATGAACCTCATTGGTTCTTGAGAAGCTCAAACGTGATGCGTAACACGAGAATGAACCTCATTGGTTCTTGAAAAGCTCAAATGTGATGCGTAACACGAGAATGAACATCATTGGTTCTTGCTGAAGCTCAAACGTGATGCGTAACACGAGAATGAACCTCATTGGTTCTTGAGAAGTTCAAATGTGATGCGTAACACGAGAATGAACCTCATTGGTTCTTGAGAAGCTCAAATGTGATGCGTAACAAGAGAATGAACCTCATTGGTTCTTGAGAAGTTCAAATGTGATGCGTAACACGAGAATGAACCTCATTGGTTCTTGAGAAGCTCAAATGTGATGCGTAACAAGAGAATGAACCTCATTGGTTCTTGAGAAGCTCAAACGTGATGCGTAACACGAGAATGAACCTCATTGGTTCTTGAGAAGCTCAAACGTGATGCGTAACACGAGAATGAACCTCATTGGTTCTTGCTGAAGCTCAAACGTGATGCGTAACACGAGAATGAACCTCATTGGTTCTTGAGAAGCTCAAATGTGATGCGTAACACGAGAATGAACCTCATTGGTTCTTGAGAAGCTCAAATGTGATGCGTAACAAGAGAATGAACCTCATTGGTTCTTGAGAAGTTCAAATGTGATGCGTAACACGAGAATGAATCTCATTGGTTCTTGAGAAGCTCAAATGTGATGCGTAACAAGAGAATGAACCTCATTGGTTCTTGAGAAGCTCAAACGTGATGCGTAACACGAGAATGAACCTCATTGGTTCTTGAGAAGCTCAAACGTGATGCGTAACACGAGAATGAACCTCATTGGTTCTTGCTGAAGCTCAAACGTGATGCGTAACACGAGAATGAACCTCATTGGTTCTTGAGAAGCTCAAACGTGATGCGTAACACGAGAATGAACCTCATTGGTTCTTGAGAAGCTCAAACGTGATGCGTAACACGAGAATGAACCTCATTGGTTCTTGCACGTCAAGGGCACATGCTTGTTTGATCTTGTTTACCACAACTGATGTGTGTGTTGATGAATGTTTATATGTGCATAAAAGCCTAAATTGAATCTGTTCATCGTATGATCGAGTCTTTTATTAAATGGTTTAATTCATGGATTAGTTTTACGATCTCTTTATGAACTTTTTGAAGCATCAAAGTGTCAGTGGAGGGACAGGAAGCTCTGAGATTTAATCAAAAATATCTTCATTTGTGTTCTGAAGACGAACGAAAGTCTTACAGGTTCGGAACGACATGAGGCTGAACTATCCCTTTAAGGTGCATTCACATGTATTTGCTGCATTGGCTGAAAGAAAGCTGCTTGGTTTGCCAGTCACTTCTGAGCTGTTCTTCATACATCCTACATATTTGACAATCCACCTATTTCGTCGCCGAAATATTGCTAATGTGACCGCACCTTCGGGCAAGGAATCTGATTCGAATTATAAACTTTTTAAATGAATTAAAAAGTGTTTTTTGGTTTTTCGTTTATGATCTGTGTTCAAAGTAGTTTGAATGTGTACATGACGGCATGCATAACGCGGAAAAGCTGTCCAAATTCACTAGTATGTTGCATTCCTGTGGAGATTGTCACTTTACTGTCGACTTCATCTGAATCCACGCAGGCTTTGCGAGACGCTCTGGTCATGAAGTGCAAATGCCACGGTGTTTCTGGATCCTGCTCCATTCGGACCTGTTGGAGAGGCTTACAGGACCTGAAAGACATCGCAATGGATCTGAAGACCAAGTACTTGTCAGCAACTAAGGTGGTCCATCGGCCCATGGGCACACGCAAGCAACTCGTCCCCAAAGACATCGACATCCGGCCGGTCCGAGAGAACGAGCTGGTTTATCTGCAGAGTTCACCAGACTATTGCATGAGGAATGACAAAATGGGCTCTTTTGGTACTCAGGACAGGTGAGACTAACTAATTAACAGATTACATACTTCATACAAGAAGGACTGACTCTGATGCCAAAAATATCTCTAATCTAATATCATATTTATATCATGGGACACACGTTCTCCAGTTTGTTGATCATTAAAACATGTCTTAAATTGCAAGCATTTCAAGTCCACGGATGGCAAAGTGTTGCGTTATTTAGTTCACGCATCAATGAGTAACAAAATCAACACTGAATCAGTATTTATTCTTATTACTTTCATGTGAAATGTACTAATAACACATAATAATTATGTAGTTATGTCTGAGAACAATTTCTTAGCAACTAGGGACTGCACAAATATAGGCTATATATTATAGGCCTAGGGCTATACAGGCATCTGGCTATTCATTTGAATCCTTATTAACAAATATATACATTTATAATTGGGTATGTATGTATTTGTTAATTAATACCAGTAATGCCAATGTTGCTTTTTAAAATTTGACTGGGGGCACCAATAAGGATTTCGCCTAGGGCGTCAGAATGGCTAGAAATGGCTAGTTGGCACCATTTTGTTGTGAAAAGGGGATCAGTGTGTTTGTGTACACACGTGTCTTTGACATGTCCAAAGTGACTGTGTCCTCTTTACCGTTATCAGAGTCAGTCTGTGAGTAATGCAGCTATTCACAGAGCCAAGAGCTCTCAGCTGATACCGGCACTGCACACACAGATAAGCGCCACAATGAATTCTTCCTGCTTATTTCCTATTGCTTTATCAGTGGAGACTCAGGTATAGATTTAGGTATAGATTTAGCTTCCTTGCTTTTGTCATGAGTGTGTCTAAATGTGCTCTGTAATGTTGTCTTTGGCAAAGATACATGGAACTATTGGTTCATATGACCAGATGCGCTGGAAGCCGGTGTTGGGGGGGGGGTGTTGTAGTAGAACCACCGCCCCAGATTATTGTTGTTTAAAATGAATTACTAATAAACCTGATCATACACAGACACACTCTTACTTGATCTGCACAAAGGGTTAATCATCACTCATAAAGCATTCTTTTTATTTGTGTTCTTAGGCTACATACAATATCCAGCATCTGCCTGGGCTCTTAGTCCATGTGCGCATATTTGGAGAAATTATGATTCATAATCACATGTTTGTAAAATATTTCGTCATACAGAATAACGTTTCTATTCGATCTGAAGAGCTCAAACAGCTAACAGAGCTAGCGATGACTCCCCTCTGATCCGGCAGCTGTGATATCATTAGCTTGTAAAGCTGTCAATCATCTCGCATGATCCAACGTGACCATAAGGCTGTGATTCTGGATGGCGTTCCTGTGTACACTTCCTCATTATCTGATTCAAGAAGCTATAGATGCAGGATTCAAGTAGGCTATATCTGGTTTGCGTGTGTGATTTCCTTTCGATTTTTGTTATTTTATAGGAACAAAGAATGTTTACAGTATGGATGCTAAATCCGTGTATCATTTCAGTCGTTTTTTATTTTATTTAATATTGAAAGCAGAAAAATGGGAAAACGGTTCCTTTTTCTTTTCTTTTTTAAATACGAAAAACAATCCAAGAATCCAGCTGTTTCTGTTTATTAATTTTTCTACCTCAGAACGAAAACCCTAGCTGAATTCTTGTTTTTCGTATTTTCGAAAAAAAGAAAGAAAAAGGAACCAATTTTTCTGCTTTCAATATTAAATTAAATGAAAATGACTGAACGAATGATACACGGATTAAGCTAGTAAAGATAGCCCGTAGCTTCATATAAAATGCTAAATATAACATATTTCAAAATCTTTTGTTGACTTAAAACCATTTTATACCGCGACTGGAATATTATACAAATACTCAATGGTGTTTTAAAGTGATCCGATCATGTGTCCCGACCTCAGCAGACTGGTGAGAGTCCATGTTAACGTCCAGCTCACAAAATCTCATGTGTGAGATGGTGGTCCAGTGGGTTAAACCATGGATCTGATATGCAGAAGGTTGCTGGTTCAATCCCAGCGGTCACCACCAGTGTGACCTTGAGCAAGGCACTTTACTCCAGGGGGATTGTCCCTGTACGAAGGGCACTGTAAGTCGCTTTGGATAAAATGTAAATGTAAACCTCGCTGCTCGCGGTGTCTGAACAGAGTTTGTGTCGGTGTCAAGGTCAGCATTTGGCGCGGATTCAGTCGCTGGTTCATTGTTGTTGTTGTTTACATCCTTTATTTGAGAAGAATTCCCAATTTTACTTTTCTTAAACGTGTTAGTAGTAACGTTACTCAATAAAAAGTCTGAACTGCGTTTCTGCTGCTTATTGCTAGCCATGACCAAACGAGTGTGAGCGAGGTAACGAAAGCACTTCCTGAGGAATTATTAAAATAATTAATCATTAGTTTATATCTTATCCACTGCCCATTATTTTAATCTCATATCAAACACAGTATATGTCAGTCTATTTTAATTTATTTTATTTCATTTCATGTTTTTAAATACAATAGTGGGGGGCTGATGCTATAATGAGGGGGGCTCCCCCTCAGCACCCCCTTCCCGCGCTACTGCATATGACATGATTTTTCTACCCTACAAATCTAGACGCACCCTAGCGGCAGAAAATGTATTTTGCCGCGAGTGTAGTCTAGCAACTCTCGTTAGACCTGAGAGCTGGAAAAACCAAACTCTGGTCAGGCCAATCACAGCGTGTGTAGAGTCGGTGGGCGGGCTTAACATAATGATGGCACATCACGGTAGAGTTGCGGAGGTTCTGCGTGCTTCTCGTAAACAAAGAAGCTGGCGAACAGCGGTCTTTTGAATCGGCTTTGGCCGTGACTCTGGAAGACTTGGAGTTAAGCTTTTCTTTGAGAAAAGAACAAAGAACGGCACTGAAGTCATTCTTAAGAAAGGAAGATGTGTTCGAAGTTTTACCGACCGAATACGGCGAAAGTCTATCAACTAACGTTAGCTCGGCTTCACCTTCTTCTTTGCTCTGGTTGGTTGTGGCGCTCATGGCGCTATCCAATTGTGTGCAGAGGGAATTTGAAAGACAACCGTTTATCCCGCCCCTCGGATTGAGCCCTGCCAATGGTGTGTTCCCAGACCCAACATCTTGATGTGGGTCTGGCTTGTCAGGCTATGATTTTTCAGCAACTGTGTGCAGTCCACAGTCACCTTGAAATGATCAATTTTTACTTTTGAATTTGTGCGCCCTAATAATTTATAATCAAAATAACATCTCCTCCCTCTTCAACGACATCTCTGATGATGTGTTTACTGGAGCGAGGGCGGGGCAACCTGTCACTCAAATGACATCACAGCAATAGCAAACCACAACCATCAAATGATACAATCAATTCCTGATCGACAATATCAAGTCCCCCCTACATTTGTTCTTGCTTGAGAAGCCTTAATACATCACAGTTGACTGTCACAATTCATTCCGACTTCAAAAACACCAACAAAAATAAAAATAAATTGCACTCTTGAAGGGCATTTCAAGAAGGAGACGCCATTTATAGGGACGTTCCAAATGAAAGTGAACAACTAAATCGCTTTACGAAGGGCCCTTCCACAAGTCAGTTAGCAAAGGGAACATGCAATGGTCACTTCAAGGAAGTAATTTAATGGTTTATGGTCATGTGACCCAGGGTAACAAGTCCTTGTGATTCATTTTAAATCTAGATATGGCGGGAGAGTTGGAGTTATTCATGCATTTGATATCAAGTTTCATAGGTAAGAAATGTGTTTAATGCTTAACTTATAAAGTTAAGAGCAGATTTGGGAACACACTCACACACATATAAAGCATATTTTTAAAAACTTTATTATGTACATTTATTTGTATCATATTAACAGCAAGGATGAGATATTCCTGTTGTCGCTGCCTAGCTTTGTCGTAGTAACATTCCATGTGAAGCTAATGAGGAAATTATGTGGTCTTTCGTTGCTCCCTTCGCCAAGTGCGTTTCGAAAGCGATTTCCCCCCCTAATCACTTCCTCAGATATCCCGCCCTACAGCTATTGTCATTGGTTAAGGTTACAGTGTAGGTTTTGGTCCAGTAATGTGATTGACATGACCAATAAAATATTAAGAATCGGCTACAGGGCGGAATTTCCACTAATCTGGATTGGAGGGGGGATCACGCATTCCAAACAGCTTCATTATGACATACAAGCGCCCTGTTCCCTTCAAAGTTCCCACTTCAAAATGATGAAATTTGGCACACAGATAGAGGACAGTCTGATCTGTCACCATAGTAAATTTGGCGTCTCTAACTCAATCTCTCTAGCGCCACCAACTGTCCAAAGTTGCACTCATATTTATGCTAATAACTTTTGAACCGTAAGGGTTAGAAACAAGATTCCTTCCCTGGCTCATTGATTCCTTGATTCGATTGCACCCTATGACGTCATTTTCCGTCATGAAAATTGTTCCGCCATTTTGAATTGTGAAAAAAAAAAAAAAAAAATGAACTCCTCCTGAGCCATTTCTCTGATATTCAAGAATGAATTCAACGAAGAGTGCGCCAAAATATATTAGTGTATTCTGACCAAACTTGGTGTGTGTTTTGACAACCATGACCTGAGGCTACCTGAACAGTTTCGGCCACCTAGTGGTCAGGAGATATCCCTGATAACTTCTGAATGGTTTACCCAAAAATCATGGTCGGCCATTTTGAATTTTGCCGTAAAATGTCATATTTTATGAAAAATTGTTGTATCGTTACAAAACTTGGTATGTGTCTTCGGCACCATGCCCCCAAAGTACTCAAAATGTTTCGGGTCAGCGCCACCTTGTGGTCAAAAGTTATAATTAAATTTCCAAAAATGCTCATAACTTTTGATCAAATTAGCCAATTGTCAAATTAGATTCCTTGGGTCATGCCAATAACATAGACACCAATTTTGCCATAGTCAGCCAAAATTCCTGTCCGCCATTTTGATATCCTTCAAAAAATGATTTTTTTCTAAAGACCGTTTGTCCGATTTTCACCAAAATTGAATCTTATTATCTACAGACCATGCTGGAAACAAGTTATGGATGTCGTGTCGATAGACAAAACCGTTTTTTTGTATACCGCAGCATGAAGGCCAAAACGACTCTTGAGGCTGTATCTCTACAATGCTTAGAAATATTAACACCAAATTTGACATGTATCATTGTCACCTTACTCTGACCACACCACATCAGTTTTGTAACAGCGCCACCTATTGGTCAAAAGTGATAAACCATTCAATCATATTACTTAATGATGTTTTTAGCCATTTTGGTATGATTGGCATTTTGATTGTTCTTTGTGCTTGGCCCCGATTATATTTTCTATTATTATTTGACTTATTATTTATTTTATAGTGTTTTTGTGTGATTTGAGCTTACTTGAGCTATAGAAGAAACATTTAATTTTATTGCTAATTTGAAATAATATAGCCTGGATGTCACCAAGATGGCCACTGAGTAGATTTGTCACAATGTCTTTGAGTGTGGCTCATCCAGTCAGAATTCATAAACTCAATATTTTCAGTTGAACATTGTAACCGTTTAAGCTTTACATATAGGTCAGTGCACAGATGACCTATAGAGACATGCTGTATGTCAGGTGCACTCAACACACCGCATGCATCCTCAGCCTTAGTCCTGATAAGACCACTCACACGCGCTCTCTGTTCATATATTTAGTGCTTTGCACTTGGTCACAAGACACTGGTGTGTTTTGTAATCAATAGAGAACGTCAACAGGGAACTGTGTGTGTCGCTTCCATGGTGGTCTCTGGTATGTAGAGGGTTCAGCTCCTCTGTTTAACCCATCACCCTATACCTGTCTCTAAAACATGTGACTACAACATCTCCTGTCTTCACATTTAACCGATTTGTTATGCTGTCAGTTCTACAGAAGGTCAGTTAGCATGAAACGAGGGCGAATCTCATGAAACCTGTGAAGAACAAGACCATGTTTCACCCCGAGATCAGCACTAGAAAACCGTGATTTTTGGGGGGAAATTTGAGATTCACCCAGGAAGCAGTCAGGAAGCTGCTATCATTGCACATCCTCTCTTTGTGATTTGGAAGGTCTTAAGATAATGAGCCATAAGTGTTACCCTAACTAGATAGGTCTAGTCTAATCTGATTTGGCGATGATAGATGGTTAGAGACCAAATGACAAGCGTATCTCATCTGTCTCATCTATACTTCCATTGCTCTCCATGTTCCCCGCGCTGCTTTGTGGGCCACAAGACTGCGATTAATGAAATTGGCACATTAGAAGTTCAGACGGAACAACATCCCAGAGGCTTAGAGATGATGGTTATCACTAAAGAAACAAGAAACAATCTCTGAGCGCTGTTTAAAATGTGTTTTCACTTTGGGGTGAAATTTAAAGTTCTGCTCACAGCTGTTAAATTGTAAAACTTATGGTAAAACCAGATCACTTTAAGAACATTAGGTGTTTGAGAGCAATCTGTACTACGTTCTTTATTTCCAAGGCCTCGTACTCTTCATGAATTATAAACTTTTTGACTGGTCGGCATTTGAACACATGCTACTCATTGAGTCCTAAAGCATGTTTGCCTGCCTTTCTGCCCTTTCAGCGTTGACCTGGGAGAGACTTTTCCTTTAGTTTTAAATAACAGCATTCTTCCTTCTCATAGTAGCCACCCCCTCCGTCTGTCTCTCAGCACCCTGAGCATTAACACCACACAATTATAAAACAATGCACTTACACGGAGAGGGCTACACACAGGCCGACCCCTAGTGTATAGAGCGTGATTTATGACAGGGCTGTTCATTGCTCAGATGCCTCAGGCTTCAGTACACGAGGGCGTCTGCAGGATCCACTCCTGCTAGATTTAAATGTTCCCTGGGTACGAATCAACCGGCTCTTAAACGAGCTATAAGACGGTTTATTGCTGCTGGTTTAATATGCGGCTGAGCTAAATGTTTACCTTGGTTTGAAAAGACGCTTATGTGTAGTAATGGCTCTCATGATCACAGAGACATGTTTGGTCGTCTGTTTATGTAAATGTATTTTTGAAGTCTTGTTCCTGGATTATGTAGGACATTTATTTTGATAGGACTTTTCATAAAAGGAATGCAACTAACAAATAATGGGGATACAAATTCATAAAATGTCAATATAAAAAATATCCAAAAACAACTATAACCCCCCCCCCCCCCTTAATATCAATATAAAATAATCAATAAAACATTAAACAACTATAAAAGAAGCCGAAGGTAAAACAAAATCATAATCACACTTCACACCATATTGTTATACTGATAATATAATAATAGATACATCTGATATAATATAATAATTGATAAATATGGAACATAATTAAGTATTTAAATGTCTGGATAAAAATTGTTTGAAATAATAAAAAAATAGAAACTGTGAAAATAAAAGTTTTCATATAAAATATTTTTATATATGCATATATATATATATATATATATATATATATATATATATATATATATATATATATATATATATATATATATATATATATATATATATATATATATATATATATATATTCCTCAATAGTGAAGTGAGTTGATAAAAAATATTATATATTTGTAGCACTTATATAATGAATTTTATATATATTTATAAAAAATAAGATTTCATATAAAATATTTTTATATATGCATATATATATGTATTCCTCAATATTGTAGTGAGATTGATAAAAAATATTGTAGCACTTATATAATGAATTTTATATATTTTTATAAAAATAACTATTTTATCAGAAATATAAAAAGTGATCATACAAAAATATAGAAAATATTTCTGCACATTTTTCTACAAAATATAATTCATCAATATTAAGTCTTGATAAATTGACTCAAATAAAAAAATAAAAAAATGATAAATAATAAAAAAAGGAAAATATCTCTATAGATATTTCTTTTTTTTAATAAATTGTTTTGGTCTCACTAAAAGCATTGCATTTTTAAGATGACCTGTTAGAAATAGCTTAATTAGTTAACCTTAAAATACAATGCAATGAAGTTTCGGACAATTCTGTTAAATTATTACAGTGCATTGTGCCCTATTTTTTACAGATTGTTCTTTAGTGTATAATGCAAAAATCGTCCTTATGACTGATTAGTCAACTAGTTGTTGTCGACCCATTAATTAGTCTATTTAATTTGCATTATTTGCTTATAGTTTTTATAATGTTTAATGGCGGTACAGTCTGTCCAACAGTGATTCTAACTAACACTTTTTAGTTAACTTTACTTAATGTCTTAACTTAATTGTAAAAATAGAGCAAACTGTACTATTCACATACTATTCCTTGTTTACTCAGAAAAACCAAGTTAAGATTAATTGATTGGTTTGAGTGCCATTTTGTCAAGCAAAAAAAAAAATCCCCAAAAAACCTCACCATTATGGGGATCAGTGTTCACTTTGGTTGGGCACTTGGAACATTCATATTATTATAACTCTCTTCTTATTGATGCAGCGATACAACAACAAAGCACAGTTTTTTAGTTTCAGGAAGAGAAGTAACAAATAGGTTGCTTTTAAAAGTTGAACATTTAGTCAGAAACGAAGGTCACCTTTTAAAATCAACCTATGCAATATTTCCCTTTATGTCATATAATGATCGTTTACAATTGTAGTGCTAACACTTACGTCATGAAACTTTCAATATATTTCTCTATATTTGTGACAATATCTTGCTCGAGTCACACACAGACTTCAACATTCATCCTCAAAACACAACAATGGTTGCTATACTAACAATGTAAAAAATTTAAGGCCTCTCCAATTCAAAATTTTCTAGTGAACGATCACATCTAAATTTTTCAATTGGCCAAATTGAATTTCTGTGAATTGAATTTTATCCATTGTGGCAACAGTCTGTTAACATGGGCTCAATTCGAAATAATATGTTGAGCTAATGGAAAAACCTTATTTTCAATAAGGAAAAACTCTGAATATTCAAGAAGTCAAGAAGTCTTCTGCATAACAGGATGTCTTAATGGGATGAAGAAAACGTGGCACTGCATAGGCTAAAAACCTGCAAAAAAAAAAAAAAAACTAACATTAATGGCAAAGTTTCCCTGCATCACATCTGGCAAATGACAGAACAGAAGTTCTTCATTATATAATGAGGATGAGACGAATGAATGGACGAATAAGAAAGTCACGAGCTTGACGTGTTTGATATTAAAAGGCAATAACTCAAGCCCAGAAAGAGGCCGACTCCAAACGCAATCTAACAGCACCGTGTTCAACGGTCGCATGCCGCATATGTCACACAAATGATTTAATTTACTTATTACCTATTATTTTAGACATATAGGCTAAGACATGAGGAAAATAAAACTAATGGCTACCATTAGACAGTTATGTAGTAAACGAGAACACACTCATGAAACCAATGAATGCATGAACTCATGATTATACAAAATGTCTTTTAAACTTCATACCGGGTCATGAAGCAAAACTCTGGAGAATAATTTCAGTGCTCAACACTCACCAACGTCTTGTGACGATGAATATCTCTCTATTCTCTTGGGAATGTTTGTTTCGGTCTTCAGCACCGTTTGGCTCAGCAGTCTGCTCGCGCTGCTCCGCATTTGAAATCTCCACACGAACGGTTTTCCTCAAGCGCATGTGTATACAGTTTTTCGGACGTAGGACTTGTTCACCCAACATGGATTTTTCACTTCGACTTCATAGATTGACTGAGCACAATTAAATATGTTCAGTGAATATCAGTCCTTCCAGAAAAATGCGGCTTTTTTTGTGATTGTTGCGGGCAAAAATCCTTGATTATGCGGCATGTTTTCTTAAAAAATGCGATGGAAAATGCGGATATTTATGCAATTTTATGCGATGAAATTGCAGGAACTTGCAAAAACTTCGGTTTGATGAGAAAGAGAAAAAAAGCACTACATCACAGAAAGTGCTGGGAATATTTAAGTTCCCATCTTGTTTTATTGAAGACCTTAATAAACACACGGCTCAAATTTACAAAACATTGAGTCAAACAAGTTCTGTAGCTTTACAAAAGGAATATGCTACAACTTCTGAAAAAATTAATAAATAACTTCCTGTTTTACAGAGGTAGCTTTACAAAACAGACATTTGAGTGCTTCCAGTGCACAAAGTGCAATCTCTTAAAGGGTTATGTTGGGGTAACAGCTTTAGACCCAGGACCAGTAGTGAGAAATGAAGACCAAGAGTCAGGAGTCAGATTAATTAAAGAAAAATTTACTGAAGAATAGTTTGCAGTTTCATCAGCAGAAGCCAGCTTCAAGTCTCTCAAGGAGTTCGTAGGCTGCGCTCCCTCTAACAGTCTCCCCACCTCCGCCGAACATACATACAATTTCTGAACAGTTATACTGTTTTCAAGGTCCAACCACGTCATTACTGCCATGTGGAATGATTCTGATTGGTTCTAACAACATGCACGTAAGCAACTTTCCACACGTAAACAGATAGGAGCACATATCACTAAAAGTGCGTAGACTAGTTGTCCCCCAGGCCAAGATTTAGATCGTCATGACCTCGGAGGTCGCAGAATGGCGTCTCCACGTCTCGTATCGTCTGCAGAAACCCCATCTCCAATACTGAATTTGCACAGATCATGCAACGCACATACACACAAAACTCCACAGAATACAACTTCCTCAAGGTTGAGAACATCTTAACTAACTATCAACAAGCACTTCCAAAACATCCTGATATCACGTTTTAGTACTGAAGTGAAATTATTCTTTTAATAAGAAAGGCACATAAGAGAGGTACATTTCTCTGAGTCCCCAAAAAGTCACGTAGACCTGTAACCTATGTGGACTAAGGTCACTTTAGGATGACATATAGCTCAACACATGCAGAGAGGGGTTCTCTTTGCTCCTAGAGTGTTTTACACCCCAAGGACAGTTGCCTGTCAGCACGCCTTGACACAGACATCAGAGAAGTAACTGTAGAATGTGGATACAAAAGCACACAGCAAATATAATACTAAAATCACTCATTAAAATGTAGAGAGGTTAAAGATTAACTGATTTATCCAATGTAGAAAAATAGTTATAACTTGATTATCATTGATTCTTATTTTAATATTGAACATAAAATCATTCTTGAAGGATATGTGTCTGATGAAGAGACAAGTGATGTTTGGCTTGACCCTTGACCCTTCATTCCCCCCTTTTAGACCATATGTGGGGGGTCCCATACCGCCACGTCTGGTCTACAAGTGAGGTCACTACGGAAGGTCAAGTGGTGACGCATGTTTCCCTTTAGGGTCACAATTGTCGCTTCACCTCATCACGGACATGCTGGCCACTAAAAAGACCAGTCCCCGTTTTGAGGCTCTTTTACCCCTTCCACTCACAAACAGGGCCCCAATGTTCTTCTTTTCTCAAAACTCCTGATCAACATACTGATAACGTGCTTTCTCTCATTGAGAGGGGAACCGACAATATAGTACAATAGTATTCATACAATTCTTTAGGGTTTCAGTAAAAGGAAATATAAAATAAAATAAAACAAAATGAAATAAAATAAAATATAAGACAAATCCATATTTAATCTCTGGAAGCCGGGCTAAACGAGCACTCACTGGTGCTGCATTTCCATCAAGTTAGAGGTGTGTGATGCCTCCAAAATCTGAACACATGACTGAAATTTGCAAGGTTAAAGTGACCAGAATGATCTCAGCCGACCCTTGAATGCCAATCTTTAAGGTGTTTCCTGGCTCTCAATTATGCGGTATTTGGTGAGCGGTATAGAGGGGCCAATATTAGGGCAGGGGCTGCTGTGTCCAGTCTTGACCTTGGCCCCTACGAAACACAGCTTCCCCTCCCACAGTGATGCTGCTGGCCTCACAGACATCTGCCTCACCTCTCATACACACCTCACATAAAAACACCCCCCCTTCTTGGAGGTGCCCCAAGAGTGGTGACCCCCATTGGCGTGGGTTGCCCTCTGCTGGCCACAAGAAGGTCTTACCCGTCATCGGGAAATCACCTCATTCTCATTGGTCATCGCAACAGGATCCGATATTTTTCTGGAACCTTTTGGAAAGTGCATTCAAGAGTCACCAGAGCCATCTGGTCTGCTTTCAAATTAGTAAAAACATGGAGACAGGTTAATTATAGCTCCTGATCACAGTTTTCCTGATACAAGTGTTCTCGTGAAACATCACACACGTCTAGGACGGACCCTCAGTCACCACTCAGAGACCAAATACAAACTTAGGAAAATATAAAGGAGGAAACAAAATCATACCTAGGGAGGATCATTCAATTCATGATAATAATATAGAAAGATAAATATTGACTAAGTCTTTGATTATAAATTTAATTAAGATATATATACAATTATATTGGAGAGGCAGTGGATTCTAGAACCCACCCTTTAAGTTTCTCCTGAGGCCAATGTTGGGGTATTAATGGTTTACCAATTTAGGCTGCTTCCTAATTTACAATGCAAAAATAGGATTGTAATTACTTTTTCAAAACAGACCTTTTTCAGGTATAAAACTCAATAGTGGCCTGAAATAAGAAATTAAAAAAAGTAAATAAATAAAAATAAACAACAGAATAGTCCATCCAATTGCATCCAGTCTCTACATAAAACATCCTTCAGTTTACAGTCTACATCCGTGTACCATCTTAATTACTTCACATCCTATATCTTCCTTCTTCAAAGAATAGAAAAGAAAAGAAAACATTCACATCATCCATCTCATTATTTCCACTTAAAACATAAACTTGTTCCTATTTTTTTTACTCAAGAAACCTTTGGTTAAATGTACTATTTCCAACAGACCCATTCTTCACCCCTCATAGCCCACATGACCGTTGATGAACATATCCATAAAAATAAAAATAAAAGTTAATGTTAAAACCTTTTCATCAAAAAGACTTAATTATCAATTCTTATTACATCCAATCAGCTTGTTGTTAGTAAAACATTCAAAATCATTCATCAGGGTTTTCTTTAAAGTACCCTTCTTTAAATTTTCTTGTATTTCTGTTCTCAATGTGTTGTCCATTAAAACTCTTCAGGTGTAAGCTCCAAATGACCAAAATCTTAAACCTCATAATTCATGTCACTTGGCAGTGATACTTCATCAAATCCTCACTAGCCTTATCGTGCCACTTACACCCGAAAGTGTCATAACTTTACCAAGAACACATTTTCATAATCTCCCATATTACTTTAAATTTGGACTATAAGTCATCATCAATTTCTTTAAAGCTGTTTTAAAATGATTTGTTCATTCATATCTATATTAGCTCCATTTAACTTTACAGGTGTTCATAAATTCTATTTCTCACAACATTATTCTTTGGGCTATTTCTCTCTTGTTTTAACTTGTCACAGTATTCCTCTATCAAAAATATGGTCTGCAGATGCACCATATGATCCTTATTGTTTCTTATCACTACTGCTCAGCAGAAACCAAAATATTATATTCCTCTTATCTCAATCCCAGTCACACAGAAAGCCTTAAAGTCACTTGCTTCTTTAACATTAATTGTGGTTCTGTATAAATCAAAATATCATGAAAAATGAAAATAAAGTAAAAATAAAACTTTTCTTTTTAGAAGTTATCTCTTTGGTCGCCCTCCGGCCTTTCAGAATTTTGAGGGAGTCTCTGGATAATTTAGATAGTGACTTCAGCCAATTTGTCACTTTGTCTCTGCCGTCAAGTCTATAACCTTCGCGTTTACCATTTTTAATCAATTGGCATGATTTAAATTTAGGCCCTCAGTTGAATTTAGACAAGGATTTTAACCCATGATGGACGGCAATCTTTAACTTTACAATTCCACTTTAACTAATCCAGAGAGTAATTCAAATCAACATCATAAATGACAAGTCGTCACAACAGACAGAGCTGGATAAGAATCCATTTAAAGCTCGTCCTGTGTTCTGGATCATCTTTTCACCAGATTTCTTCAAAATGATCAGTTTCTCTAAAGGTTGTCGTTTACCTTAACCCAACTGTAATGGTCAAACACTCATTCCAGAGGTTAATGACACCCAATCAGGACAGAACAGTTCTAGGAACAGACACATACAAAACATAAAGTGCAGTCAAACCCACACACACATTAAACATGAATTGCTCATTCTCAAATTTTACTTTTAGTGTTAACTCAAATTATTATTTAAATTCAGCTTTTACGTCTGCTCATTATTAATTTGTCTCTACAAAAGTCAGCTGGATTGTTTTGGTTCTGATATCATTTCTTTGTTTTGTTTCAGCTTTAGCAGGGCGATAACAAATTGTACCATCCCTGCTTCCACAAGCAGTCTCTCTCTCTCTGATAACTTTTTCAACAGTCTTCTAAGACTTTAACTTTAATGTTAAATTCATTCTCATTTAAAGTCTGTGTGTAAAAACATCTTATACGTTTTTACACACCATGTTTTCCTACAACATGTCTTATTATTTTCAAGTGATGCCCTGTGCTTTTATTCAGCAATATCTTCGATCATCTGTGGCACAGGCTCAAACATCAGCCTTGAGCTGGTTTCCAACATAGAGAGAGACTCTGAGGCATTCAGGACTGGTACTGCATTTTCATAAACTTTTAACTTGTCACTCTAGAACAGCATAAGACTTGGCTAGAGATTACATTTGTTTTCCAATAAAACGTCAGACATTATCCTTTTAACTCTATCGTTTGCCAGAAATTACGTTTTCAAATGATCATAATTTCATATTTGTCTTTTGCCCAAAATACATGTAAACTTCAAACATCCAAACTGAGTCTGAGTTACACTTCCAATTTTAGCCACAGCACCAGAAATGACATGGTGGGCCAGATTCAGATAAGCGAATTGTTTTATTTCAGCTCATCATGAGCTTATCTTTTGAAACCAAAACATCAGCTTCTAGGGTTTTTAGCTTTTAACACCAATTATTGTCTCACGAGCAGTGTTTTTACCAACATCCAGTCAAATAAACTTTATCAGAACTTTTCAAGAGTCAGAGGAACAGGAAAATGTATTATACATTGTTATCATTTAAACCCACTATGTCTCTAATTATATATCTTTTCTGCTCACTTTGTATCATCTTATTTCATTATTTTTCAATCTGTGCCCCTCTGCTTAAACTCCCTCCGTGTCCGTGACTATATCTGCAGCTGCTCTGAGAAGAGAGTGCTGGAGGGGAGGGGGCAGATAAGACTCGCTGCTCACACATCTCTGGGCCTTTTTGTTTTGTTTTTCCTGTTCTGTTTCAAAAACAACTTCAAGTCCTTTACTCAGACTACCCAGACCAAATCTTACATAATTTCCAGTGATTTCTGCCAATTTATCTCACAAACAATTTAGAAATTAAAAAATTTCCAGTCTTTTAGCTTTTAGCCAGGCAAGTTTCTGATGAACTTTTTCCACTTAGAATTAAAACATTTGCCCATTTCCTTAATAATGCCTTCAAATTTATTTGATGTCCGGGCTTCAGAGCAGAGCTGCTTACAGCGTTTGCTCTCTTTTGTCTCAAAATCTTTATCTGGACTGATCATGTCACAAATTGTTAGCCATCATTTTAGTCAAAGTTCATACTCACCTGAAATTATACCAGCGGAGATGGAGGCGGCGATCTTTAACCAACACAGCTGTGGCTTCTGCGTGATGAAACTGCAAAGTACACTTATACGAAAAAGTCACTCATACGGGTCCATGCCAATTTGGGTCATACTTTACATTTTCCTCGGGATCGTTCCTGATGCATCCCTGGCAAACAACCCTGAATCTATTTTTATTTTGTTTAACTAATAACTTAATCCCTAACTGTCTATTTTCCTAAATTCGGGGGCCCCCTGTCTGAGTTGGAAGAGACGGAGCAGGTTTGCGGTGATCACTGAACCATTCAGTGCCGTCTTGCCTCTAGGAGTGGTGTGGTCACCAAAAAGCCCCCCTTAGGCTTTCTCTCCTCTACCTGGACAAGACTCCCCTTATACCCCTTTATTGTTTCTCCAAGCTTTACCTCTTAACTCAAGACGTCTCAGCCGAAACACATTTTACTGGGCTCCTTATTCCCGTCGAAATAAAGCTCTCCCGTTCCCCTTACCCAGTCTCTTCCAGTCAGACAAGTCTATAAAAGTCTATAATAAAAATATACTACCTTATCTACTTGTTTGCCAGAGGTGTACCAAGGACTGATTGCTCCCCGCATTCTCCACCAAAAACTGTTGGGGTAACAGCTTTAGACCCAGGACCAGTAGTGAGAAATGAAGACCAAGAGTCAGGAGTCAGATTAATTAAAGAAAAATTTACTGAAGAATAGTTTGCAGTTTCATCAGCAGAAGCCAGCTTCAAGTCTCTCAAGGAGTTCGTAGGCTGCGCTCCCTCTAACAGTCTCCCCACCTCCGCCGAACATACATACAATTTCTGAACAGTTATACTGTTTTCAAGGTCCAACCACGTCATTACTGCCATGTGGAATGATTCTGATTGGTTCTAACAACATGCACGTAAGCAACTTTCCACACGTAAACAGATAGGAGCACATATCACTAAAAGTGCGTAGACTAGTTGTCCCCCAGGCCAAGATTTAGATCGTCATGACCTCGGAGGTCGCAGAATGGCGTCTCCACGTCTCGTATCGTCTGCAGAAACCCCATCTCCAATACTGAATTTGCACAGATCATGCAACGCACATACACACAAAACTCCACAGAATACAACTTCCTCAAGGTTGAGAACATCTTAACTAACTATCAACAAGCACTTCCAAAACATCCTGATATCACGTTTTAGTACTGAAGTGAAATTATTCTTTTAATAAGAAAGGCACATAAGAGAGGTACATTTCTCTGAGTCCCCAAAAAGTCACGTAGACCTGTAACCTATGTGGACTAAGGTCACTTTAGGATGACATATAGCTCAACACATGCAGAGAGGGGTTCTCTTTGCTCCTAGAGTGTTTTACACCCCAAGGACAGTTGCCTGTCAGCACGCCTTGACACAGACATCAGAGAAGTAACTGTAGAATGTGGATACAAAAGCACACAGCAAATATAATACTAAAATCACTCATTAAAATGTAGAGAGGTTAAAGATTAACTGATTTATCCAATGTAGAAAAATAGTTATAACTTGATTATCATTGATTCTTATTTTAATATTGAACATAAAATCATTCTTGAAGGATATGTGTCTGATGAAGAGACAAGTGATGTTTGGCTTGACCCTTGACCCTTCAGTTAGTTCATCCAAAAATGTAAATTCTGTCATTAATGACGTCCCCTCATGTCGTTGGACACCCGTCAGACCTCCGTTCATCTCTAAATAACGGCTTATATAGTGATGACCGATTTCAAAACACAGCATCATGATGCTACGAATCAGTGAGTCGATTCATAATTCGGATCACGTGTCAAACTGCTGAAATACGTGACTTTAGCGATCCGAACCGCTGAATCGACTCACTGATTCATAACGCTCCAAACCGCTGAATCGACTCACTGATTCATAACGCTTCAAACCGCTGAATCGACTCACTGATTCATAACGCTCCAAACCGCTGAATCGACTCACTGATTCATAACACTCCAAACCGCTGAATCGACTCACTGATTCATAACGCTTCAAAGCTTCATGATGCTGTGTTTTGAAATCGGTCAACACACCGGGAAACTGCTTTGCTCTTTTGTTGTTATTTTTGTTGGCCAATGGGAGTTTGCGCTTCATCATGGTTTCACTGATATCTATGGTTTCTCCACGGGGTTTGCAGCTTTTCGATGACGTTCGCGTCGGGTAATTACGTCACTTCAAAACGTTCCCATGGCAACAGGGGGAAATGGCGGCTCTTGTGTGAAGTAAACGAACATTTTTCAACTTTCTGCTAATATATATATGGCTTTTTTTGCAACGAAAATGCGGGGATTATGAAATCATGCTAGCCCCGCATATTTTGCACACGGAAATAGGCAATTTATGCGGCGAAAGTGCGGCGTATTTGAAAAAATGCGATCCCCGCATAAATATGCGGACTTTGGCTGATTATGCGTTAAATCACGCGATCGCATAATCACGTTTTTCTGGAGGGACTGGAATATACAATTTTAATTTTGAGTGAAGACCTTAAGCTATGATTAGTACAGTGCATCTTTTTGCATGGGGATAATTATTCGGAAGTCCTTTATTGGGCCAATATGTAATGATCAATTTTCACAATTTTTTTTTTTTTTTACAGTGAAGTCAAGAGTAAACCTAAAGTAAAAGATCAAGTACTCTCTAGTTCTTTTTTAGTTGCTAGAACTCGTGTAAGTGAACTATACTAACTAAGCATTTGTTAGCACAACATACTATTCCTATTTCACTTGTTTTTGAATTTGATTGTTGATTGTTTGATTTTTGATTGTTTTTCAAGGCAATCGTTTTGCATGCTTTTTTTAAGTAAGCCTAACTAATTAGATGTGTTTGTGTGTTTGTTCCGCAGGCAGTGCAATAAGACGTCCAGTGGCAGTGATAGCTGTGACCTGATGTGCTGTGGCCGAGGCTACAACCCTTACTCCGAGAGAGTGGTGGAGCGCTGCCACTGCAAATACCACTGGTGCTGCTATGTCACGTGCAAAAAGTGCGAGAGGACTGTGGAGAAATATGTGTGCAAATGAGTCGGCCGTCCATCCCTGCGGTCTGCTCCGATAATCAAACCCCCCCCGTCACACGTACCTATTCTCAGCTAAACTAATCTAAAGGAGATCTGGAACAGAACTGGACTGAATTCCCAGACATGAGGTTGAGCTGATTCTTGTTCTAGATATATTCAGCCTGGGTGTGGAGCATAACCTTTGTCTACCTGACATGGCCACAGATAACCGAAGCATGTTACCAACAAGGCTTGCTTTTGTCTTATGCTTTTCCAGCGTGTATGCTTTCGAGAAGACGTGGTTTATTTTTGGCTTTATGAACTCTTATAAAGAAATATCAACTCAGAAGCTGGACTTTATTTTTTTACCGCACAAATGAACGTGGTTTTTGCTCACCGTCCTTGAGGAGTTTTCCTCTCTCTCTCTCGCTCTCTTTTTTTTTAAACATAAAAAAAGTCTATTTTCTTACACAGTACCATTTCCCCTATTTTTGACAAGGCTTTTTCGGAATTGCTTGATTTCCAAGTTCTAAGGGATTCAAAACTCAGATGGTACTTGACTTTCACCAGTTAAGAGACTGACGAGATAAAGAAAGTGCTGAACACGCAAAGGGAACTTCAAATGCGGCTCTTGGACGAGGAACGTTGCAATGACTTCCATCGGTTGGTTGGTTACTTCAATTCTAGAGGGAGAAAACCTGTATTTATTCCACGTATATCAGCAAGGACATTGGACTATATGTGTTGTGCCTTGTTATATTTTTACCCAACATTAAAAAAAAAAAGAGCCAAACCTCTCTGATCCATTACGGAACCACTTATCTGTGGATGTACATACTGTCATTTTTGTATGCTGAATTAAAAAAAAAAGAAATATTTATAAACTAATTAAAAATCTTTACCATTTAAACCTCTGAGACTCCTTTCTTTCCTTGACTTGTTGAGCAAGATTGACTGCAAAAACTGGCTAATTATTTCTTGACCGAAAGTTTTAACATACTTGTCATCAATTTAAGTTCCATGTCTTGAGCAATTTAGCACAATTACACATGACACTTCTATAAATCATCTCACACTTGTTATTGTTCTGATTAAAAGCACACAAGAACTGGTCTCTCAGACTCAAAAAAAAACCTTGGGAAGTGTTTGTTTGGACATCATAACCCAATAAATAGCAACGTGCTATAGCGCTAGCAAACCCTCTGTGCTTGGCGCATTGAGCTCAGCTCTTTCCAGCGTTTAATTGTCCATTACTCGGGGGTCTGTGCGACTGTTGTTCTATTCAGGTTTTACAACAACAGAGATGACGTAGATTCAGAGAAACGCTGCATGAAAACATTTCAGGCTCAGTTCCTTATTGCTTTCAAATTGCTTCTCATGGTATGAACAGAACGGAAAGGGATTTTCAAGGGGTTAGCGTTAAGACGAGCCTCTTGGCTTTAGCTCTGCTTTAACACTTTGAGGTCGTGAGTAGCACCAGGCAAGCATATGTTGACCAGGAACGCGGACAACAACGCGACACCAGCCAGGGAGGCCGGTTCAACTTTGGAGGTTTTACAGCGTGTCGTTTGTTTGCGGTAGTCAAGAAATCAGTGTGGGCGTGATTAGCACATATTCAGAGAGGACTTTAATGATGAAAGTGCACAGTTCGTACACAGAACAGTTCTGCCTTGTTAGCTAGCCAAGCTGTTGTCATGGGTTTTTCATGCTGAGACGGCTCTCGGGCCAAGACAAACGCTGGTGTCTTCATACATGCCGAGGAAAATCCTGTTACAGAAATCATTTGTAAAGTGGGACTGGTGAGAAGGACATGCTCGTACATCACATTTCAAGTCAATTAAAACCCAAACATATAGTAGCAGCAAGCTCATTATTTCCTGTTCTCCCTATCAGTGTTGAACCAGACTTTCAACGCAGATTAGCGTTTCAGGGTCGACATTTTTTCTTGTAAATTTGACTTTAGAAACAACCTCCGACAATATATAAGTCCACTGAGAAACAGCATTTTGGCAGATGTGGACAGTAATGAAGTACATTTACTTGAGTGCTGTACTTAAGTACACTTTTTGAGTAAGTATACTTTACTTGAGTATTATTTTTTAGGGAAACTTTGACTTTTACTCCACTACTTTTCTATCAAGGTCCTCCAAGTCAAAAGTCGCAGCTTTGCAGTCATCAGTAATCACTGCAAAAAATGCTCTTCTTACTTAGTAAATCTTTCTTGTTTCTAGTCTAAATATCTACACATTCTTAAATCAAGATTCATTTACTAGATAAGTAAAATGAAATAAGATATTTTTTCTTGTTTTCTTGAAAATAAATGAGTTTTTGCTTAAAACAAGCCAAATTATATGCCAATGGGGTGGGAAAAATAATGTTTCTTGTCTTTATCCCAAACAGAAATAAGATCTTCTCACCCCACTGGCAGATCATTTTGCTTGTTTTAAGCAAAAACTCACTCACATTTTTTTTATTTTTTTAAGTGTCCTTAAAGTGACAGCAGCTTTGTAAAGAGCTTAGCAACTTTTATACAAGTATTTAAATGAGTTTAAGGTATGCTAGCTGGGCGGATGACTGGCTCAAACCACCCATGCAACAATAATAAAATAATGCAATGATATAAAAAAGGAAATTTACTTTTGATACTTAAGTACTTTTAAAAACAAGTAGGCTACTTCTGTACTTTTACTTAAGTAAAAATAATTTTTTACAACTTTCACTTATAATATTTGACCAGTAGTACTTTTACTCGAGTAATGGAGTTGTGTACTTTGTCCATCTCTGCATTTTGGCTGTGTCTTATTCAAATTTCCAAAATGGCACGTTAGAATAAAACACACGAGCTGCGTGTCCATTACCCTTCAAATTGCTCAAATTGAAAATACAGCCAATGGAAATGCGTCAATTCAGCGAAAACTCCCATTGTTGACGTGACATTTTCACCGTCACACAAGATAAAAATTTATATAATTAGTATTGTCATTATTTCAAATGCAGTAAATGGTTAAATATTTCTTTGTCTTTCAGGGAATGTTAATATAAAAACTGCTTTGTCTTTAGATTTAGTAAATTTTTAAGCCAAATCTCAAAATTGTCCTATGACTTTCTCAAGCATAGTTCAATAAATTGCAACTTTAATAAATTAAAAATAAAAACACACAAATGTTAATAAATACCTCAGGCATAATTTTGCAAGTGTCTATTTTAGTAAATGACAATACGTTTTTTCCTCCATATATTTCTAAAAGCGTAGGATACATTTTGTCACTGAAAACCATGTCCTCTGGTGTGACACCATATCCGATTTTAAATCAGGCAATTCCACGGACAAGCTTAATTAGTTGAAGGACCCCACTCAAGGACATGTTGCTGAAGCCCATGCCATGGTAAGATTTTGTCTTAGAATTGACTAAAGGACACATTTCAGTAAACTTTCAAAAAAACTGTGAAATAATTGACATCCATCCCATGTCAATTTTTTAGCAATTAAAAGGAGTTTTGATATATAACTCTTTCTGCTGACAAATCTGCACTGATTTTTATCAATTAATAATAACTTTGATATTGTTAGAAATATTTCAAAATGAACACTGAAGCAACTTTTAGGAAAATAATCTTCAAATGTGAGTCTCAAAAAGGATCATCAGGCTTTTGAGGATTGCCTGCATTATGTTTTAAAACTATTGATCATTTAAATATCATCTTAAGACATATTATTGGCAGATTGAGAAATGCGACTGATATTTATTTGTATAACAGACTACTTACTTCATGTATGCAGTCTGTTATACTGTAATAAAGATCTCAGATTTATATTACATCTTCCTTTTTTGGCCAAATAAATTTCAACAAATGCACCAAATTGCATATTTTTGCTCAGTTTGGGCCTCTGAATAGGAAGGAAAGCGCGCCGCTGTGAAGCAAAGTGAATGAATTCACGTCAATTATCTTGTTTTCATAATCGTTTGAAGCCGAAATCGAAATCAATATACACTGTCAGAAAAAAAGGTACATTGCTGTCACTGGGGCGGTACCCTAAGGTTCAAAATCAAACGGGTACTAATATGTACCATTTAGGGGTGAGTAAGGCATAAAGATGTACCTTTTCACTTTTGTACCTTAGGGTACCGCCCCAGTGACAACACTGTACCTTTTTTCTGAGAGTGTATGATTAATTACACAGCCCTACACCCCAAAAAATGGTGCTATATGGCACTAAAAGTGGTTCTTTGGCTCGTAATCATAGGGGAACCACTTTAAGTGTTGTACAGCTCCAATCTTGGTGATTCAGGGGTTCTTCAGCGGTTCTTCGACTGAGGTGCTATATAGCACAGCTACCATATACAGAACATGTTAAGATATGGTGCTATATAGCACCGAAAGTGGTTCCCCTATGATTACGACCAATAACTACTTTTAGTGCCATATAGCACAATTGTTTTTAGAGTGAACTCTGACTACCCAATATCTGCACAGTGGACCCAAGGCCATGACCATGTCTTGAACATTGGGGTGGGGGGGACAACAATTTTGTTATTATTGTAAAGCATAAATAAACAGAACAGTGAACAGAATTCTAGTTGGGAAATAATCATTTTGGGACTATTTGCAAATAATATTTTCATTAATTTGCATCAAATATATCGTTAGATTCTTCCTGTTAGTGAATAAATACATAGATCCGCTATTATATTTGAATTTCTTAGTGGTCTGGTGGTAGAGTTTTTGTAAACCATGTCAAAGGTTACAGGTTCTAGTCCGCTCTCATATCGTTTTTTTTTTTCTTCATTAAAATCAAAGATGTTCAATGATTGTATTTTAAGAGCATGGACATGTTTGTGAGCATTTTGTTTTGTGATTTCACCAGAAAGAATAGATATCCCTGTAATGACATTAAGCGATGGATTGACGCGCTTGTCTGTGTGAAGACTGTGCACGAGCCAAAAGAGAGCGTAAACCCTGCCTACTTTGATTTGATTGGCCATCTCAATCATTTTGACATTGATGAGTCCCGTTAGACCTGAGGCAGACCAGACAAAATTTTTTACTTTAAATCTTTTTGTCATCCTTAAGGCCTGTTCACACCGGGATGATTTTCGGGCACGTTTATCACTGACGTTTAACACCTCGTGACTAAACAAAGGGCGCTAATGTGAGAGTGCACACATACCCCTTTTCCACCAAGGCAGTGCTAGAGCTAGTTCAGAGCCAGAGCTAGTCCCAGTTCATAGTTGGTTCAACTGAGGAGCCTTCTAAGACCCGTTTGCTTTTCCACATGCTGAGAGCCACAACAGAGCCAGGTCTTGTATACGTCTCATCTTTCTCAGCAACACTAGCGAGGCAGTGGCAGTGTTGCCAAGTCTGCGGTTTTCCCGCGAAATTGGGCTCCTTCATCACTGTTGCTGCGGGCTGTTTTTCATGTCCGCGGTTTGAAGCGACCCCAATTATGTGATATTTAGCCCCGGGAATGCGAATTTTAGTAGGCGACCATGCCAAAAAAGCACATATTTTACCCCCAAATGTATTTTGACCGGGGAAGCCCCCCTGAAACGCGATTGGGCTTGTTTTGAGTAGCAATTGGGCGGGTTTTGTTGTGAAAACCTGACAACCCTGGGCAGCGGGAAACACACACACACCAGGCTTGTTCGAGATGCATCAGCGCTGCGCAGACCGATCCACGCATGATATAAAAAAACGCATGAGTGAATCAAAAGCATAAGGAGTCGTATGCTCTCGCTGGACTCGTTATCATACGGCGATCGGTCTCTGCACAGCACCGCTGCCAACAAGCCTTCCATCAACACTGCAAACGTTGCGTTACTATTGATTCACATGGCTTTACGATCCTACATCGGCATCAAAACACAGCGAATCCAACGCATTCATGCAGTTCGCCGTAATTTGTATAGACGGAGATTACAAACGAGCAGCAGCTGTTAGCTCCATTAGCTGCTCTTTCAACAATGGCGGATCTCAAGTCTGTGTTGGTCTTGTTGACCCCGCCCCCAGCGCCTGACGTAATCGGTTCTTACTTCTAGCCCTGTTCTAGCCCAGCAATGTTTTGGTGCTACTTAAGAACCACTTTTCCTGGCTCGGAGCTGGAACTAGGCTCTGGCTTCGATCTAGCTCTAGCACTGCCTTGGTGGAAAAGGGGTAACAGACGCGTAAAACGGCAGACGTAAAAGCGTCATTTAAAAAAAAAAAACCCGCCTTGGGTTCGTTTTTTTTGTTTTGACGCGGCACGTTAAAAACTGTCCGACCAATGAGAACAGTGCTTTTGTTGACGCGCCTGGAGCTACTGAAGTTACTGTGAAACACGACTTGGTGGCGCTCAAGCACAAAACGGTCTTGCTGAGCACACATTGATACCATGAAGAAGAAGTAAGTAGACAAAGTCTACTTTGTGATTTTCGTCCCGGTGTGTACAGGCCTTAACATACAGTGCACTGTAAAATCATGAATGGAGTGCAGGAGAGCAGTGCAATAATTTCAAATATGTCCCCATCAATGTCTATGGTGGTTTACGGCCCTGAGTGGATCTGATTTTCAACAACTAGCGTCGACTCATCCAGACTGCAAAATCAGGGCAAACATTTGGGCAAAAGTCCTGTCTAAGTGAGCGGTTCTTGACCAGAATAAGCAGCAAACAGACTTTATCTCCAACTATAAGTTCACATGCCCAATCATAATGACATATTGGGTTAGCATGAACAAAGTCAGTCATGGTGTTGAGTTGGCATTGGATGTCTATGTGTAGTCTAAGTTTGGGCCTGTTTGTGAGGGCAGGTCAAAAGAGAGGAAATAGCCATCTTGTGCAGGTGGGAGGGGTACTTCAGCAGCCACAGCTAGTTCTGTCGACAGACTCAAGGACGCCTCTGTCAGTTGTGTGCCCTATCCTGGCAGCTGGAGCTGGGGGTTTGGGGTGTTAGTCGCCCCTGTCCTCTCTCTGTCAAAGGGGCTTGAGCTATCACCAACACCAGGGACTCTCAATGATGAGTGAGAAGACGCATGAGCGGGTCCCCGTTAAAAGAGGACAGCAAACACAGAGACCGTGGAGGTCTTTCACACACTCTCTTAGCCAGTAGCCATACCTGTCACACACACCTTTAAAGGAGTTTGAAGCTCGTCCTGTCATGAGATGGAAGTGTGGCCCACTAATCATAATGGGACAGGTATAATGGGAACACAACTGAAATAGAAATTGTGGCAGACACTGAGAGCCAGTATTTTTTTTCATGCTGCTGCCGATGATGTCTGACATTGTTAACAGTGTTTGTTAAGGCAAGCTTCACTTTTATTACTGGGCATAATTCATACTTTTGAAAGCATATTAAACTTTGTGTGCATATGTTAAAACATACTCAAATGGATGGATGGATGGATAAAATGAAAGAATGATGGATGGATGATGATAGATGGATGGATAGTGATACGTGATACTGTGTGTGTATATATATATATATATACACACACACACACACACACACACACACACACACACACACACACACACACACACACACACACACACACACACACCGATCAGGCATAACATTATGACCACCTTCCTATAATTGTGTTGGACCCCCTTTTGCTGCCAAAACAGCCCTGACCCGTCGAGGCATGGACTCCACTAGACCCCTGAAGGTGAGCTGTGGTATCTGGCACCAAGATTTTAGCAGCAGATCCTTTAAGTCTTGTAAGTTGTGAGGTGGGACCTCCATGGATCAGACTTGTTTGTTCAGCACAGATGCTCGATTGGATTGAAGGCCGGCTTGCCTTCCTCCCATAGTGCACCTGGTGCCATGTGTTCCCCAGGTAAGCCAAGCACAGGCACCCGGCCATCCACATGAAGAACACGTGATTCATCAGACCAGGCCACCATCTTCCATTGGTCCGTGGTCCAGTTCTGATGCTTACGTGCCACTGTTGGTGCTTTCGGCGGTGGACAGGGGTCAGCATGGGCACCCTGACTGGTCAGCGGCTGTGCCGCCCCATAAGCAACAAACTGAGATGCTCTGTGTATTCTGACACTTTTCTATCAGAACCAGCATTAACTTCTTGAGCAATTTGAGCTCCAGTAGCCCGTCTGTTTGATCGGACCACACGGGCCAGCCTTCGCTCCCCACGTGCATCAATGGACCTCGGCCGCCCATGACCCTGATGCCGGTTCTCCACTGTTCCTTCCTTGGAGCACTTTTGATAGAGACTGACCACTGCAGACCGGGAACACCCCACAAGAGCTGCAGTTTTGGAGATGCTCTGACCCAGTCGTCTAGCCATCACAATTAGGCCCTTGTCAAACTCGCTCAAATCCTTACGCTTGCCCATTTTTCCTGCTTCTAACACATCAACTTTGAGGACAAAATGTTCACTTGCTGCCTAATATATCCCAATTATTCACTTCACCTGTCCACCAATGGGCCGACTGATTCAAGCTGATAGAAGAGCAACTTTGACTGAAATAACCACTCGTTACAACCGAGGTATGCAGCAAAGCATTTGTGAAGCCACAACACGCACAACCTTGAGGCGGATGGGCTACAACAGCAGAAGACCCCACCGGGTACCACTCATCTCCACTACAAATAGGAAAAAGAGGCTACAATTTGGTCTGATGAGTCTCGATTTCTGTTGAGACATTCAGATGGTAGAGTCAGAACATGGATCCATCATGCCTTGTTACCACTGTGCAGGCTGGTGGTGGTGGTGTAATGGTGTGGGGGTTGTTTTCTTGGCACACTTTAGGCCCCTTAGTGCCAATTGGGCATCGTTTAAATGCCCCGGCCTACCTGAACATTGTTTCTGACCATGTCCATCCCTTTATGACCACCATGTACCCATCCTCTGATGGCTACTTCCAGCAGGATAATGCCCCATGTCACAAAGCTCGAATCATTTCAAATTGGTTTCTTGAACATGACAATGAGTTCACTGTACTAAAATGGCCCCCACAGTCACCAGATCTCAACCCAATAGAGCATCTTTGGGATGTGGTGGAACGGGAGCTTCGTGCCCTGGATGTGCATCCCACAAATCTCCATCAACTGCAAGATGCTATCCTATCAATATGGGCCAACATTTCTAAAGAATGCTTTCAGCTCCTTGTTGAATCAATGCCACGTAGAATTAAGGCAGTTCTGAAGGCGAAAGGGGGTCAAACACAGTATTAGTATGGTGCTCCTAATAATCCTTTAGGTGAGTGTATATAGATAGATAGAGAGAGAGAGAGAGAGAGAGAGAGAGAGAGAGAGAGAGAGATGACAATTTTTTAAAGGGAATATATTTATCTTCACCGTGTAACATTAAAATTATTTGCATAGTTAACTAATGTGCTTAACTCAAAACCAGTTCCAACAAAAATGTTGTCATGAGAAAACCTTCTAAATGTATAATAATTCAATAAACAATCGAATCACTGCTTTCAACAGACTCATTTGAGAGGTGCAGACTACAGCAGACCTTCTAGCATTTCTCAAACTCGATGATCGGTGATCGGATTCTTCAGCCTGGTTGTTCCTTCCCTGCAAATCCGTGGCCACTTTTCACGCAGAGAGAATAGGGAAGGACGGGAATGCTTGCATCAACCTTCCCCATGGCAACATGCCTGAAGCCTGTCCTGAACGGCCTGAGGGTCACAATGATGACAAAACAGTATTTAACCGAGCACACTGCTCCGGCTAGTTACAAAAGGGTGGAAGGCCGGGGAGAGAGCAGCTTCACAAAAGTCCATTTACAGTACGGGTCAGTACATCTCAATACCTTTACAATTCCAGTCAAATTCTTTGTGTCCCCCCTACTGACAATAAGTATCTAGCCCACGCCACACACAAAAGGGCGAGCGGCGGTTTATGGTCTCCGCTGACAGATTTGGGCTCCTCTCCATTAAACTGCTCTTTCTTTTCTCTGTCACGCCATTAAACTTCTCCCTTTCTTCCTCCGTCACACGGGTCATTTCGAGTGTGAGGTAATCAGAGAGCGAGAGATGCGGCGACTTGCCTTTAGCAATAATTAGTTCCTCTGTACGGCGGAACAATCGGCCTTTTTCCGAGCACCAAAAGGATTCTGCTGTTAAGGAGACATTAGCTGCTGTAACAAAGGGGGTCCTGGCCTTTGGAGCCATTCGCCTCACATTAGCTCACGTCCCGCTTCCGCTTCAGCCTGGCTTTGAGTCAGGACACGGCGATTGGAGAAATCTCCCTGTGAGTTTGAGCTGCACACATTATGCTTCCATCCCGGCCTAATCCTGCTTTTACAGGGGTCAAAATGAGGTCAATCCTCAGAGCATCCACACAGGACATGAAGCTGGAGTTAGTGCAAACATCTAAAGACGGGAAATCTTTTAAAGAAAAACTTGAAGAACTGACCATTCAACAGCTTTAAAGCATAAAATATACCTTTCTAATTTGAACGCAAAGTTTTGCCTTGAATTACAAATTATTCATGAAGCCAGAATAGTCTTACATTTCAGCTTGTGCATAGCAGGAAAACCAATTACAAGAAATAATAATGAATAAAAATATATCTATAAATAGGTCTTGGCTGTCCCATTTTGAGGTGATCAGGTCAGAACTGGAGTAATAACATTCCTAAACTCCTGAATTGAATTAAATCTAATCTGCCGCAGCGAAGCAATGCTATTCAAGCCAAATCAAATATATTTATTTTGGTGATATGATATTTTTAGAAGAAGGTGAGTTCAGTACCTCCATATTATCTATCTATCTATCTATCTATCTATCTATCTATCTATCTATCTATCTATCTATCTATCTATCTATCTATCTATCTATCTATCTATCTATCTATCTATCTATCTATCTATCTATCTATCTATCTATCTATCTATCTATCTATCTATCTATCTATCTATCTATCTATCTATCTATCTATCTATCTATCTATCTATCTATCTGTCTCTGTCCGTCTGTCTGTCCGTCCGTCCGTCCGTCCGTCCGTCCGTCCGTCCGTCCGTCCGTCCGTCCGTCCGTCCGTCCGTCTATCTATCTATCTAGTAATATTGGATGGAGGAATGGATGGATGGACATACAGACAATGTTGGACGTCCGTCCGTCCATCCGTCCATCCGTCCATCCATCATGTATCATCTGTCCGTCCGTCCGTCCATCCACCTATCTATCTATCTATCTATCTATCTATCTATCTATCTATCTATCTATCTATCTATCTATCTATCTATCTATCTATCTATCTATCTATCTATCTATCTATCTATCTATCTATCTATCTATCTATCTATCTATCTATCTATCTATCTATCTATCTATCTATCTATCTATCTATCTATCTATCTATCTATCTATCTATCTATCTATCTATCTATCTATCTGTCTCTGTCCGTCTGTCTGTCCGTCCGTCCGTCCGTCCGTCCGTCCGTCCGTCCGTCCGTCCGTCCGTCCGTCTATCTATCTATCTAGTAATATTGGATGGAGGAATGGATGGATGGACATACAGACAATGTTGGACGTCCGTCCGTCCATCCGTCCATCCGTCCATCCGTCCATCCGTCCATCCATCATGTATCATCTGTCCGTCCGTCCATCCACCTATCTATCTATCTATCTATCTATCTATCTATCTATCTATCTATCTATCTATCTATCTATCTATCTATCTATCTATCTATCTATCTATCTATCTATCTATCTATCTATCTATCTATCTATCTATCTATCTATCTATCTATCTATCTATCTATCTATCTATCTGTCTGTCTGTCTGTCTGTCTGTCTGTCTGTCTATCTGTCTGTCTGTCTGTCTGTCTGTCTGTCTGTCTGTCTGTCTGTCTGTCTGTCTGTCTGTCTGTCTGTCTGTCTGTCTGTCTGTCTGTCTGTCTGTCTGTCTGTCTGTCTGTCTATCTATCTTTCTAGTAATATTGGATGGATGGATGGACATACAGACAATGTTGGACGTCCGTCCGTCCAACATTGTCTGTATGTCCGTCCGTCCATCCATCCATCCATCCATCCATCCATCCATCCATCCATCCATCCATCCATCCATCCATCCATCCATCCATCCATCCATCCATCCATCCATCCATCCATCCATCCATCCATCCATCCATCCAATATTACTAAAAATATTACAAAATAAAACAATAGCTTTGAAAAATGCAGCCCAGAAACAAAGTGTAGCAGTTTCATTGTCCCAGCCCAATAGCTCCTAAATAGGATAACACTGACCCGAGGAGACTAAGGCACTTATTTTGCTGGTATAAATTCTGTTTGTACAGTATAAAATCTGGAGTTAAGCACTTTGGGAAAAGTCAACATGAGTCTCTGTAATTGCTGCACATCTGAGCGGCCGAGGTGGGAGTGAAAGGTTTTCCTCTAAAGAATGGAGTCAACAAACACCAGCACAATCACTGTGAGGGGTATTAGTAGCTGAGGCTGGTGAAAGGGGAGGCGACCCTGGGAGCGTTTTAAATGGGCACTGTTTGACTGGGGCCTCTGCCAACCCCAGCTAGGGTTCCATATGTGTGCCTTTATTAGAATGGGATTGAACTTAATCACGTTTGGCTTATGTTGCACCCTGTGATTGCCGAGAGTAATTTTCAAGGCCAGCTGCTCATACTGACTCCCCACATTTCCCTATGTCCTCCGCTCTTAAACAGGCTTCAAACCAATAAATTATTCTGCTTATCATGTTATGGCCGCTGTCCACTACGAACACACATACTTAACACACTGTTGCTGGCCAACATAAACGAGTCTGGTCTACCGCTCCGGAGCCAATGCGGTGGACACGGTTCGTCCAGGCCAGAGATCAGCGTCGATAATCCGACGAAATGGAAGAACTGGTGCTTGAAACTGACCTCATCTGAGAGCGAGTGCGGTCAGCTGTACATCTTCTCATGTCAACGCAGCGTGTGATGGATTTGTGCTGTTTTCTTTAATCTAATATACAGCCGGGCGTGCTCTGATAATCTGGCTCTTGTAAATGTGCCATATTAAATTCCTCAGCCGTTCGCTCTACTGTAGCATTTTGTTCCCATCTCCCAATTTCCGAAGGATGACTTTGGTTTCAAATAACTTGGCTGGAGTTCAAAGTCCAGTTTGATTCGTGTAAATACTAAACTATCACAGCCTCTAATGGAGTAAAACAATACTGCTTAGATCTGCAACAAATTCGCACACCCAAACCATTTGTTTTTCAGGATGAACAATGCATTTGCAGCTAATTGTAAACCATGATGCTCAACATAATTAATTGGTTTGAGTAGTGTAAACTTAAATTAAACAAATTAGTTCAATCGCATGAACTTCTATGAGTATTTAGAACTTTCTTTTTCTTTTTCTTTTGAGTTCACAAAACTGATTTTAAAAATCAGTAAAATATCCAAAAACCACTAGGCCAGTGTTATATATTTTGTTCAGTTGAGTACTTACAATATCCCAAATGTTTCCAACTATTTGTAAATCGTGAGATGCTATTTTAACCCAGGAACTGGGACGTGTGAGGGCGTGGCCTGTTGATAACATCATATCCGCGTTCCCCTCGGTTTGCGGTTTTATTCTGCAGAAACGCTTTCCTCTCACTGCAGTGTGAACAAGTGTCATAGCAGCCGGCGAGAGAACGCACAGAGTAACGTCATCACATCATCAACACACTCAGATGTGTGTAATATGATCAGCAGAGCTGCGTTACCTCACACTCATGAGCGGAAGTGGCGACTATGGCATAATAAAAGTCCCGCTGCTCGCGAGGCGTGTGTTGCGTTCATCTTATTAACAATCGCTCCAGCGGTTCCTCAGCTCCACAACACTCGCTCCTGCTCTGCTTCAGACTACAGTAACGTTAATAATCACATCCATCAACATGATTTCCAGTAGTGGGAAGAGTACTGAAAAAGCATACTCAAGTAAAAGTACTGTTACTTGTCAAAAAATGTAAAAGTACTTGTCCTAAATACTACTCAAAGTAGGAGTAAAAAGTAGCCCTTTTAAAAGTACTCAAGAGTAGTGAGTATTATGCTATGAAGGTTATTCCACCTTATACCCTGCAAATTAAAAATGTAGCTTAAACTTTTATGGATGATTCTCAGTTAGAACAAAAAAACATGAGATCACCAACAATATTTCAATATTTTTCAATATTTATACCGCTAGCACTAAAAATACAACAAAAACAAAAAAAACTCAAAATTAAGGGAGTTTTTGCTTAAAATAAGCTAAATAATCTGCCAATGGGGTAAGCAAAATAATCTTGTTTTCTGTTTGAATTAAGATTATTTTGCTTACCCCATTGGCAGATTATTCATCTTATTTTAAGCAAAAACTCCCTTAATTTTGAGTTATTTTCCCCAAAATAAGACAACAACTTTTGCTTGTCTAGTAAATGCTTCTTAATGTCAGACTTTTTAGACATTTGGACTGAAAACAAGACAAAAATACTAAGTAAGAAAAGCATTTTTTGCAGTGTAGCGGACGGAAAAGTTACATAGTGCAGCTTTTAAGTATTAAGTATTTCATTGTTTTGAGTTTCATGAACTTGTTTCTTTTAATTTAGACCAACTTAAATTTAACTGAAACTGGGCTGGAAGTTATATTTCCCAGCTTGCTTTGCCATGACACTCGACTTAAAACATTTGAGGTAATCAGTTACATCAAAATGTTGAGGTTCACAGTGTAGTCACATGGGTCATTTAATTGACTCGTATTTCATTGTGCCATTACTAGTCTTCGGCTCACAGGCATTACCTTATAAACTTAATACGGGGAAATTATAAGCGTAAAGCGTTCAGCGATGCACCTGCAAATGGAGAAGCCATAAAAATGAGATTTTAATTCTCGTACAGGAAGTACGGCAGCCTCTGACATCCAAACCGCACCGTGAAGTAAATAAATCATGCGGCCTCGGAATCCCGATCCATTTTTAACGTTTTCACAAGGCAAGGAAAACATCGGATTCCATTTGATTAGAGCGAAATTAAAAAGTACACACATGTACGTTCGCATCAATCTATCTTCTGCCTCCGAAAGCACAAGTGATTGTGAGAGGTAGCTCTGCCGTTAATTGCTTCCATATATTTCAGCCTGGATGAGGTAATTCCATCTATTTAGAGCAAATGGCAGCAGTCAAACTCATTACAACTGATTATGAGTGCTTACAGAAGAGTATTGGCCGAAGTGCTCGGGAACGGTCTGATTGTGGCTCGCCCCATCAGGAATCAGGGCTGATTCTTCTCCGCTAGCAAAAAACATTTTGACATATCATTAAACAGTCATATACTTACCGTTTCATATTATAATTAAGGGACTCACCATCCCCCCACTCATCTATCATGGTAAATTATTATTGTAGGTGAAGTTTCCCCGCGCGTGCTTTGATTTATACATTAGCGGACCCATCGCTCTTCTGTTCATTTGAGCGGAGCTGGATTTTGACAGCGAGAGCAGTCTATCACATCTCGGGCAGCTGACCCCATTCATAGTCTGCATATATCTTACCCAGACCTGCCAGAAACCTGATTTACAGTCTTATATTATAGCACAGTAATGTGTTAAACCTCCACCTGGGCTGCTAAAACAACTCCGTGGGTAAATCTGGAGGGAGAACTAACTCTAGACTCAGAGCTGTGAACTGGCACTTACTAAGCACAGATTGTAGCCCATTAAACCCCTGAGAGGACATAACTGTATCTGCCGAATATGAGACGGAAGTCCATCTAATGTTCTGAGAAAAGCCTCGCAATCCTTTGGCTTCACCTCGATTTCACCCTACGCCTCACCCAAACATTCATTCCTCTCTTCTGCCTGGATTGTAATAATCATTATTTGCATTCCAGTTCAGTCTCTGTCTATATTTGGAGACACTGTAAGAGGTTGACGGTGAAGTCTTTTCTGTGAGGACTCTGCTGAGTGTTTGGAAATGAAACCCAAACACACTGTTCTGCATGAAAGAAGGCACTTACTTTTGCTCCTCAATTTACACACATACGTCATTTTTCATTCAAGACAAAATCCAAAAAACGAATAAAAATGGAGCTCGCACTCGAGTAAAAATAAAAAACCTTCTAAATATAATTAAGAATAAAAGTAAAGTCATCAAAACTGTGCAATGACACAAACAGAAGAATGAGAATTATATTATTTGTAACTTTACAAAAATTTTAAATGACAGCTTCATGAGATTCATGAGATTTGGTTTTGGCGTCTCCTACAACAGTTTTACATGCATCAGAGCTCAAAAACACTCATTTTCTCATAATACACATTGCATATCACATTGTTCAATGATTCTCAAACGACTCGACGGATGAATCAGTCTCTCTAAATCCCTTCTTTCTGTGAGCTACTCTGCTCTGATTGGCCAGACCAGTGGCCCAGTGTGTTGTGATTGGTCTACCGCGTACAGCTCATTACCATAACTGAACATCAGCTTCGGAGGCTTCCTAAAGCTCAGCGATTGCACACACACTGTAAAGAGAGTAACGATGACGTCGATTTGACCACATCAATCCGAGCGCGAGTCCGATGATGAAACATTGAAGAACTAGTTATTCAACCCCAACCTCCATCACAGAGAAACTCCTGCTCGAGTCATCCTTGTGATGGAGGTTGGGGTTGAATAACTAGTTCTACTCATCTACTCATCTGGAGCTTCATTATGAGATGTTGCAGCTGTAATTCCTCACCATCCGCATTAACAAATGTGTGTCCATCAACAAACCCGTGTGTGTGTTTCTGATTTATTGCGGAGCACATGCGGGCATTTTATCCCGAGGTTTACTGCAGTCAGCCAGATCCCGGCCGTATCCATATCAGATGGTGGACCTGCGCCCAGAGAAGACCAACACAGGACCCCGAAGTGTCCGCAGAGACCGTGTCAATTAGCCTCCCCCTGCAACTGCCTCATCGACACGGCATCTTAATAAACCCGTCTCCAGCGTGTTGCCCCCGATCATTCGAATATTGCACTTTAATAATTATTTAATCAACATCATCCTCAATAAACCCGTCTCCAGCGTGTTGCCTCCGGTCCTTCGAATATTCCGATCTATTATGACCTCTGACCTGTAAAGCGGCCAGAATAATAATAATAATAATAATAATACGCTGTTTGTTAATTGGCCAGAGGAGAACTGGCACCCCGACTGAGCCTGGTTTCTCCCAAGGTTTATTTTTCTCCATTAGGTCACCTGATGGGGTTTTGGTTTCCTTGCCACTGTTGCCTCTGGCTTGGCGTGCTCAGTTGGGGACACTATATTTTTCAACTAAACATCGAAATAAATCTAATTAATAAACTAAATTAACCATATAAACTAAATTACTGATCTAATTATTGATCTCAAGCCCACACTGTCACCGTATGGAAATTGAAATGAACTGATGACATCAAATGGCTATACAGCTTAATAAAATTATGCTGCATTATTTTCCTGTTTAACACTGTAAAGCTGCTTTGAAACAATCTACATTGTTAAAAGCGCTATATAAATAAAGTTGACTTGACTTGACTTGACTTGACTTGACTTGACTGGAACTGTATCAATAACAGCGCATATGTTAGCTCAGCGCTAACGTGAATGACTGATGGAACATAAACGTTTGTGAAACAAATCTCGCTCCATCCTTTATCTTTACTCTCAGTAGTAAGAACGACAGACGATCTGCATTAATACACACAGTTTTAGGTAATAGTGGCCCACAGCTGATGAGCAGAAGTATTTCAGTGAGACGGTCATAACGTACGTACATAATATAAAACACAAAACTACGTATTTTGACCAGCCGGTCAATTATGCAAATGTATTTTCTAGTGACTTTCGAAACACAAACGACTCGTTTAAGCGGTTCAGAGTCGATTCTTTCTTTTGGGAGACAATAACTTTATTGATCATGCACTTTCAGCTTTACAACTTTGAATGTTTATGTTCACAAACAGAATATTCAACCATAAATTAGCTTGAATGTCTATTGTGCAGCTATTCTAAACTTGAGATATTATGCTACATTGAAATAAATGATTTTTTATTTTTATTTTTTTAATACAGGAGAACATATTTATTTGGCTGGATATGAATAAAGATGTAAGGAGTTGTGCTTTCAGAACAATCATAACATCTCAGGCCATGACAGAAGATAAATGAAAACCAGTTGGGCATGTGAAGAACCCAACATGAAGTGTAATTTTGAAGTATTAATCTTTATTTTCACCAGGATAACACAGCTGTAACTGATGACAAATATGGTGATCCATCTTAATTTCACTCGGGATTGTGTGGCAGAGGGAGGGGGAGGGGGGGGGGTATATCCATCTTACTCTAGCTTGGGCATAGTAAAGAGAGGAAAGAATGTCAGAGAAACAGAGCAGCTGTTGAGAGAGAGAGAGAGAGAGAGAGAGAGAGAGAGAGAGAGAGAGAGAGAGAGAGAGAGAGAGAGAGAGAGAGAGAGAGAGAGAGAGAGAGAGAGAGAGAGAGAGAGAGAGAGAGAGGATCAGGATGTTTGTTGCAGGTTGAGGGCATCATGTCTTCAGCATTAAACCATGATTGAAGCCAGACAGGAGAAGTGAAGCTCATCTCAATGACTTCATTACAACACGTTCTCACTCCCAACTCATCACATATTGACACTTGACCACACTGCAAAAAATGCTTTTCTTACTTAGTATTTTTGTCTTGTTTTCAGTCCAAATATCTAAAAAAATCTTACATTAAGAAGCATTTACTAGACAAGCAAAAGTTTTTGTCTTGTTTTGGGGGAAAATCACTCAAAATTAAGGAAGTTTTTGCTTAAAATAAGCAAAATAATCTGCCAGTGGGGTACGCAAAATAATCTTGTTTTCTGTTTGAATTGAGATTATTTTGTTTATTTGAGTTATTTTCCCCCAAAACAAGACAAAAACTTTTGCTTGTCTAGTAAATGCTTCTTAATGTAAGATTTTTTAGATATTTGGACTGAAAAAAGGCAAAAATATTAAGTAAGAAAAGCATTTTTTGCAGTGTAGGACCCCGTTTCTGACGCGCAAGGAAGTCCATTGATTGTTTGCCCAATGCGTCAGATAAAGATTATTTAATTATTTGCATTTGTACAAGTAGACATGATTTTATGAATATTTATAGGCTAGTTTTATATTTTGGAGCAACTAACCCAAATCCTACCCTAGAAAAGTTTAGATGTTCTAGGCCGATATGGCTAGGAACTATAGATTAGTTTAGATTAGATTCAACTTTATTTATTACACAAGTACAAGTACAGGGCAACGAAATGCAGTTTAGGTCTAACCAGAAGTGCAATAGCAGCAAGTGCAGGATATACAATGGTTGCTAACTTCCGTCAACATAACCAACGTGACAACCTGCTTACACAGGGAGCGCTGGGGATGATCTATGCTAAGCTATGATTTTGAATCTCCAAAATAAAAGTTTGTGTTTACATAATATGTGTGTGTGTACTGTGTATAATAATTATGTATATATCTGAATACACATGTAAATATTTATGAAATATTTGCATGCATGTATATATATGTATATATTTTTATACATATACATACATAGTTTATATATACAAATAAAAAAAAATCTTAAATATATATACATGCATGTGTGTGTATTTATATATACATAATTATGATACACACTACACACACACATATATTATGTAAATGCAAACTTTTATTTTGGATGCGATTAATCGTTTGACAGCCCTATTATATTAATTATATTATATTAATTATATTATAATATTTTTGATTTGTCTACATTACGTTGTACCAGCTGTTCTGCGCGTATGAACTATGATGCCAGATTTCAGCCGTTTTGCAGAATGACCCAGCTTTTTCCTTCATTATGTTTTCCATAGGTTTTGACAGTCCACTAATCATCCCTGGATCCATTCACTGAGGAAAACTCCTTCAATCGGCAACCACCTGGAGCTAAACGAACACACCTTGATGTCAGGGAGGTTCTTCTAAAACACTAAAACACTCCCGCACAAATCCACATTCACGCACCTCTATGCATGTCACGATGTTTCCTGCTCATTTTGCATCGCGTGTCCTAATATTTACTCTCGGCTTCAAGTCCGGGCACAGTGTGTGCTTTTACCATCAGCACTCTAACTGATACTGCCATTAATTCTGGGCTTCTGGAAGGACAGTATGACAAAGATTGGGCTTTTCACTGTACCGCTATGAGCTGCGCGGAGCTGTAGAGACTGACAGCAGCTTTTATTGCACTTCAATGCAGGCGATTAAGTGATCCAGCCTATGAATGGTTACATAGAACAAAAACAAGCGGAGAAATAATAATAATAATCTCTCTAGTGTGACTATGCATTCAGTGAATATGGGCGGGTTGGAACGAGAGTGGGAATTCATATGCCTACACATGTACCCTTTTGAATCGTCATTGACCGAAAGTATGTGGAAGCTTATAAACAGCAAAATGAAAAGGAATGTTTGTGCAAACACATGTAATAACATCATTCATCACGACACAATCCGCGGATGATGAATAGATATTAAATAAATATGGAAACAACATCTGCACAGATCAGAAGGGGATAGACTGAAGAAAAGATGACCGTGTGTGTCTGACTGGCGTTACACTAAGTAGATTGATGTCGTCTAAACTCTGCCCTTTCTAGGGGTTCAAGAGTTCCATCCAAGTGCAATTACTCTCTGATGTAGAGCGAGACAAATGATGAATCGCTTTCATTCTCTCCTCTTTATTGCTCCTCTCATTAATCTATTTTTCAATAGTCCTTTTCATGTAATGTCCACCGGCTGCCTTGCCAAATAGAGATTAACACAACAGGCAAATCCCCTGCCCAGCCGGCCTTAAAATGGCTCACTCCTGGCAGAAGCATTCCACGGCGGGTCACATGTTGCCCAATAGAGTAGTGTTTGAGTAAAAGGGCTAGCATTCCTACACTGTCCACACATTTTGTTGGAGGGATTTCTGCTGCTCATCACCAGCGACTCGGGATATCATACATGTGGACGCAGTCTTTTTGGGATCAGAGTGTTAGGTGTGTTAGAGTGTAGCACGGGCTAATGCAAGCTTATGATATATATATATTTCAAAATCTATTTCAAATATTTCAAATTGAAAATGTATTTCATGGAAACCTTCAAAATGCCAAAATATATTTCAAAATGTACTTAAAAGGGGAAAGAGACCATCTAAACACCAATTTGAGTTGTTTTTAACCCAAGGGCTGCAATTATAGGACAGAACACATGTTGGATCTCGTGCCGGAGCTCGTGTCGTGTTCAGAGAGGGAACTTCTGACTTCAGACCGCCGTCCTGCGTTTCACTCATAGCTGAAATATGCGATGACTGACCCCTTAACCTGTCCGTAATCAATCAGTGTACAGTTCTGAGAACATATTTTAACATATTTTAAGGACCTATTTTTGAATACAATCATAACATTTTATGCAAGGCATCAGGAGTTTCTGGGTAACACAAAAACTACCCAACGACTGGGTTGTTACGTCTGACCCAGGATCTGGGTAACACAAAAATTACTCAAACACTGGGTTGTTACGTCTGAGCCAGGATCTGAGTAACACAAAAACTACCCAACACTGGGTTGTTACGTCTGACCCAGGATCTGAGTTACACAAAAACTACCCAAACACTGGGTTGTTACGTCTGACCCTGGATCTGAGTAACACAAAAACTACCCAAACACTGGGTTGTTACGTCTGAGCCAGGATCTGAGTAACACAAAAACTACCCAACACTGGGTTGTTACGTCTGACCCAGGATCTGAGTAACACAAAAACTACCCAAACACTGGGTTGTTACGTCTGAGCCAGGATCTGAGTAACACAAAAACTACCCAAACACTGGGTTGTTACGTCTGAGCCAGGATCGGGGTAACACAAAAACTACCCAAACACTGGGTTGGTACGTCTGAGCCAGGATCTGAGTAACACAAAAACTACCCAACACTGGGTTGTTACGTCTGAGCCAGGATCTGAGAAACACAAAAACTACCCAAACACTGGGTTGTTACGTCTGACCCAGGATCTGAGAAACACAAAAACTACCCAAACACTGGGTTGTTACGTCTGAGCCAGGATCTGAGTAACACAAAAACTACTCAAACACTGGGTTGTTACGTCTGACCCAGGATCTGAGTAACACAAAAACTACCCAAACACTGGGTTGTTACGTCTGACCCAGGATCTGAGAAACACAAAAACTACCCAAACACTGGGTTGTTACGTCTGAGCCAGGATCTGAGTAACACAAAAACTACCCAAACACTGGGTTGTTACGTCTGAGCCAGGATCGGGGTAACACAAAAACTACCCAAACACTGGGTTGTTACGTCTGAGCCAGGATCGGGGTAACACAAAAACTACCCAAACACTGGGTTGTTACGTCTGAGCCAGGATCGGGGTAACACAAAAACTACCCAAACACTGGGTTGTTACGTCTGACCCAGGATCTGAGTAACACAAAAACTACCCAAACACTGGGTTGTTACGTCTGACCCAGGATCTGAGTAACACAAAAACTACCCAAACACTGGGTTGTTACGTCTGACCCAGGATCTGAGTAACACAAAAACTACCCAAACACTGGGTTGTTACGCCTGACCCAGGATCTGAGTAACACAAAAACTACCCAAACACTGGGTTGTTACGCCTGACCCAGGATCTGAGTAACACAAAAACTACCCAAACACTGGGTTGTTACGTCTGACCCAGGATCTGAGTAACACAAAAACTACCCAAAAGGCTCAACCCAGGAGAAAAATAGCCCAAGATTTTTTAAATCTTACAATACATATTTTGACCGGACTGCAAAGAGATTGTGGAAATCTTTGGCAGAGGCTTTGAGAAATATAGATCATTGTCAAAAACAAACAATGATTTTATTTAGCAGAGATAGAACTGCACGTCTGCAGCACGCGGTTCAACTCAAGACATTAGGTGAGATGTAATGGACTCAAGCATAGCTGTGGGTTGACCGGACCGAGGCTTTACAACAAGGAAATGAGACCGTGTTTGGAGAAGTCTACATCAACAGAGTCAACCTGGACAATAAGTCAGTGGAGCTTGTCCAGCTTTACCTTGGCATGAAGTCAGAACCAATTATACCTCTCGCAGTAAGATTGAGTAATGATCGCTACACCGTAACAGCTGTTTCTTCTCCATCTACGCTAACAAGACGAGAGACGTTCTGGCAAAGCTGAAAGACTCATTTATTAAAATATTTACATTAATCACTTTGCTTTGGCTCTACAATGCTGGAATGAACATGAAATAGAGCGATTATAAAACACGCTTTGTCCTGTGGTCTAGCACGATAAGCAAATGTTGTTAGTGGACAATTTGAACAACTTTGAAAGATAGACCTGAACCCTTAGACCTGAGACAAAATAGAAACATATATTCCTTTCAGATTTCTCAGAGGAAATCAGAATCCTGCTCAAAATAAGTTCCATGCAGAGGATAATTCTAGGAATTCTGGAGCAAAACAGAGCATGTGAGTTATTAGCTGCTTGATAAATTCTGGGAATTCTGGAACCGCAGCTTGCATGGATTTGAATAATTCTTCCAATTATTGTGTTTAGCTTCGCTGGCTATACCATGTGTTTTGGACATGCATCACTTTAACACCATCATGCATTTTAGCTCATCCCTGGGATTCAGTAATATATCAGTCGCATAGAATTGTTGTCGTTAAAAGCTTTTCCCAATATTTTGATATATCTGTTATAGTGCATACAAACATTTAAGTAAGTTTGATCATAAAATTATTTATTTCTATCTTAATATCCCTAAGACGCTTCGCTGAATTGTACTTATTTAGTACAGTGTACATCAGTTTTTGGGAACATTGTAAGTATTTAAAGTTGTGAAAAATATTTTTCAAAAAAAAATGCACAATTTTATAAAAAAAAGTTATGTCTCTCAGTCTGAACTCAACTTCGTCCCGCCAACCATTCTCCGCCCATATTATAATTTAGACTCCACCCATATGTGACATCATTTATCAGAAATGACATAAATCCTCTTTAACATTGTAGTTTCATGTTTTTTATTCATATTTTTATAGGCGTATTATAGTCTGGGAGGGTACTTTGAAGCTTAGTGTAACAGAGGCCAGTGCGAGTAAACCTCACTCCTCTGATCTCAAGGGATGCTATAGCGACTGACGCTAGCGGTTGCAGCCTTTAGCCTCTTTGTTAGAGCATCCGACTCTCATGCCGGCGGACCCGGGTTCGAGTCCCGCTTGGAGCAGGTGGTTCGAACAGGAGGGGTTACATTGGTGCCATGACCCGGATGGAAGTGAGGTTTAGAGAGGTGAGTGTAACGGAGGCCAGCTAGTAGTTGCTGTGCGAGTAAACCTCACTCCGCTGATCTCAAGAGACGGTCTAGGGACTGACACTAGCGGTTGCAGCCTTTAGCTTCCTTGTTAGAGCGTTCGACTGTCATGCCGGCGGACCCGGGTTCGAGTCCCGCTTGGAGCGGGCGGTTCGAACAGGAGGGGTTACATTGGTGCCATGACCCGGATGGAAGTGAGGTTTAGGGGGGTGAGTGTAACAGAGGCCAGCTAGTAGTTGCTGTGCGAGTAAACCTCACTCCTCTGATCTCAAGAGACGGTCTAGCGACTGACGCTAGCGGTTGCAGCCTTTAGCCTCCTTGTTACAGCGTCCGACTCTCATGCCGGCGGACCCGGGTTCGAGTCCCGCTTGGAGCGGGTGGTTCGAACAGGAGGGGTTACATTGGTGCCATGACCCGGATGGAAGTGAGGTTTAGGGGGGTGAGTGTAACAGAGGCCAGCTAGTAGTTGCTGTGCGAGTAAACCTCACTCCTCACATCTCAAGAGACGCTCTAGCGATTGACGCTAGCGGTTGCAGCCTTTAGCGTCCTTGTTACAGCGTCCGACTCTCATGCCGCCGGACCCGGGTTCGAGTCCCGCTTGGAGCGGGCGGTTCGAACAGGAGGGGTTACATTGGTGCCATGACCCGGATGGGAGTGAGGTTTAGGGGGGGTGAGAGTAACGGAGGCCAGCTAGTAGTTGCTGTGTGAGTAAACCTCACTCCTCTGATCTCAAGAGACGCTCTAGCGACTGACGCTAGCGGTTGCAGCCTTTAGCCTCCTTGTTAGAGCGTCCGACTCTCATGCCGGCGGACCCGGGTTCGAGTCCCGCTTGGAGCAGGTGGTTCGAACAGGAGGGGTTACATTGGTGCCGTGACCCGGATGGGAGTGAGTTTTAGGGGGGATTCATTAGAGTTGTGAAAAATATTTTTCTAAAAAATGTACGATTTTACCAAGCACCATTTGACTAAAATGTTTATTAATTTCAGTGACATTTATTCATTCATTCATTCAAATTCAGTTTTTATTTGATTTTACTCAACAAACTCTACTATTTAGTCTGTTTTTGGGAATGTCACAACTTTGGTGTTTCAAAAATGCAAACAATTAAAGATATTGAAATTTTAGCTTAATTTGCTTGGTTTTATGTTGTTTACGTTAGTTAGCTTTATGAAAATAAAAGACTATTTGTAAAAGGAAATACATTTATTTAACCACAGAAAAAGTTACATTTCTTACTTAAGGTAATTTTTCATCTCTGTTTTCTGTGTTTATTTAAAATAAGACAAATCTGATATTATTGTAATCTGTTATTTAACAGTAGAGATGGTTCTTTAATGCTGATCGACAGCAGAAGACACGAGCCGGGGTTAATCCCAGATGTGCAGGCGGGGCATGTTGTCACAATGAGCCCCTATTACAACTACACTATTATATTCTATACTTTTATTAATTCTTTTGAGAAACCACGAGAAAAGGTGAATAATGACTGAGAGTCAATATCCAGAAATTATTCATTATTATGTTTTTAACTATGCTGTATTTAGTGATGTGTTTGGTGTCAAACTCAAAAATGTGTTTATTTTGAATGATTAAAAAATGCCATTATTTTATTTGAAAAAGTTAATAATTGTATTTTATTGACAAAATGTGTTATTTTTTTGATTATATCAGATAACATTGGTCATGTTACAATGTTCTCCACCTATGGGGCATGTTGTCGCACTTCACTTCGATTCTTTCTGGGTAAATCAAGAAAAAAGTATACACCGTATTAATGAAACAAAACCACATAATTGTACTAGACGTGTGGGAAATTAATGTGGGGGAAAATAAATACTCTGAACCTCAAGTGGATTTACATAAACTGAGAAAATCAAAAAGCGTTAGGTTGAGCCCTGATTGCCCAATTAATCAATTTGGAATCGAACTGAATCAAAATCGGATTTGAATCGAATCGCAAGCTTGCGAATCAAAATTCAAACGAACAGTGAAATGTGTGTCAATAACCAAGAACATAGCTTGTCCTAACTCCCGTCCAAAGCACTGCAGAGCAAACAGGCTCAGGATGAGGAAATGAGGATGACGCTGCTGGCAACGGACATAAGCCCGTCTGAGCCGGTGCCATCCTCAGCAGGAGCAGAGCAAGAGCTGATGGGACCATGATAGCTCCCACATGCCGTTATCTCCGGCCGCAGGAATGCTCCTTCTGAAGCTTGTCTGTGTTTATGTTCTGATAACATGTGTTTGTTTGTGCATTCTCCTTTGTTTTTATGCTGATTTTGATAGTTCTGTTTGCTTTCCCGTTCACTTCACCCTAATGCGCATAGGATGTTTGTGAATGGGATCGGTAAAGACATTTATTTAAGCCTTTTCCCGAGCGAAACCGCATTGATTTGGACGTAAACAGTGCAAGGAGTAATCAACAATCATAATTATCTCCTGTTGCGGTATGATAACAAACACTTCTCACTTTAAAAGAAATTATAATCAGACTTTGATCAAAATCAAAGGGATATTTCTTTCGGGACGTTAATACAAATAACGTGCAAACTGAGAGATATAGGGAGGGATGTAAATAATGTCGAAAGGCAGAAATAAATACTCTTAACATGACGTGCGAGAGTAAATCAGTGTTTGGCCATGCAAAGTTTGTGTGGTCACAAATGTAAGCAAGCCGTGAGAGATTTTTCTTTCGCATCTAAACTTAAACAACAAAACGATTCCGGCCGGGCTCCATTAGTGATTAATGCCATCGCTCCGGCAGATGAGTCTTCTTATCAACACTCAAGTCTTTGATAAGCTTCAATTTGGTTCCGTATTCAAATGATATAGCACAAAAAAGGATGCGACCAATTTCTCTTCCCAGTTCCCGTTTGTTTGGCTTAGATCTGCCATGTTTTCCCGAGCACACACACAGGCCTCGCTCTGGCTGGCTTTGTCTCGTGTTGCTCTACTGAGCGCGCTGGGTTGGTTTAACAGCTGTGCAGGGTGAAATGTGTCTTTTTATGCTTGAGGATCATTTCCTGTGCGCCCCTCCAACCTTTTCTCTGCCTGACTGTGCCTCTAATCCACAGACACAAGCTGACAATGAGAGCTTCGTTCAGATCTGACGACACGACTTTAAACTGCTAACCAAACTGATCTGCTCTTTTGTGTGGAAGACCAGTCCCACCATAAGAAAAAACGAACTAACGCTACACTCAGAAAAAAGGTTTCTATATATAACAGATTATGCCAAAAAGTTATATATACTGTAAGGAGAAATGCCTAAAATTAACTTTTCCTGATAATTTCCTCACCCCCATCTCATCCAAGATGTTCATGTCTTTCTTTCTTCAGTGGAAAAGAAATGAAGGGAAACATTCCAGGATTTTTCTGCACATAATGGACTTCAATGGGAACCAATGGTTGAAGGTCCAAACCAATGCAGTTTCAGAGGCTCTGACCGATCCCAGATGAGGAATAGAGTCTGATCTAGACAAACCATCGGCCACATTTACAACAAAAATAAACATTTTATTTACTTAAAACCTAAATTGCTCATCGTGCTCTGCGATTGCGCAATCACGTCGGAAAGGTCATGTGACGTAGGCGGAAGTACCGCCCCAAGCGAAAGTGTGTAGACTAATACAAACATCCAATCCAGTGTTAATTTTGACAGCAAATTTTGATTTAGTTTTAGTCATAGTCTTTTGACTAAAATGCCATTTAGTTTTAGTCATATTTTAGTCACCTGAATTGTTTTTAGTTTTAGTCTAGTTTTAGTCGACTAAATATTATAAGATTTTAGTCGACTAAATCTACAGTAGATTTAGTCTCCTAAAATCTAATGAGTTTAGTTCAATTGTAATACATTAAGCATTACATAACCGACTGTCACTTGAACTGACTTTTTTTTTTTACATTAAAAATACACGAAAGAGCTCAATTCACTTTTTTGTTTGCTTTTTAAAAACATCTATATGGTTTTTATAACTTTGTATTTCTGTTTTAGTTAGTGGGCCATATCAGGTTAAGCTAAAGCTTCAAATACGTTTGTTTGTTTATTTTTTTTTTTTATTTCAGTTAACATTTATTTAATTTCAAGTAACAAAGATTTTTTAAATGATTTTAGTGAACTATTATAACCCTGATACTTTATTGAATATGTGTCAAATACTGGTCTTTCCTCCTGACTATGAATTAAATGGGAATTCAAGCTCGAAATACACCGGGACTCTTATTTTGAAATGTCTACGCCTCTGTTGCAGTTGCAGGAGCTCATTCAAGTTCAGATGAGATCAAATATGTGTTGTTACAACCGTCTAAAACATATTACTATATAAACATGGTAAAGTAAACATTGTCATTACTCATCAGCATTAGTTCATAAGCAATTGCCTGGCATAAATGTGCGCTGATCATTGAATGTGAGCCGCTCTGGAGCGCTGGATTGGGGATGCGTGAGCCGTGTTCTCCAGCGGTTAGATCAGCTCAACTCAAATGTGCGCATCTGTTACACAGGACATCAGTTCTGACTGGATCTCTTCCCTAATCGTCCCTCCCTAACATTTTCGTCTCGTTTTTATTTGTTGACGAAAATGACAGTTGATTTTCGTCATAGTTTTTGTCATCCAACACTAGTTTTTATATAGTTATCGTCTCGTTTTCGTCAGTGAAAAAAGGTCGTTGACGAAAATTATGACGAAAATTATTTGTCAACGAAATTAACACTGATCCAATCTCCAACTCCAACTTTAAAATCTTCCGACATGGTTGTTTAAGGTTTTTTTTGCTAAAGGATGTTTGTATTAGTCTTCACATGAGCGCTTTGTAAACACGGGGGCGATACTTCCGCCTACGTCACGTGACCTTTCTGACGTGATTACGCAATCCGTGGTGCGTCGCTGAGCAGCGCAAGATGAGCAATTTAGGTTTAAAAGTATATAAATGTTTATTTTTTGTTGTACATGTGGCCGATGGTTTGTCTAGATCAGACCCTATTCCTCGTCTGGGATCGGTCAGAGCCTCTGAAGCCCTTCCTTGTAAACTGCATTGATTTGGACCTTCAACCGTTGGTTCCCATTGAAGCCCATTATGTGCAGAAAAATCCTGGAATGTTTTCCTCAAAAAACTGAATGTCTGTTCGACTGAAGAAAGAAAGACATGAACATCTTGGATGAGACAGGGGTGAAGAAATTATCAGGACATCCTTTAAAACAAAAGGAAAGGTGACTTGTACAGTCTAGCTGAGAGAACTGTTGTGATTCGTATCTAGTGTGCAGTATTCAGCCCCACGAGACACCTTCACATGAGGGCAGACACTTCCATCTGACTTGTGAGGCGAATTGTAATGGTGTCTGACATAGCAATGCCACATCCGTTGCCTCTGCCCTCCCTCCCTGCGGGCCGTGTGCAGCCACAGCAGGAGTGAGCAACAGCTGATTTATCGATGGGTTAATGTGGAGCAGAGCTCTGAGAGGGGCCCGGGGACGGAAAGCCAAGCACAAACACACTCGCAGGCACGCACATTCCACCAGTCACACATATTCTAATGCACATACACCACCAGTCAGATGTTTGGACACACTTGATTGATTTTATGTTTATCATGATCTTTAAAACGTTATGAAAGAATGCCTTATGCTTAATCACCTCATAAAGTCTGAGAGAAATCCACCAGCCACACAGATTTACACTGATCTTTTGCCAAATTATAGGCTCTAAAACGCTCTTCGCATGACGGTCTAAAATGCCCAAAAAAATGACATTTCATTTCAATGAAATGCATGTACTATATTTTAGTTTGATAATGTTGTTTAATTAATATTTTGGTACTAAATTATGTTTATGCTCTAGGGCCAGTCGTTCAACAGTATTCTGATTCGATATTGGCTATCGGATTGGATCAAATCTTGAAAATGGGCTGTGTTCTGAAATCAGATTAGATCACAAAATCCAATCTTGGTTTTGATCTGGATCAAATCATCAGTTTGCGTTGTTCAAAACCTTTAGTAAGATTGGGATACCTTTGATCCAAAAAAAAATCCCAGCAGAATGGTGGATTCAGGAACAAAAATTTAATAAAAACTGGTCAAAAAATACAAAACTGTTCAAATAATAAATTAGAAGTCGACTAATTATAGACTATACACTCTAAAAAAATGGTGCTATATGGCACTAAAAGTAGTTCTTGGCTCGTAATCATAGGGGAACCACTTTTGGTGCTATATAGCACCATCTTAACATGTTCTGTATATGGTAGCTGTGCTATATAGCACCTCAGTCATCCCAAAGATGGTGCTGTACAGCACTTAAAGTGGTTCCCTATGATTACGAGCCAAAGAACGCCTTTTAGTGCCATATAGCACCATTTTCTTTAGAGTGTATTAAGCCTTTCAGTAGCCTACATTAAAAGTAAAAAAGAGGCTTTTTCAAAAATAAAAAACACTAAATTACAAAAAAAAAAAAAAAAAAAAAAAAAAAAGTAAAAAAGAGATTTTGGCACCATAAAATAATCCCCAAACAGCTGTAAATAAACAAAAAATATTATATTTAATTTAAAGTTTTTATCACTGTTTGTAAATTACAATTATAATGAATGAACCAGTCAAAAGTGAACGCAAAGTTGCTCGGGTGAATGCAAAACTTTTCTGAGATAACGCAAAAGCATTGAAATGTTTTTTTCCCCCATCATCATGTCTCTTTAGGGGCTCCGAAGAGCACTAGTAATTCAGATTTGGTCATCTGAAAAAGTGAGATCCAATCCAATTTTGCTTTGAAAAAACAGCACAAAAGTAATATAGATTACCTGATCCTGGATAGCAAAACCCGGGATTTACAAATCCAGATCATTCTGATCCAGATTAAACTTTATGAACAAGTTATAATCCATGTATTCACTTTTTGAGCGTAGACCAGAACATGAAATTTCCAACTTAATCTGTGGTAAATCCTGAATGCTTTGGTTTTTCAACGACGACACATGGCAGATTATTGCTGAAGTGAAAAACGTTTTAAAAAGTAAACTTACAAAGTTACAGAATTGTATGCTTATTATTATCTTATTAGACATTTAAACAATAAATAGCGTTTTGTGGCTCTTTAATGTGTCGTGATCGCTGTAGCGCCTCAGTTAAAGCTGCTCGCCAACCGATTATCTTTTCCTTCGAGTTCATTGATAAGCACGAAATAAACATGAATGAACACTAAAAGAAATGTTGTTTCAACCGTGGAAAGACGTCAGTACACACCATTTTTCCAAGTTCAAGTCCACCAACGTTAATCTACTAACTCTCCTGACTGCTTTGTCGGACAAAATGGCAGATTCGGCGCTATGATTGGTCAGAATAAAAAGAATAAAAGAATAAAAGAAGAATAAAACATTTTTATGTCAAAGAATAAAGATTTACAGTAAATATTTGAACACCCTGCTATTTTGCAAGTTCTCCCACTTGGAAATCATGGAGGGGTCTGAAATTGTCATCGTAGGTGCATGTCCACTGTGAGAGACATAACCTAAAAAAAAAAATCCAGAAATCACAATATATGATTTTTTAACTATTTATTTGTATGATACAGCTGCAAATAAGTATTTGAACACCTGTCTATCAGCTAGAATTCTGACCCTCAAAGACCTGTTAGTCTGCCTTTAAAATGTCCACCTCCACTCCATTTATTATCCTAAATTAGATGCACCTGTTTGAGGTCATTAGCTGCATAAAGACACCTGTCCACCCCATACAATCAGTAGAATCCAACTACTAACATGGCCAAGACCAAAGAGCTATCCAAAGACACTAGAGACAAAATTGTACATCTCCACAAGGCTGGAAAGGGCTACGGGGAAATTGCTAAGCAGCTTGGTGAAAAAAGGTCCACTGTTGGAGCAATCATTAGAAAATGGAAGAAGCTAAACATGACTGTCAATCTCCCTCGGACTGGGGCTCCATGCAAGATCTCACCTCGTGGGGTCTCAATGATCCTAAGAAAGGTGAGAAATCAGCCCAGAACTACACGGGAGGAGCTGGTCAATGACCTGAAAAGAGCTGGGACCACCGTTTCCAAGGTTACTGTTGGTAATACACTAAGACGTCATGGTTTGAAATCATGCATGGCACGGAAGGTTCCCCTGCTTAAACCAGCACATGCCAAGGCCCGTCTTAAGTTTGCCAATGACCAATTGGATGATCCAGAGGAGTCATGGGAGAAAGTCCTGTGAACTCAATAACCGTGTATGGAGGAAGAAGAATGATGAGTACCATCCCAAGAACACCATCCCTACTGTGAAGCATGGGGGGGGGGGGGGGGGGGGATTTTGGGGAACAACCTCCTTCCCTCAGTTAGAGCATTGAAGATGGGTCGAGGCTGGGTCTTCCAACATGACAATGACCCGAAGCACACAGCCAGGATAACCAAGGAGTGGCTCTGTAAGAAGCATATCAAGGTTCTGGCGTGGCCTAGCCAGTCTCCAGACCTAAACCCAATAGAGAATCTTTGGAGGAGCTCAAACTCCGTGTTTCTCAGCGACAGGCCAGAAACCTGACTGATCTAGAGAAGATCTGTGTGGAGGAGTGGGCCAAAATCCCTCCTGCAGTGCAAACCTGCTGAAAAACTACAGGAAACGTTTGACCTCTGTAATTGCAAACAAAGGCTACTGTACCAAATATTAACATTGATTTTCTCAGGAGTTCAAATAATTATTTGCAGCTGTATCATACAAATAAATAGTTAAAAAAATCATACATTTTGATTTCTGGATTTTTTTTTTTTTAGATTATGTCTCTCACAGTGGACATGCACCTACGATGACAATTTCAGACCCCTCCATGATTTCTAAGTGGGAGAATTTGCAAAATAGCAGGGTGTTCAAATACTTATTTTCCTCACTGTATATGCCAAATTCCCCTTTTAGTGAAAAAAAATGTACCTTTTATCTATCAATGGCATGTCGCTTGAAACATACTGATATAAATATTATAATTCAACTTTATTTGGAGTACTTCAGTATTGCACAATGCACATTTCTTAATATTAAGCCTAAAATATCACCTTTAGTATATAGCATGATCTCTGTAAGATACAATCATACATTATAATTATGATGAAATTCTTCTTCCTTATTATACTATGGTTCTCCAAAGAATGTCCGAAATAAAACATGGCATTATTGATCATGGTCCAGAAATCCACTGTATTAACTTTGAATCACGGCGGCAATACCTGTGCTATTTGTGAGTACATTTTCCAGTAAAGCGTTTTACTGGAAAAGCAACCAAATCTGTAGCAACAGACCCAGTATAAATTATGTGCAATTAACCTCTAAATATTTACATGCCAATTAAATCCAGTTCATGTCAAGAGGCCCGTTTACAAAATCAAATTGAATCTCATAGTGAAAACACCCCCGTCCGACGTCGTCCATCTGCTCTGACAGGTGGATTTAACTGCAAACAAAGACACCGCAAATATTTACATTCCTTCATTGTTCCTTGGATTCTCTTCGCCGTCTCTCATCCCTCATTTTCTCCTCTCTTTTAACCCTGTCTTCAAACACTCAGGTCATCTGGCGTAATGGTCCTAACACACTCTCCCTGCTGTTCGTAAGTTCGAGTCCAACTTGGTTCTATTTGAAAGTGTTTTATACTGTTACAAAACAAATGTAGCTTTTGATTAAACACAGCTTTCATCGCCTTAATGAGGTTAGTTAGATCTACTTTCATCTCCCTTTCTCCAAAGTATACATAAAAATACACAGATTACTTTTTTTCCCTCTAGGTGCAAGTCAATGAATGTACCATATTCCCATCTAATTAAGGGCCAAGCACTGAAGGTGTGTAGCAACCTATTGTAATCATTGCCGTTCTTCTTCTTCCTCTGCTCTGAAAGTCTATGGCAGCCAATAGAACAGTTTGCGAGAAAGTTATGAAATTTGGCACACAGATAGAGGACAGTCTGAACTGTCACCATAGCAAATTTGGAGTCTCTAACTCAATGTCTCTAGCGCCACCAACTGTCCAAAGTTGCACTTTTGTGCTAATAACTATTGAACCGTAAGGGCTAGAAACAAAATGTTCTGTCATGAAAATTTCTGAAAAACCTACTTTTTTGAACTCGTGTTGCTAAAAATTTTACCAGATCATCTTCAGACCATGACAACAAAAAGTTCTGAAACTCAAGTCGATTCGTCAAACTGTTCTCGAAGAACGCGCAAGCGAATTTGACGAAATGAACGTGAGGCTATATCTTCGCAGCGCTTTAGCGTATTCTGACCAAACCTGGTGTGTGTTATGACACCCATGACTTGAGGCTACCTACACAGTTTCAGCAGTGCAACTGCATAGCACAGGGGCGCAAAACCACTTTTGGCCAGTCAAGTTTCTCCGTGATAGGGACCCATTTTTGGAATGATTTACCAACGGAAATAAAAACAGAAACAGACCTGAAAACATTTAATAGAAAGGTGAAACACTGGCTGAAAGAAAATCAAATATGTGGACATTGAGCTATCTTGGTTGTAATGTATTGTCTGTGTTGGATGTGATGTGTTGTCTTGTGTAATGTGGTTGTGTAAATATATTTGGTATATGTTTTTAGAAAGGCCTGACCAGGGACAATTTTTGCTTATAACTTCTGAATGCTTTGGCCAAAAATCAAAAATGTTTTGATTCGTTGCATCCTGCCGGGTCATACGAGACCCAATTTTTCCATATCATCCATTTTGGGTGTCAGCCATTTTGAATTTTGACAAAAAATGCTATATTTTACGAAACAATTGGTGTATTGTTACGAAACTCGGTACGTGTCTTTGTCACCATTCCCCAAAGGTCCTCAAAAAGTTTTGATTGTTTCAATTGTGGACATGTTCGCTTCTCTTGTCAATATAATAAAAGTGAATGAGGACTAGGGCTATAAAGCTCAAAAACGCCATTAACCATATCATATTTAGTCCAATACGTCTCATTTGCTATATTAGTCTTCCAAAGTCAAGATAGTTTTGTGAGACGAACAGACCAACATTTAAGTCTGAGAGTTCATGATAGTTTGAGAGTTAATGCTTATAACTTCTGAATGCTTTGGCCAAAAATCAAAAATGTTTTAATTCGTTGCATCATGCCGGATCATAAGAGACCCAATTTTTCCATATCATCCATTTTGGGTGTCAGCCATTTTAAATTTTGACAATATTTTACGAAACCATTGCCACCATTCCCCAAAGGTCCTCAAAGAGTTTCGGGGCATGGTTATAACAAAATTTCCAAAAATGCTTATAACTTTCGATTAAATTAGCCTATTATAATAACATCTGGTCTTAATAGATTCCTTGAGTCATGCCGAGAACATAGACACCCAATTTTACAATTTTGGCCGCACTTCCTGTCCCCCATTTTGTTTTGTTTTTCAAAACCTACTTTTTCAAACTCCTCCTACACTCTAAAAATAATGGTGCTATATGGCACTAAAAGTGGTTTTTGGTCGTAATCATAGGGGAACCACTTTTGGTTACCAATATAGCACCATTTTTTTTAGAGTGTAGACCACTTTGTCCGATTTTCACCAAAATCAAATTGTATCATCTTCAGACCCGGCCAAGAAAAGGTTATGGATTTCTCGTTAATAGACGAAACCGTTTTCGTATAGCGGAGAAACAAATTTGAGGCATGATGACAAAACGACTCTTGAGGCTGTATCTCTGCAATGCTTTGGCATATTGACACCAAACTTTGCATGTGTCATTGTTCCCTTACTCTGACCACACCACATCAATTTGGTCAAAGCGCCACCTATTGGTCAAAAGGGATAAACCCTTATATTCTATTTATGATTTCTTTCAGCCATTTTGCCTAAAATCATCTTAAGATGTCTTTTCTTGCTCGTTGTTGCACTTGATCTGATCCTACCAGCCATGTTGGCATGACTTGTCGTTTTCTTTGTGCTTGGCCCCGATAATTGCTGCTTGCAGCTATATTTAATTATTAGTGCTGTCATTCCTTCCCCGTTTTCCACAGTGGCCCCCAAAAGTATTTGGACACTTAAGAATGCCATTGTATTATACAGCAAAATACCAAACCAAGTACAAGAAAGAGAGAGCAAGCACTTTTCAAGTTTACAACATGAAATATGTCCATAGCTAATGAACAACACCTGTAGGACACATGTGTGAACTTGAGGACTTCATACAGCCATTTAAAATCACATTGGGAATATTCGGTTGTAAAAATTGGCACAGAAAAGCGAAGATAGTTCTGACAAAGCTCTAGCATCAGCTTGGTTTGATATTTTGTATATAATGCAAAGATAGATTATTAAGTGTTATACTGCAAGCTTTTGAGGTCACTGTATATGGACACAAAGTGAAGGACAGAGGAGAGTCTCTTCATGGAGTCCGACCATCTGCCCAACATACCTTCCTGAATGAGAAATCAAAGGGACACTCATTCACTGGTCATACCAGGCCATTGGAAGCACAACTATAAACACCCATCTGTTTCTATAGCGCTTGAAATCAGTGCTCACTTCTCATTATTTAGTTCCCCATGTGGCATCATTACACAAACCCAAAGAGAAATAGAGATATGGACAGACAATGAGAGCTGCTTCCCTAGTCATAACAGACGTATCTCATCTGCGACCTGCGATCTAACCTCGGGTTCTCCTCTGTTCTCGAGCCTAATAGATTGCGTCTGTATTTTGTACTTTTACCAATCTCACAGGAAACTCACAAAGTCACAAACTATTACATTTACAGACTCAAGCTGTCTGAATCATGGGGATGTGTTCAACATTAAAGGAATAGTTCACCAAATAAAATACAGTTCTGTCATTGTCTACTCACCCTCATGGCATCGACATTGAAATGACAATGACTGAACTATGGAGTCCTGCACATGGCATGCAAAAAAATATATATTATGGAAACAAATTAAGAATTCGCTCTCACAATTTATTAATTTACGGACATAGTTTATTCAATTGTTTCCTCGTTTTAGTTCAATTGTGGACATGTTCGCTACTCTTGTCAATATAATAAAAGGGAATGAGGACTAGGGTTATAAAACACAAAAACGCCATTAACCATATCATATTTAGTCCAATACGTCTCATTTGCTATATTAGTCTTGCAAAGTCACGATAGTTTCGTGTGACGAACAGACCAAGTCTGAGAGTTCATGATAGTTTGAGAGTTAATGTGTGACACTGTCACATAAGAGACATATAATAGAGTTTTAATTGGTTTACATTTTGTTTTCTTAGTCCATTTTGTTTCTCTCAACAGTGTGTATGTCTTTAAGAAATATATGGTTGGCTTGTCATGCGAGCGATCACATGACAGGAAGCAGGAAATACACCTGTACAAAGGGAACAGAATGGGACTCAATCAAGGAGTCACCAAATACATCCACTACCAGGTGATCACTGATACTATCTTGTGGACTTTCCCTTCCAGTCACAACCTTCAAACCTTTTGGATTATCACTTCTTTTGGACTGTATACACTGGTGGACACTCACATTGGGACTTATCAGCACACTAGGATGCTTGGACTGTTTTAGGGTATGCCGGTATGGTGCATTAGACTATGCTTTTTACAGCCTGAGTTTTCTTGGTTATATTGTGTTGTTTAAAGTCTCATGTGAAGATTGTAAATATACCATTCTTATCCACTTTAACCTCTGTTTTATATCTCGTTCTTTTAAACACCCGAATAAGATCTGACCCCCTTTTACTCTTGTAACCTGACCAATTCTTCTGAGCAATACAAACAAATCATTCTTTTGCATTGAATCATTTAGATGATTCGGCTTATTCAATTCACAAAACTGTTTTTTTTTTCTTCCCAAAAGCCTATAAATGGCATAAAGCATAAATTGTTTTGCGGCGGATCATTTCAATTAATCCGTTTATTCAATTCACAAAACCGGTCTAAATGATTCGTTCACTGATCCGGTTCTTGAGTTCAACTCCCTGAATCAATGATCCTGTTCAACAGTAATTATCAGGGATGTTCATGAGAGTTCATGTCTGATTTGTTAATAAATCTTTCTTTTGCATCAGATCATTTCAATGAATCGGCTTATTCAATTCACAAAACTGTTTTTTTTTTCTTCCCAAAAGCCTATAAATAGCATAAAGCATAAATTGTTTTGCGTCGGATCGTTTCAATGAATTGGCTTATTCAATTCACAAAACTGGTCTAAATGATTCGTTCACTGATCCGGTTCTTAAGTTCAACTCCTTGATTCAATGATCCGGTTCAACAGTAATTATCAGGGACGTTCATGAGAGTTCAATGTCTGATTTGTTAATAAATCTTTCTTTTGCGTCGGATCATTTCAATGAATTAGCTTATTCAATTCACAAAACTGGTCAAAATGATTCGTTCACTGATCCGGTTCTTGAGTTCAACTCCCTGAATCAATGATCCGGTTCAACAGTAATTATCAGGGACGTTCATGAGAGTTCATGTCTGATTTGTTAATAAATCTTTCTTTTGTTTTGGATCGTTTCAATGAATCGGCTTATTCAATTCACAAAACCGGTCTAAATGATTCGTTCACTGATCCGGTTCTTGAGTTCAACTCCTTGATTCAATGATCCGGTTCAACAGTAATTATCAGGGATGTTCATGAGAGTTCAATGTCTGATTTGTTAATAAATCTTTCTTTTGTTTTGGATCGTTTCAATGAATCGGCTTATTCAATTCACAAAACCAGCCTAAATGATTCGTTCACTGATCCGGTTCTTGAGTTCAACTCCTTGATTCAATGATCCGGTTCAACAGTAATTATCAGGGACGTTCATGAGAGTTCAATGTCTGATTTGTTAATAAATCTTTCTTTTGCGTCGGATCATTTAAAATAAATTTGCTTATTCAATTCACAAAACCCGTCTAAATGACTCGTTCACTGATCCGGTTCTTGAGTTCAACTCCCTGATTCAATGATCCGGTTCAACAGTAATTATCAGGGCCTTAAATGTCTGATTTGTTAATAAATCTCTCTTTTGCGTCGGATCATTTCAATTAATCTGCTTATTCAATTCACAAAACCAGCCTAAATGATTCGTTCACTGATCCGGTTCTTAAGTTCAACTCCTTGATTCAATGATCCGGTTCAACAGTAATTATCAGGGACGTTCATGAGAGTTCAATGTCTGATTTGTTAATAAATCTTTCTTTTGCGTCGGATCATTTCAATGAATTAGCTTATTCAATTCACAAAACTGGTCAAAATGATTCGTTCACTGATCCGGTTCTTGAGTTCAACTCCCTGAATCAATGATCCGGTTCAACAGTAATTATCAGGGACGTTCATGAGAGTTCATGTCTGATTTGTTAATAAATCTTTCTTTTGTTTTGGATCGTTTCAATGAATCGGCTTATTCAATTCACAAAACCGGTCTAAATGATTCGTTCACTGATCCGGTTCTTGAGTTCAACTCCCTGATTCAATGATCCGGTTCAACAGTAATTATCAGGGCCTTAAATGTCTGATTTGGTAATAAATCGTTAATAAATCTTTTGCATCGGATCATTTCAATTAATCTGCTTATTCAATTCACAAAACCAGCCTAAATGATTCGTTCACTGATCCGGTTCTTGAGTTCAACTCCTTGATTCAATGATCCGGTTCAACAGTAATTATCAGGGATGTTCATGAGAGTTCAATGTCTGATTTGTTAATAAATCTTTCTTTTGTTTTGGATCGTTTCAATGAATCGGCTTATTCAATTCACAAAACCAGCCTAAATGATTCGTTCACTGATCCGGTTCTTGAGTTCAACTCCTTGATTCAATGATCCGGTTCAACAGTAATTATCAGGGACGTTCATGAGAGTTCAATGTCTGATTTGTTAATAAATCTTTCTTTTGCGTCGGATCATTTAAAATAAATTTGCTTATTCAATTCACAAAACCCGTCTAAATGACTCGTTCACTGATCCGGTTCTTGAGTTCAACTCCCTGATTCAATGATCCGGTTCAACAGTAATTATCAGGGCCTTAAATGTCTGATTTGTTAATAAATCTTTCTTTTGCATCAGATCATTTCAATGAATCGGCTTATTCAATTCACAAAACTGTTTTTTTTTTCTTCCCAAAAGCCTATAAATAGCATAAAGCATAAATTGTTTTGCGTCGGATCGTTTCAATGAATTGGCTTATTCAATTCACAAAACCGGTCTAAATGATTCGTTCACTGATCCGGTTCTTAAGTTCAACTCCTTGATTCAATGATCCGGTTCAACAGTAATTATCAGGGACGTTCATGAGAGTTCAATGTCTGATTTGTTAATAAATCTTTCTTTTGCGTCGGATCATTTCAATGAATTAGCTTATTCAATTCACAAAACTGGTCAAAATGATTCGTTCACTGATCCGGTTCTTGAGTTCAACTCCCTGAATCAATGATCCGGTTCAACAGTAATTATCAGGGACGTTCATGAGAGTTCATGTCTGATTTGTTAATAAATCTTTCTTTTGTTTTGGATCGTTTCAATGAATCGGCTTATTCAATTCACAAAACCGGTCTAAATGATTCGTTCACTGATCCGGTTCTTGAGTTCAACTCCCTGATTCAATGATCCGGTTCAACAGTAATTATCAGGGCCTTAAATGTCTGATTTGGTAATAAATCGTTAATAAATCTTTTGCATCGGATCATTTCAATTAATCTGCTTATTCAATTCACAAAACCAGCCTAAATGATTCGTTCACTGATCCGGTTCTTGAGTTCAACTCCTTGATTCAATGATCCGGTTCAACAGTAATTATCAGGGATGTTCATGAGAGTTCAATGTCTGATTTGTTAATAAATCTTTCTTTTGTTTTGGATCGTTTCAATGAATCGGCTTATTCAATTCACAAAACCAGCCTAAATGATTCGTTCACTGATCCGGTTCTTGAGTTCAACTCCTTGATTAAATGATCCGGTTCAACAGTAATTATCAGGGACGTTCATGAGAGTTCAATGTCTGATTTGTTAATAAATCTTTCTTTTGCGTCGGATCATTTAAAATAAATTTGCTTATTCAATTCACAAAACCCGTCTAAATGACTCGTTCACTGATCCGGTTCTTGAGTTCAACTCCCTGATTCAATGATCCGGTTCAACAGTAATTATCAGGGCCTTAAATGTCTGATTTGTTAATAAATCTCTCTTTTGCGTCGGATCATTTCAATTAATCTGCTTATTCAATTTACAAAACCAGCCTAAATGACTCGTTCACTGATCCGGTTCTTGAGTTCAACTCCCTGATTCAATGATCCGGTTGCAACAGTTATTATCAGGGCCGTTCATTAGAGTTCATGTCTGATTTGTTAATAAATCTTTCTTTTGTTTTGGATCGTTTCAATGAATCGGCTTATTCAATTCACAAAACCGGTCTAAATGACTCGTTCACTGATCCGGTTCTTGAGTTCAACTCCCTGAATCAATGATCCGGTTCAACAGTAATTATCAGGGCCTTAAATGTCTGATTTGTTAATAAATCGTTCTTTTGCGTTGGATCATTTCAATTAATCTGCTTATTCAATTCACAAAACCAGCCTAAATGATTCGTTCACTGATCCGGTTCTTGAGTTCAACTCCCTGAATCAATGATCCGGTTCAACAGCTATCAGTCTGTTCATCACACAAAGCCCATGAAATACAATGCACGAGTTGGACCACTTTTTTGATGCATTTATTGTGCCTTTGCTCACATTTTGAAGCGTGAAAGCTCCCCATTGTTTGTGGTTTCACAGAACAAGATATTACTGAATTTCTCCCTTTCTGTTGTACAGAAGAAAATAAGTCATATGGGCTTTGAGGGTGAGCAAATAATGGATGTTCAGTTCTGGTGTATGAACAGCTATTCTTTACACAGCTTCCACTGTGATGAGACAAGGGCAACCGGTAAGCATGCACAAGGGTATTGTATTCCCTTTAGAAGCATTTTGCTATACAGCGGTCACAGCAACAACAAAAGAGTTTATTAGTCTCTCCCTGTAGAGCTGTCAGCATTAGTTTTATTGTTATAGATGGATGTGAGAGAAATGGACACATCCTGCTGTCCTCTAGAAAGGTTACTGGAATCATGGGTGTCCTGTGAGCTGGGCAATAACAGCAAAAGGTCAAGCCCTGCGATGTAGCCCAGTAGGGGGAGACATATGGGGGATTATTGTCCCCAGATTGGAAGGTAATAAGCTATATCTCATGCTAGATCAAAGTAAAGCCACATCATTGGAGCTGTCCGTGGCACACAGCAGGCAATGGGCAGGGTCAGAGCAATGTGCCCAGAATAAACATGAACCGAGTCTGTCACCTTCACACCGCTGCGACATCTTCACTTTAAAGTAACAGCATGTGTTTGCTTTTGTCTCACTTTCTGTCTTTGGTGAACCAGATTTTGACCATCAGGCAATGAGGCCATTCGTTTAGAGGATAGCCACGATTTGCAGAAATGTTTTACCAAAACTGTATATAAACATAGACAAACAAAAGTAGATCTGCTGAGCACCTGTGCTTACATGCTCTCCTTTTGTTTTGTCTTGCACCAAGTTCTAGACATATTGAGTACACAGCACTCTTTCTTGAGATAATTATTTGCTTCTTGAGCATCAATTATTGCATATCAAGAATGTATATAAACTGTGCCTGGATGGGATTATTTATATCTGTGGTTCATTATAACTCAACATTTCTCATGCCCTTTATTATTTCCTATCGCTTTTGGATCTGCTGAAACAATATGAATATTATGGCATAACATCTGTGCTTGGACATTCAAAATCTAATTTAGGATTTTGATGAATTTAGGACAAACAAATGTTACGAGAAAATACATACAATTCTGCACTATTTTTAGGTCAGTAATCATTTTTGACGTTGAGTATGTGGAACTCAGATGGTCCATCTCTAATCGTGCTGAAGAACATGCTTCATGCCGCAATGCATGCTGGGAGACTCTTGACTCCCAGCATGCATTGCAGCATGAAGCATGTCACCTTTGTTGAGATTCATACGCTGATTCTCGATGACTGTTTGTGTCTACTTTTCCCCACAATGTATTTAAAAATCAAAATTCAGAATGTTTTCAAGAAAGTATTACTGGTGACAATGTATTGATAACGAATAACCATTTTAGGTCATTTTTCTTTATGATGTTTCCTGGTCTCTTTTGTAACAAATTATTTGTGATAAACACTATTACAAAAACCTAGCCTGACGTCGTCATACTCAATTCTAGTCAGAATATGAGTCTGATACTGCTCCGTTGGGCTGTGATTATGGGGCGTGTTTAAACCGAACCAGGAAAGACCTCAATTGGATAGACCAACAACCAATCAGAGCAACGGAGTGACGCATAACGTTAGTTGTCAAATGTCAACAGAACTCAACTGCACTGTGTTGCCAAGTCCGCGGGTTGAAGCGACCCCAATTATGTGATATACAGACCCAGGAATGCGAAATTTAGCAGCCGTGCCAAAATAACACATATTTTACCCCCACAATGCCATTTTTCCCGGAGAACCCCCCCACCCGGAAAGCTATTGGGCTTGTTTTTAGCTAGTTTTGAGTAGCAGTTGGACGAGTTTTGCTGTAAAAACTTGGCAACCCTGTCCGCACGCACGTTAGAATAAGTAACGTTAGAAGAAGAAGATGAGTGTAAACGATCTTTGCCGGTGTTGTAAAAAAAGAATTTAAGGATACACAGAGTTCTTACCAACATGATCATCATTTCTGAGAGAAATAGTGAAGGTGAATGCATATACGAACAAGTTCTCCGTTTAGGATTTGAACAAATTCAACCCAAGCGCCTTTGATGACGTGGATGATTACGTTACTGTTTATCATCTGTCCATCATCGTCTAAAGCCCGCCCTGACAATTTCATTGGTCCGAACAGTTTCTGTTCGGGCATAATTACTTCTCTATGGATCAAGTCCAGACCGAACTGCCCGTGCAAAAAATTTTGTGGGCGGGGCTAAGTTCGTCTGGCATCCAGGCTAACAAAAACCACAAACCGACATAAAAAGTCAAGAGTCAAACTGGCCAACTAAAGAACACACTGATCACCATAATGGTGACCAAACATTTTCAATGTTGATTCTGAAAATTAACTGTAGACGAATGATAGAAATAAAGTCAGTCTGGTTAGTAGTAAGAGAGATTTAATGCATTTTCAGTTGATTTCATGTGGCTGGAAGTCAGTTGTAGAGGTAAAACATGATGCTGAACCAACATCACACTGTAACATTGATTAAATGCCATTACCATTGATTTTTTTAAATGAAATTCCAACATTTTATCAACATTAAGTGTAGGTGCAAACGTGATGATGATTCAATGCAATTAACGTTGACGCATGAACATTGATTTAGCATTGTTTCAATGGTTGCTTGCTCTCTAGGATGTCTCACTACACTGTAGACTGAAGCACATTAGGGTTTCATCTGCTATTGTTTGTGTGGCTATAATGAGTCAAACTACCACCTCATAAAAGTACGCATGACCACAGAGTCCACCATAGTGGTGACTGCTTTCATGTTTAACACCAGCGTTGGCCTGAGACCATGTGCAAGCATCTGTCAGACCTCAAACCTTAACCAAACGCTTAACTATGTAATGTTTCACTTCATGAAGGCAGTTCTGTAAATTCTGCTTATCCAATGTGCATCCCCTGTTATAGTAGGGCTGTAGTTGTTAGCTAAAGACACTATAAGGTATCATCGCAGACAAATATATGGGTCCTGATTGTATGGTATAAATTATCCTCTGTAAATCACGAAGGAAAAAAAAGCTTTCCCCAGCATAACATGGCAACCGTTCAGATTTTTCACAAGGTTTGGAAAGGAACTTTGGAACCACAACCTGAATGATATCATTTTACTGTTAACCGTTATGACGTTTGTTTGACCGAGTGCAATTCACGGTGAACCGTTTTTCAGAAGGGGCTCTTTTTAAAGGGTGTTTGTGGGAGAAAGCTTCTTTTAGAACGACAGAAAGCGAATGCTGATGTGGTGATGAAGAGAAGGAGTTTGCATGTTGTATACTGAATGTTTAAACTCTATACTCAAAGTCATGCTAATAAAAGTCATGCCCCACAAAATCAAGAATTTAGGCTAATATAAATCACTGTAAAAAAAATCCCCGTAAAATTTACGGTAAAAAAAAAAATCGGCAGCTGTGGTTGCCAGAACTTCGCAACATTTTAGGTTTTACACATTTAAGTTAAATTTACAGTAAATAACCGTATTACATTAACTGAAATAATGCTAAATTACCAACCTATTGAAATACTAATATCTGTTGTACTAATATGTACCTTTGATATATTCTGACAACCACCAATCACAGTGGAGATGAGTCACATAATGAATCAAAGCTTTTAGGAGAACAATACTCATATATAGATGGTGCACAGTGTCATTCACACAAACTCTAAACACCATCATGGTAACACACATGAAATTTAAAAAATGCAATAAACATTAATTCAACAACATTAAAAGTAACATAAAACCCTAGTGTACATTGATTAGAAAAAACTAAGAAGAAAGTTATTTCAACGAAAATATACATCAATTATGAAGTGTCACGCAGGGAATTCTGGGAATGTCAATTTATGTTTTTTCACAGTAAATTACACAACAACGTTCTTTTTCACTTCCAAAAAACTGTAAATTTAACGGTATTTTTATGTAAAATGACATTAAATGTAAGGTTAGAGAACTTTCTGTTAACCAGTTAACTGTTTTTAACCGTAGCATTTTTACAGTAGCCTGACGTTGTCATACTCAATTCTAGTCAGAATATGAGTCTGATTCTGCTCCGTTGGGCTGTGATTATGGGGCGTGTTTCAACCGAACCAGGAAAGACCTCAATTGGATAGACCTACAACCAATCAGAGCAATGGAGCGACGCATAACGTTAGAACTCAACTGCACACAGTGTTGCCAAGTCCGCGGTTTTCCCACGGGCTGTTTTTCCATGTCCGCAGGTTAAAGCGACCCCAATTATGTGATATTTAGACCCAGGAATGCGAATTTTAGCAGACAACCCTGCCAAAAAAACCACACATTTTACCCCCCAAACGCCATTTTTTCCGGAGAACCCCCCTGGGAAGCTATTGGGCTAGTTCTGGGCTAGTTTTGAGTAGCAATTGAGCAGGTTTTGTTGTGAAAACTTGGCAACCCTGTCTGCCCGCACGCTGGAAGAAGTAGAATCTTTACGATCTTTGCCGGTGTTGTAAAAAAGAATTTAAGGATACCTGGTGCGCTATTGGCAGGTTTAACACGATGACGGTTAGAGAAGGGATGGGTCGTTGCCCGTTGATCATGCCTCTTGTGGTCTGATTGGTTGAAGGACTATCCAATTGCGTACAGAGTCATTTGAATTATGCTCGTTTATCATGCCTCTTGTGCCGTAGAAAATACAGAGCAGACTCCCCAGACCAATGTTCAATCTTAAATTGAGCTTGGTCTGGTGATAGCCAGACAAGCTCCACAACGGATCAAGTCCAGACCGGGGCTAAGTTCGGCTGGCATCCAGGCTATTTTTACAGTCTTTTACCGTTAAAATCACAAACATTTTTTACAGTGTAGTGTGCACCTAAACACTGTTTAAACACTGATTTAAATTCCTGACAAAAATACTGATGACTCATCCTGCACTACACAGATTTTTATCCAATTAAATGCTGATATCATCTGTAAGCGAATAGAAAGTAGCAAATAATGATTCATGGCTTTAAAGCCATGCAAGCTTGCAGTTGATAGGAAGAAAGGGGAGGGGTTTAAAAATGTCTGGCATACATTTTAATAAAATAGTTATTATTTTAACTCAAACTTAAAGAGATAGTTCACCCAAAAACGTCTCGTTATGTATGTAACCCTCGTTCTCTGAAGGAGGGAACGGAGATCCCAATTTGTCAGTCAGTTCCGACGTACGTCGAATGTGACCAACTGAAAGGGAATGAAAATTGATTGATTTACCATGATTTACTCACCCTTAAGCCATCCTAGGTGTATATGACTTTCTTCTTTCAGACGAATACAATCAGATTTATATAAAAAAATAGAATTGCTCTTCCAAGCTTCATAATGGAATGGCGGCCCTGATTTTGAAGTCCAAAAAAATTGCATCCATCCATCATAAATGTAATCCATGTGACCCCAGGGGGTTAATAAAGGCCTTCTGAAGTGAAGCGATGCGTTTGGGTAAGAAAAATATCCATATCCATCTTTATACACTAAAATAACTAGCTTCTGGCAGACGGCCTACGCAAGTCGACTCACGCCAAAAGAGTAACTCCTGACCGGATGTACGAGTAGCGTAAGCTTCGGGTGCTTTCACATCTCTAGCGAGCGAAGGTCGCGCTGTTCTTGTGAGTTTTCCAAAGTTGGGACCTAATATGGTCATCAGACCAAATTTCTATGAGGCTCCGCCCCTCCTCACTACTCCAAGTTTGTCCGCGAGCTGCCATGCTAAAGTGTAAACTGTCAACAAACACTTCCTCATCACATAATGTACAGCGAGGCTGACTACGGCAGCTGGTTTAGTCCAAACATTATCAGTACTTTTTGCAGTTGGGCCTGTTCGAGGTCGGATCACGTTCTCCCGCTCCAGAGTTCGTTTGAGAGCGTACGGACACCACCTCTTCAAGGAGCTCTCGAGCGCTTGTTTGGTGCGCACCCGAGTGCGATTGCTGCTTTCACACCTGACCAAACAAACCGCACCAAAGGGGAAAACCAACTCAGGTACGATTCAACCAAACTAAATGAGGCAGGTGTGAAAGCACCCTTAGACCCTGTCCCAAATGGCACCCTAAACCCTCACGGTCTTCCTCTGAGTCCGCACTTTCACAACGTAATGCCGCTTTGACTGCCGGGAAGAAGTCCGCTCGCGAGCACCCTTCTGAGACCTAAAATGACAACTGGGACATACTGCGGTCTCGTGGACTTAACGGACACGCACACGCAGCGGCCATTGTAAGTCCACAAGACCGAAAGTGCACATGACTCATAGTTTGACTCATTGTGCCATTTGGGACAAGGCCTTAGACACCTCTCTCGGTTCAAACAAACAGAGCTGGGCAACAAACTCAAGCTCCTCCCACATTTCTCTTGAATAATGCTCGTTTTAGACTTCTAATTCATGACCGGTGATTTGTTTTGCTCTATTCTCATCAATACGTCACGCGTTAGGTCAGAGGTTACTCTTACGGCATAAATCAATGCATACGGCCGTCTGTCGGAAGCTAGTTATTTTAGTTTTATTAAGTTTTAAATATGGATATTTTTCTTGTACACAGACATGGCTTCGATTCAGAAGGGATTTGCTAACCCCCTGGGGTCGCATGGGTTATTTTTATGATGGATGGATGAACTTTTTTTTGGAAAATCAGGACCGTTATAAAGCTCCATTATACACTCACCTAAAGGATTATTAGGAACGCCATACTAATACTGTGTTTGACCCCCTTTCGCCTTCAGAACTGCCTTAATTCTACGTGGCATTGATTCAACAAGGAGCTGAAAGCATTCTTTAGAAATGTTGGCCCATATTGATAGGATAGCATCTTGCAGTTGATGGAGATTTGTGGGATGCACATCCAGGGCACGAAGCTCCCGTTCCACCACATCCCAAAGATGCTCTATTGGGTTGAGATCTGGTGACTGTGGGGGCCATTTTAGTACAGTGAACTCATTGTCATGTTCAAGAAACCAATTTGAAATGATTGGAGCTTTGTGACATGGTGCATTATCCTGCTGGAAGTAGCCATCAGAGGATGGGGACATGGTGGTCATAAAGGGATGGACATGGTCAGAAACAATGCTCAGGTAGGCCGTGGCATTTAAACCATGCCCAATTGGCACTAAGGGGCCTAAAGTGTGCCAAGAAAACATCCCCCACACCATTACACCACCACCACCACCAGCCTGCACAGTGGTAACAAGGCATGATGGATCCATGTTCTCATTCTGTTTACGCCAAATTCTGACTCTACCATCTGAATGTCTCAACAGAAATCGAGACTCATCAGACCAGGCAACATTTTTCCAGTCTTCAACTGTCCAATTTTGGTGAGCTCGTGCAAATTGTAGCCTCTTTTTCCTATTTGTAGTGGAGATGAGTGGTACCCGGTGGGGTCTTCTGCTGTTGTAGCCCATCCGCCTCAAGGTTGTGTGTGTTGTGGCTTCACAAATGCTTTGCTGCATACCTCGGTTGTAACGAGTGGTTATTTCAGTCAAAGTTGCTCTTCTATCAGCTTGAATCAGTCGGCCCATTCTCCTCTGACCTCTAGCATCAACAAGGCATTTTGGCCCACAGGACTGCCGCATACTGGATGTGTTTCCCTTTTCACACCATTCTTTGTAAACCCTAGAAATGGTTGTGCGTGAAAATCCCAGTAACTGAACAGATTGTGAAATATTCAGACCGGCCCGTCTGGCACCAACAACCATGCCACGCTCAAAATTGCTTAAATCACCTTTCTTTCCCATTCTGACATTCAGTTTGGAGTTCAGGAGATTGTCTTGACCAGGACCACACCCCTAAATGCATTGAAGCAACTGCCATGTGATTGGTTGATTAGATAATTGCATTAATGAGAAATTGAACAGGTGTTCCTAATAATTCTATAACCTCTGTATAACGTGTATAACGTCTAAGATGAGTAAATCAAGGGATGTAAAAAAATTTCTGTGAACTATCCCTTTAAGAGGTCAAAATGGAAAAAAGCAAAGTAATAATGCACGTTTCGAAAATAAATACGGTGAATTTCCTTTTTATGGCAAAAAGGATATTTCCCAAACTTCCTGTTTCAATAGGAAATATGACTACACATGATATAAAACATTCCTTTAGACCTTAATACCAACCGGCGATGATGTGAATGGATAAAACAGAGACATTCCTTTCGTATTGTTTCTCCATATGGGGCTAGCATGTCTTTAGGATGTATATTTGCGTAGATGCTATGCTCTGCCCGGTACCGTAGATCTCAGTAACACGAGTCTCCACAAACTCTTGACAGATCTGAGAGCAAATGTACAGCAAAATAGCAAAGAGTAGCAAAATAAAGCAGCTAAGGTCATGGCCATGACGCAGATGTCATTTGAGAGCCGACTAAGAGCCACTGGTGTGTGTGAGTGTGTCTATTCGCTCCAAGAGGAAATATTCTCACTACATTTTTCAAAGCACACGCCTACACTTTTTCAAGTCTGCTCTACATTTTCCAGAAACTCATTAAGTGTGTTGTGTCAGTGCTGAATGGTTTCAATAATCCAGGGCAGGTGGTTATGACTCCACCGAGGCCCTGAAGTGTCTAGAATACCAACCGTAGGGTTAAAAAGAAGTTTGCAATACTTTTGCAGTGAACTTCACGATGCCACCCTGGGAGCGGCATTCAGATGAACATGTAAAAATGTGCTTTCCTCTCAATAAGTCAAGTCCCCTTTATTTCTCCAGCGCTCTTCACACACACACACACACACACACACACACACACACACACACACACACACACACACACACACACACACACACACACACACACACACACACACACACACACACACACACACGTTCAGATCAGCTTTACACTGATGACAGGAAATCAATTTTGTTTTAGATGAAAAGCTAAAGTAAGTTTTTGACTATTTTCTGTTGTAAAAACTGATTTCAAAATGTAAAAACACATGTCAAAAAATATATTGCACAAAATGAAAACAATAATGTAAATATTATTATTATAATTGTGAACCTAAAAATGTAAAGCGCATTTACTGTAATCTTTTTTTTATCAAGCATGATTGTGATGATGTCAGTGTGTTTTGGTCATAATTTAGACTTTTTAAAAATCTAATTTCAGTTTTTATTTTATAATTAGGACTTTTAATCCTATTTTAATCTAATAAATTTAGAATTTTTATCTACATTTTTTAAATCCTAATTTCAACTGTTCATCTTAGCATGTCATATTTATGACTTTTTATCTAATAATGAGGACTTTTAAAGTCATATTTTCAACATTTTATCTTAGCATGTCGTATTTTTGACTTTTATGTCCCTATTATGACTTTTAAAATCAAATTTTTTACTTTTTATCTAATAAAGAGGACATTTAAAATCCTATTTTCAACATTTTATCTCTTAATAATGACTTTATGATAATTGAAATGAGTTGATCAGTAATATAGTTGAATATTTAGTGTCCCAATAACAATGACAGCGGTAAGAAAACAGTTAATAAAGCATCTGACCATAGAGATGTGGATATGTTTGCGCCAGCTCCGCAATCCAAACAAGTCAAGTCTGTTTATTTAGCACTTTATACAATAGATTGCTTTAAAGCAAACAGCTTTACAGTGTCTGTGTTTCTTTAAATGAGAATTACAACTTCAACTATATAACAGCTCTCCGGTGTCTTTACTCATGTTTGTTTCACGGACTAAACAGAAGAAATGAATCGGAGAAGATTTCCATGTCAAAGAAGGCGGAGCCTCAAAGCACATCTGTTATGTAATACCCATAATGCAGGGCTTGTCACACTTTTAGATGCCACAGACCCCCAAATATGAACATCCTCGTGTGAGGGACCCCCATCCTGACATCTGTCTTTTATAAACACCTGATTAATACACTAAACACTTTATTATATATCTTCTCACTGTAAGAATGTACTGGTAATTGCATCATTTATTTATTTAAATCCAGTTTTCATTCATTTATATTAATCGTTTTTTCTTATTATATGGTAATTCAACATTTAATCACTTATTTGTTTATTTTAATCGTGTGTGTGTGTGTGTGTGTGTGTGTGTGTGTGTCTGTGTGTCTGTCTGTATGTGTGGGTGTGTCTGTCTGTGTGTGTGTGTGTGTGTGTGTGTGTGTGTGTGTGTGTGTGTCTGTCTGTCTGTGTGTGTGTGTGTGTGTGTCTGTCTGTCTGTGTGGGTGTGTCTGTCTGTCTGTGTGTGTGTGTGTGTGTGTGTGTGTGTCTGTCTGTCTGTGTGTGTGTGTGTGTGTCTGTCTGTCTGTCTGTGTGTGTGTGTGTGTGTCTGTCTGTATGTGTGGGTGTGTCTGTCTGTGTGTGTGTGTGTGTGTGTGTCTGTGTGTG
>CM042259.1:3115060-3160060 GCA_023566225.1 Romanogobio albipinnatus | reverse complement strand
TTAACCCTGCATTTGGGTTAAATGTTTGCTTAAAACAACCCAATTACTGGGTTAGTCCATTTTCAACCCAATTTTAACCCGGCATTTTTTATAGTGTTAGTTTAGCTACATATCTCGCACTTGACGTCGAGTTGCGCTGCTAAAGTTCACGCTCAGCCTCAGCAGCTTCTGTGTGAACATAAAGCCCGCCTAATGCCCTAGTTCAGACGCCCCGATTTTAGCCCCGATTTTGACTCGCCGACAGGTTTTGCGAAATCGCCGACAAATGCCCGAAATCATAGGCAAATCGGTGCTTGTGCACGTGAGTGACAATCACGCAGTGTGAATTATCAAAGATGCGATCAGAGAGACTTGCCGATGAGTCGCGGACGCCCGCAAGATATTTGGCATGTTAAATATCTGGACCTGTCGGCGATTCAAACTCCTGCTGTGTGAAATGAGTTCTGACTGAAAATACATCGCCGATGACCGACAGCCAATGAAAGAGCAAGATACAAGGCAGAACACAATCATTGCTCCCTGTGTCTCCCCAACCATTTCCTCCATAATCTTTTTTCTTTTTCTCCTTTTGCGGCAAATCAGCGCACAGACAATTTGGACCGCAAGTTTCTGCACTGCAGTCTATATTTTTAATCACAAGTCCAGTCTCGCGTAAGAACTCCGGTCTGACGCACGTGTGATCTTGCGTTGTTTCCTTCTCACTTCTCGCGTGTGCTTTGTTGTAAAACATAATTTGCGGACGGGACAGAGCTGTCGGCGATTATTCCTCTTGTACAGTCATGCAGTGTGAAACCCCCTGTCGCCGATCCATCGTGCAGCGTGAACATGGGCGTCAGAACCATTGTATGTGGGTGGGACAAGACCCACCCACTTTTTACGATCAATGATATTGGACCCACTCACTTTTATCGTCTCTAACATTCAGCACATGTGTGTTTACCTACCCCTAATCGATAAACACTTATTATTAAACACATGTTAGACGCTTTATTTCCACTTTTCTAATATTTTCTTCATTTTTATTGAAAATAAATGCCTTTCCGATCTGATATGGGATGGGAAAAGGGAGAAGATTGAGTTCGGCGAAAGGCGGACTCGAACCGCGGGTCGATTTGTGTCAAAACTAGATGCGGCACATCTTACCCCTACACTACTGACGCTCTCAATGACATGGCGATTTACGTAATGTTGTCTTTCCGAACTATACGTTTAGCAAGCAAAGCAGTATATTTGTACTTAATGTAATTGGCATCTACTCCATTAAAACATTTCTGAGGACCCACCCACATTTTTTTTGCTTCCGACGCCCATGAGCGTGAACACAGCAGTGACTGAGTGCTGGCCCAGATAGTCATGCAGTGTGAAAAGAGCAGTGATCCGACGAGTTTGAAAATCGTGCAGTCTGAACTAGACATTGCTCTGATTTGATTGGTTTTCCCAAATATTTTGACATTGACGAGCGGTGACAGACCAATGAGGCTCAGATGACGTGCGTTCTGCTCGGCGCCGCTGTGGATCGAAGAACTTCACGTGCTATTGGAAATGTTTTCCTAATTCCCACTTTAGAAGTGGTGATTACGAGCTTGTTGCATTCAAGCGCTTTGTTGTCGGAATGAACAGGAATCATAGAGGACACCAGGTTTATTTTTGCCTATTTATTGGGAAAATCATATGTAGTGTCCCATGCACTGACAAGCCATAGACTGTAAAAAAAAATATGATGTAGTGTCCGTGACGTCTCCCATAGGATTCTGAAGAGCAGTTTTGAAGCGCAAAGTCGGGTCGAGCTGGCAGTCGCCACCTTGGCAGAGCATCATCACTCCCGGATAACAGAAAATGGGCAAAGAGGCGGGACGTGGGCGGAGCTGACGACTAACAGACAGCAGACAAACGGCAATCCACCTGTCACTCAAAGTGGCCACGCCCTTAATTATGCAGAACTTTAAGGCTTTATATAATGTAAACGAATGAATTATAAATAAATTCACCCCCTCACAGTCGTCATGAAGGGCAAAATTAGCCGTACAGACCAAAACCACAATTTGTCCCAGACTGTAAACATGTGTTCTTCTGCTGTAAAGTTGGCCATTTTAACATGAGCTCAATGAGATTCTGCTCCTTCTGGAGTCTGTCTCTAGTGGCCAGTCCATGAACTGCAGTTTAAGTCACTTCCATATCGGCTTCAAGAGAAAATGCCACTTGTGACAACCATATAAACATTCCAGATTTCGGCCGATTCTGTAATTTCAGTCAAATGCAGGCTATTTTCGCTGTGTATCAAACATACAATACGCTTCAAATGATTACTCGTATGTAAATAGGCACTACATTAATGTCAAGACAAGACGAGCTGTTTTGTTTTGGGGAAAAAATGATAAAATCACACCTGCCACAGCAGTAGATCTCCCCGCCACCATGTTTAAAGTTTATGGCATGCCCATCTCAGTCCCAGTGGTAAACATGACATCAGAGAGCGTTCATGTGCAATTTTTACCTAGGAAACGATAATTCTGATTCTGCGCGTGAAGGCAGCATAAAAGACGGGATGAAGCCGAAGCCTCCTGCCAGTTTAATATGGTTTAAAGGTTAATCACATAACCTTTAGGGGGCTGAAGCCCCCTTAAAAAGGGCATAGTGACGCCCATGCTGCTAAGAAAAGCTTTCCCTATGGAGTTCACAGAGATATGACTTACAGAATAGATGAAAATGCACTGACCCTTCCTAAAACCATCCCTGATTTTCCCTCAGCGCAGAATAAATGTTTATGCTCTCCAGCTCTCGCCTTCTCATTGATTTTAACACGAACGGCCTTTGGTAAACAGGTCGGTATTTAAATGGGGAACAACCTCTGGCTTCGATTGAAAAAAAAACGAGGAATGTTATTTGTTTGCCCAGGAACCAATGCAGAACACCGTGGAGCCAAGTCTTATGACAGCTGAAAAGAGACTCAAATGGAGGTGGATGGTTTTAAATAAATCGACCTCATGTTTTGCTAGAAGGAGCCAAGAGTAGACGCAGAAAATTGCAGGAAAAACTTTGACTGAGGTAATACGTGTCGGTGTTTATTCACACACACAAGCTCTATTCCAAAACTTCCCTACCTATAGACAACTTCCATAGTATTAATGCATTTATCAATACATTTCAGTAAAATAATATATAAAGTGGACATGAAGAACTGAGGACTACATTTCATCCTTTTTTTTTGGCCCCCCCAAAAAACAGACTTTATCATGTTGGGTTAATTTTACCCAGCAAATTGGGTTGTTTATTTAACCCAGCATAGTTGACCCAGGATCTGAGTTACACAAAAACTACCCAAACACTGGGTTGTTACGTCTGACCCAGGACCTGAGAAACACAAAAACTACCCAAACACTGGGTTGTTACGTCTGACCCAGGATCTGAGTAACACAAAAACTACCCAAACACTGGGTTGTTACGCCTGACCCAGGACCTGAGTAACACAAAAACTACCCAAACACTGGGTTGTTACGTCTGACCCAGGATCTGAGTAACACAAAAACTACCCAAACACTGGGTTGTTACGCCTGACCCAGGACCTGAGTAACACAAAAACTACCCAAACACTGGGTTGTTACGTCTGACCCAGGATCTGAGTTACAAAATCTACCCAAACACTGGGTTGTTACGTCTGACCCAGGATCTGAGAAACACAAAAACTACCCAAACACTGGGTTGTTACGTCTGACCCAGGACCTGAGAAACACAAAAACTACCCAAACACTGGGTTGTTACGTCTGACCCAGGACCTGAGAAACACAAAAACTACCCAAACACTGGGTTGTTACGTCTGACCCAGGACCTGAGAAACACAAAATCTACCCAAACACTGGGTTGTTACGTCTGACCCAGGATCTGAGTAACACAAAAACTACCCAAACACTGGGTTGTTACGCCTGACCCAGGATCTGAGTAACACAAAAACTACCCAAACACTGGGTTGTTACGTCTGACCCAGGATCTGAGTAACACAAAAACTACCCAAACACTGGGTTGTTACGTCTGACCCAGGATCTGAGTTACACAAAAACTACCCAAACACTGGGTTGTTACGTCTGACCCAGGATCTGAGTTACAAAATCTACCCAAACACTGGGTTGTTACGCCTGACCCAGGACCTGAGTAACACAAAAACTACCCAAACACTGGGTTGTTACGTCTGACCCAAGACCTGAGTAACACAAAATCTACCCAAAACTGGGTTGTTACGTCTGACCCAGGATCTGAGTAACACAAAAACTACCCAAAACTGGGTTGTTACGTCTGACCCAGGATCTGAGTTACAAAATCTACCCAAACACTGGGTTGTTACGTCTGACCCAGGACCTGAGAAACACAAAAACTACCCAAACACTGGGTTGTTACGTCTGACCCAGGACCTGAGAAACACAAAAACTACCCAAACACTGGGTTGTTACGTCTGACCCAGGATCTGAGTAACACAAAAACTACCCAAACACTGGGTTGTTACGTCTGACCCAGGACCTGAGAAACACAAAATCTACCCAAACACTGGGTTGTTACGTCTGACCCAGGATCTGAGTAACACAAAAACTACCCAAACACTGGGTTGTTACGCCTGACCCAGGATCTGAGAAACACAAAAACTACCCAAACACTGGGTTGTTACGTCTGACCCAGGACCTGAGAAACACAAAAACTACCCAAACACTGGGTTGTTACGTCTGACCCAGGATCTGAGTAACACAAAAACTACCCAAAACTGGGTTGTTACGTCTGACCCAGGATCTGAGTAACACAAAATCTACCCAAACACTGGGTTGTTACGCCTGACCCAGGATCTGAGTAACACAAAAACTACCCAAACACTGGGTTGTTACGTCTGACCCAGGATCTGAGTAACACAAAATCTACCCAAACACTGGGTTGTTACGCCTGACCCAGGATCTGAGTAACACAAAAACTACCCAAACACTGGGTTGTTACGCCTGACCCAGGATCTGGGTAACACAAAAACTACCCAAACACTGGGTTGTTACGTCTGACCCAGGATCTGGGTAACACAAAATCTACCCAAACACTGGGTTGTTACGTCTGACCCAGGATCTGAGAAACACAAAAACTACCCAAACACTGGGTTGTTACGTCTGACCCAGGATCTGAGAAACACAAAAACTACCCAAACACTGGGTTGTTACGTCTGACCCAGGATCTGAGTAACACAAAATCTACCCAAACACTGGGTTGTTACGTCTGACCCAGGATCTGAGAAACACAAAAACTACCCAAACACTGGGTTGTTACGTCTGACCCAGGATCTGAGAAACACAAAAACTACCCAAACACTGGGTTGTTACGCCTGACCCAGGATCTGAGTAACACAAAAACTACCCAAACACTGGGTTGTCACGTCTGACCCAGGACCTGAGTAACACAAAAACTACCCAAACACTGGGTTGTTACGTCTGACCCAGGATCTGAGTAACACAAAATCTACCCAAACACTGGGTTGTTACGTCTGACCCAGGATCTGAGAAACACAAAAACTACCCAAACACTGGGTTGTTACGTCTGACCCAGGATCTGAGAAACACAAAAACTACCCAAACACTGGGTTGTTACGCCTGACCCAGGATCTGAGTAACACAAAAACTACCCAAACACTGGGTTGTCACGTCTGACCCAGGATCTGAGTAACACAAAAACTACCCAAACACAGTTTTTTTAGTGTATTAAACAGAAAAACATGAAGGGAAGTGGAAAATGAAACAGGATGATGAAAGCAGTTTGGTTATTTTGATTATTGCACTAAACATGTGCCCTTTTCTGTGCTGTAGGTAGTGGTATGTTTCTTCCACATTATTTATGTCTGGGATGGAGCTCTTGTAGGGTAATTAATAATGACTTAATTCATCCCAGTCCAAGAGTTCTGGAGCCTGTGGGAGGGAAACAGGGAGGCTTGACCTGATCCTCCAGGATGATTTAAATCCCAACTGCCCCGTCTCCTGGTGTGTCCTCTCAGGATCTCCAATGAGTGAATATACAGACCCATATGAGCCACACAACCATAGGCCGTTATTATTACATGATTTTTGGTGTAACTACTTCTAAGGAGATTTTATGGTAAACACCTTGATAATAGCATTCTTTCATAATATCATTTGAAACAATTGAATGAATTTAAATGGAAGGTAAGTGGTTATGTATATTATAGTCATTTTAGATATACATTGTTAAATGAACATTATATTTTTAGTAAATTCAACCACTGTTAATCATATTCATCCTAAGAGTTATTTGCAACTTCATGATATAATTTAAAGTACACTCTTTAAAATCCAATTTAACTTCCTTTTACATTTACAGTAGGATTCTGGGACTCGTTGCACAGAAAACATCCAACATTTGATCTAAGATCATTTCTCAAATGTGCGTTCATGCGTGATTTGGAGAAAATGAATGTATGCACATAGTGTACATTACATTAATGTATGCTCTTCCAGATGTGTATTATATTTATGCATTATAGGCCATTTAATAGCCTATAGATTGGCCAAAATAAGTTCTATATGGGGAACCAAAGTATGCATAATAAATAATTAAATTACTGTGAAACCGCACTGTAGAGTGATTTTAACTGTAAAAGACTGTAAAATGCTACGGTTAAAAACAGTTAACAGAAAGTTTCAGTATACGGTGAATAACTAATAGATCTTACAGTAAAATACCATTAAATTTACAGTTTTTGGAAGTGAAAAAGAATAAGTCGTTGTGTAATTGACAGTGAAAAAACGTAAATTGACATTCCCAGAATTCCCTGCGTGACACTTCACATTTTATGTATTTTCTTTTTAGTTTTTTCTAATCAATGTACATTAGGGGTTTATGTTACATTTAATGTTGTTAAATTAATGTTTATTGCATTTTTAAAAGTGTTACCATGATGGTGTTACCACTGTGCACCTTCTACAGTGAGGAAAATAAGTATTTGAACCCTGCTATTTTTCAAGTTCTCCCACTTGGAAGTCATGGAGGGGTCTGAAATTGTCATCATGGTGCATGTCCACTGTGAGAGACATAATCTTAAAAAAAAAAATCCAGAAATCACAATATATGATTTTTTTAACTATTTATTTGTATGATACAGCTGCAAATAAGTATTTGAACACCTGTCTATCAGCTAGAATTCTGACCCTCAAAGACCTGTTAGTCTGCCTTTAAAATGTCCACCTCCACTCCATTTATTATCCTAAATTAGATGCACCTGTTTGAGGTTGTTAGCTGCATAAAAACACCTGTCCACCCCATACAATCAGTAAGAATCCAACTACTAACATGGCCAAGACCAAAGAGCTGTCCAAAGACACTAGAGACAAAATTGTACATCTCCACAAGGCTGGAAAGGGCTACGGGGAAATTGCCAAGCAGCTTGGTGAAAAAAGGTCCACTGTTGGAGCAATCATTAGAAAATGGAAGAAGCTAAACATGACTGTCAATCTCCCTCGGACTGGGGCTCCATGCAAGATCTCACCTCGTGGGGTCTCAATGATCCCAAGAAAGGTGAGAAATCAGCCCAGAACTACACGGGAGGAGCTGGTCAATGACCTGAAAAGAGCTGGGACCACCGTTTCCAAGGTTACTGTTGGTAATACACTAAGACGTCATGGTTTGAAATCATGCATGGCACGGAAGGTTCCCCAGCTTAAACCAGCACATGTCAAGGCCCGTCTTAAGTTTGCCAATGACCATTTGGATGATCCAGAGGAGTCATGGGAGAAAGTCATGTGGTCAGATGAGACCAAAATAGAACTTTTTGGTCATAATTCCACTAAATGTGTTTGGAGGAAGAAGAATGATGAGTACCATCCCAGGAACACCATCCCTACTGTGAAGCATGGGGGTGGTAGCATCATGTTTTGGGGGTGTTTTTCTGCACATGTGACAGGGCGACTGCACTGTATTAAGGAGAGGATGACCAGGGCCATGTATTGCGAGATTTTGGGGAACAACCTCCTTCCCTCAGTTAGAGCATTGAAGATGGGTCGAGGCCGAGTGGGTCGAGTGGCTCTGTAAGAAGCATATCAAGGTTCTGGCGTGGCCTAGCCAGTCTCCAGACCTAAACCCAATAGAGAATCTTTGGAGGAGCTCAAACTCTGTGTTTCTCAGCGACAGGCCAGAAACCTGATCTAGAGAAGATCTGTGTGGAGGAGTGGGCCAAAATCCCTCCTGCAGTGCAAACCTGCTGAAAAACTACAGGAAACCTTTGACCTCTGTAATTGCAAACAAAGGTTACTGTACCAAATATTAACATTGATTTTCTCAGGTGTTCAAATACTTATTTGCAGCTGTATCATACAAATAAATAGTTAAAACATCATATATTGTGATTTCTGGATTTTTTTTTTTTTTAGATTATGTCTCTCACAGTGGACATGCACCTACGATGACAATTTCAGACCCTCCATGATTTCCAAGTAGGAGAACTTGCAAAATAGCAGGGTGTTCAAATACTTATTTTCCTCACTGTATATATGAGTTTTGTCCTCCTAAAAGCTTTGATTCATCATGTGACTCTCATCACCACTGTGATTGGTGGTTGTCAGTATATATCAAAGGTACATAACATATATTAGTATGTCAATAAGTTGGTAATTTAACATTATTTCAGTTAATGTAATACAGTTATTTACTGTAAATTTATCTAAAATCTGTAAAACCTAAAATGTTGCGACCGTATTTTTTACAGTAAAGTTCTGGCAACCACAGCTATTTTCTTTTTTTACCGTACATTTTACGGGGATTTTTTTTTACAGTGAGCATAGATAACTATGGAAGCTAGTTTCCGCCTCGGAATAAAAGAAAAAAAATGTAATTGCAACTTTTTATCTCATAATTCTCACAATTGTGAGTTTATATCTCGCAATTTAGATTTTTGTTTGCATCTTGCAATTCTGAACTTTTTTGAGTCGACATCACAAAATTCTGTTTCTGCCACAAAATAAACAATAAAAAAATGTAATTGCGACTTTTTTCCTCAAGACTCTGAGCTAGGGTATAAGGGTTTCTGACTTTTCTTCAGAATTGTGAGTTTTGCAAGTTGAGATCTAGTAATTCCGACTTTTTTCCATCTCGCAATTCTAAGTTTATATCTCACAAAAAAATATATATTTTTGCCTATATATATAATTTGTGATATGTACACTCTAAAAAATGCTGGGTTAAAAACAACCCAAGTTGGGTTGAAAATGGACTAACCCAGCAATTGGCTTGTTTTAAGCAAACATTTAACCCAATTGCTGGGTTAGTCCATTTTCAACCCAACTTGGGTTATTTTTAACCCAGCATTTTTTAGAGTGTACAGTCAAACCAAAAGTTATTCAAACACCTTCAACATTTCTCACATTATCACAGTTTATTCGCTATAGTTTAGAAAATGGAAATAAAATATGAGTTAAACTCAACAATTTCATCTTGATATTGTCAGATCACTTTGATAGAAAGGGATGTAATGGATTGCAATCAACCAATCAGCTGTTAGATTTAAGAACTCAATTAGATAATACCAATTTAGCTCAACCAATGACCAAGCAATGCTTCGTTTTGTTCAGTCTGTGGTGTCAAAGCTCGCTTTAGCAATTAAAGAAAAATACACTGAAGCAAAACATGCTCAGGTCAAATTGTCGGAATCATTTTGCTCCCAAATTTTGATTTTTTTAAAAACTTTTTATCTATGTATTTTTTAATGTTCACAAAGAACAAGATAACTGGTAGGGTACTACAAATACAAGTCTCCCATTTGTTTCATACATTTAAGTGAGTTACACAAGACCATTTCCACCATCGTTTACATTTATGTGCTTCCAATCTCAGGTCATAAATCATTTTTTCCATTGCAAAGATTTCCTCCATGATATTCCTCCGTTGGTCCAGTCTCAAAGGCTCCCTTTTCACCAATTCCTTGTTATAACTTTCTTGCTGGTTATCAGCATCACTTTGAATAGGTCAATGTCTTCTACTCTAATAACATATTTAGTTAGCAGGCCTAAATACAGAGTCCGTGGATCATTCGGTATTTTGTAACCCCAAATTTTCCCCAATACTGCTACAATAGAATATAATATAATCAAAATGAATCAAAAGAAGCGTATTTCTCCGTGCAGACGGAAAGCATCATTTGATTTTTTTGGTCTGCAAGAGAAGGAAATGACTTTCTCCCTCTTCATCCTTAGCAGGTCTGGCTTGTCTCAGCGTCTCTGCGAGGTCAGAATATGACGAGCGTGTGACCTCCTCTCTTTCCTGTGGCTGGTTCTGCAAAGGCATGTCAGGTGTTAGCTGATACCTCTTTCTGCAGAGGAGGAAAAGGGCATGGAAAACGAGGGGTTTAGAAGGAAAAAGAGGGCATTTTAACAAGCCATATTAAAAGCAGGGATGCATTAGTGTGGAAAACATTCGTTTCTGAGCCAGGGTCAAAGGTCATTCACCAAGTGACGAAAAAAGGGCTGCATCTCTATCACTTTTTGTGTTTTTAAAGGAGTGTGTCGGGGTGGCTCGGGTAACAGCCCCAATAACATCACAGCTTGTATATATAACTCTCAGGGGAGAAGACAGACAGAGAGTGACGGAGTAAATGAGGCTAGGAATGAAACAGAGAGAGGGAGAGAAAGGAGGGGTGGTGACTTTTTGGACTTGCCTGTCTAATATGTTTTCTGTGTTGGGGCTTTTCGGCTCGCATGTAGAAATGCTCATGGGAGAGATTGAGACAGCCTCACCGCCACTCACACAAGCCACCTGAAAGACACATCCCAGCACAGTGTGAGCATTTCCTCTGGAAGAAACCACTCAGTGTCTTCACATACCTCTGTCCTGATCTGCGCAATAGTCTTTCCAGAGATGTGCTTTGAAGTCGGACATCGTCATCAGGTTTACCAACAAAACAACAGCCCACAGTCGTCCTCCAGTACACAGCAGGGGTCAGAATCACTCACCGTTCATCTGGATGGCTTTCACAGGACCGCTTATTTGCATTTATGCCAACTGTTTATCAGTGTTAATTTCGTTGATGAATAATTTGTCATAATTTTCGTCAACAACCTTTTTTCACTGACGAAAACGAGACGATAACTAAATAAAAACTAGTGTTGGATGACAAAAACTATGACGAAAACTTAGTCATTTTCGTCAACAAAAAAAAAAAACGAGACGAAAATGTTAGTGAGGGACGATTAGGGAAGAGATCCAGTCAGAACTGATGTCCTGTGTAACAGATGCGCACATTTGAGTTGAGCTGATCTAACCGCTGGAGAACACGGCTCACGCATCCCCAATCCAGCGCTCCAGAGCGGCTCACATTCAATGATCAGCGCACATTTATGCCAGGCAATTGCTTATGAAATAATGCTGAAGAATAATGACAATGTTTACTTTTCGATGTTTATATAGTAATGTGTTTTAGACGGTTGTAACAATGCATAATTTAGCTCCCTCATCTGAACTTGAATGAGCTCCTGCAACTGCAATAGTAAGGCGAGATTTCAAAATAAGAGTCAATGTGTGTTTCGAGCTTGTTTATAATTAAAAGTCACGCATTATATATTAGTTTTTGCTTACACAATAAACTGTATTTAATTTAATTCCCATTTAATTCATAGTCAGGAGGAAAGACCAGTATTTGACACATATTCAATAAAGTATCAGGGTTATAATAGTTCACTAAAACCATTTAAAAAATCTTCATTACTTGAAATTAAATAAATGTTAACTGAAATTAAAAAATAAATAAACGTATTTGAAGCTTTAGCTTAACCTGATATGGCCTACTAACTAAAACAGAAATACAAAGTTATAAAAACTATATAGTAGGGCTGTCAAAAGATTAATCACGATTAATCACATCCAAAATAAAAGTTTGTGTTTACATAATATATTTGTGTGTACTCTGTATAATTATTATGTTTATATAAATATTCATGTATATATTTAAGAAATATTTGCATGTATATACTGTATACATTTATATAATTTATATTATATATAAATATAAATATTTTATATATAAATATAATACATTTTTCTTAAATATATACATGCTTGTGTGTGTTTTTATATATAAATAATAATTATACACAGTTCACACACATATATTATGTAAACACAAACTTTTATTTTGGATGTGATTAATCGTGATTAATCTTTTGACAGCCCTACTATATAGATGTTTTTAAAAAACAAACAAAAAAGTGAATTGAGCTCTTGCGTGTATTTTTAATGTCAAAAACAAAATGATGTCAAAATGTCAGTTCAAGTGACAGTCGGTTATGTAATGCTTAAATACTTAATGTATTACAATTGAACTAAACTCATTAGATTTTATTAAAATCTTATGATATTTAGTCGACTAAAACTAAAAACAATTCAGGTGTCTAAAATATGACTAAAACTAAATGGCATTTTAGTCAAAAAATGCCGTGCTATGACGTGCTACTTGGCCGTTGGATTTCGAGCGACTGCTTGGTGTGTCAGGGCAACTTTGGACCCAGACGCTGCCAATGTGAGCCAACTCTGCAGTCTGCTTTCATCGCTTCTAGTTGGTCGGCGTCGGTTTGGTGTGTTCCTTGCTTAAGAGACTCTTACAAATATTTTTTTTTAAATCTTGCTGACCCGAAACTCGACTTTTCCCATTTCTAATTGACTATTTAAAATCTACCTGTAAAAGAAACATTTATATGCACTAAAAAAAACTATAATAACAATAATAAATATAGCTGCAAGCAGCAATTATGGGGGCCAAGCACAAAAAGGACCAACGCGACATGCAAGCATGATGACAATGACAATGACCAAAGAGTTGAACAGTTACAGCCTTAGAATCAGCTTGGCATCATGCCAACAAATATGTTGATGCGTTACTCAAGAAAATCAGATCAACGGTCTTGGAGGAATTGTAAAAAGTAGGTTTTTCAAAGAAATTCAAAATGGCGGATAGCAAGTTTGAGTAAAAATGGCATCATTGTTCTCAGCATGCCCCAATGAGTCTATCAACACCAGTTTCATTAAAATAGGCAAAGCTAATCAAAAATAGCATTTTTGGAAATTTCAAGGTGGTGCTGACTCGCTGTCCTCTACACATACCAAGTTTCTTAAAATGCAGCCTTTTAGGACAAAATTCAAAATGGCCGACATCCACAATAGACAATACGGGAAAATTGGCTCATTTGACTCGGCATAAATCAGAAGAGACCAGTTTTATGATTTTTGGGCAAACCATTCAGCAGTTAAAGGCAAAAAAGGCCATGTTTCATATCTCATGACCAGTAGGTGGCGCTGTGCTGAAACATTGCATGTAGCCTCAGGTCATGCTTGGGATGACATGTACCGAGTTTAATCTGAATACGCTAAAGTGTTGCGAAGACGCAGCCTCGTGTCCAAGTTGGCGTGCTCTTCATCAAATTAGTTAGCGCGTTATTCGAGAACGGTTGGTGTATCAAATAGCTTTTCATAAATTTTTGCCAGCATGGTCTGTAGATGATCTGATTCGATTTTTATGAAAATCAGACGACTTTTGAAAAAGTAGGGTTTTTGGCTGGAAAATTTGGCAGGAACATTTTTTTATTCTAAACCCTTATGGTTCAAAAGCATAAACATGAGTGAAAATTTGGACAAGTGGTGGCGCTAGAGAGTTTGATCTAGAGATACCAAATTTGCTGTGGTTAATGTTGGGACTGTCCGCTATCAGTGTGCCAAATTTCATAACTTTCTGACAAGCAGTTCTATGGGCGGCCATAGCGAAGTGGAAGAAAAATAAGAACACCAACAAATACAATAGGTGCCATCTTGGCCCCCTAATAAACAACAGATAAAATAACTTTTTACTAAAGTATATCGAGCAGATTATGAGTAAAGAACATTCAATCATACATTTTAATATTATTTCAAAATTAGCATTACAACTGCCTCAAAGCCAAGATAAAATCTTGCACGCTAGCTACCAGCCGCAGTTTTATCATCTGTCATTTGTGTTCATTTTTAACTAGCAACCTACAGAAAAATACATGTCACTTTACATTCAAAGGCATAAACATTGAGACAAATGATCTCCTTTGTAGAAGACGGTGGAGAGACAGAACATGAGCACAGCTGTAAAGGAAACACAGGTTTCCTGGATGATCGTTGCAATGGCCATAAATACTGTATGCATTACTTCCTCCATTATACTCCAATACATAAAATAGCCCAATATTACAACCAATTGATTAAAACCAGAACTCCAGTTTTACAGCGGGAAGGCTCTGGCGAGTGCGTGTTGTGCTGTAGCCGTCGAAATTGCTTGGCCGAGTCAGAACCTTGAGGTTGGTGGATCGGTTTACTGTCGCGTCCCTGACGCATGGTAAAATGCGAGATTCATGAACGAGGGCATGTTGAAGAAGTGTCTGGCAACAGTTTGCGATCAAAGAGTTATTACTTTCCCCCAGTTTACTTGTCACGAGGGACTCGAGGAATTCCGTTAACGCCAGCTATGATTTAAACCAGCGACCGAGCATCTCCCTCTCCTCCGAATCAGACGGAAGAGCTTTTACCTATGCCTCATTGTCTGTCGTCTCGCGGTTTTCTCGTGTCATGCGAAAAGAAGAATTTGACAGTGCTGGAAACATTTTGGCTGGTAGTATTATTTTCCCATGATACTGAGATTGCTTCCACTTGAGGACAATTGTGTTTATCCTCTGAGGAAGTTTATTCTTGGAGCATTTCTCCTCTCATTCGCCTGCGTTTGACATAAACCAAGAGTGAATCTTCACTTTGCTCAAGAGGCCTCTTCTGTGTTTCGCCGTTTCAAGGTGAGAATTTGGGCTTCAAAGAGTGTACTGTTGGCTTCGAGGAAATATAAAAAATCCCACACTTGTGGATTCCGCCTTTGCGCTTTTTCCAAGTAGTCGGGCCTCTCTGATAAGCGTCTGTGCTATGCTACAGGCTCCAGCGCTGACCGTGTAAACATGACCTTGAGGTGTACGGACCCATGTGGTTACAGGTCACTAACACACACAGCGTGTGTGTGGTGGTCATAACGTATCAGCATGCGTCTCCAAGCACTCGTTGACTCCTTACCTGACCATGTAAACACCTCTGGACACACAGCGGAGTTTATGAGCAGGGCGCACCCACAGGGCTTTGGCTGGGATTTTGTATGCCGAACTATTCAAGCAAACGCCCTTGGCACATAAAAGCACAAGGCTATTTGTGTTTACAGCAGTACAAGGGGAGCGAGGTCTGGATGGCAGCGCAACGCTGGTTCTAAGGGATCGCTTTTCCCTAACCTCACTTGAGCCTGTGAAGTCAGTGTTCCAGTAAAACCCAAAACGTGTTGTCTAGGGCAGGGGTTTTCAAACTTTTTGTGTGTGTGGACCACTAGTTGTAATCAAGAAATTTTGCGGACCACCTCATAATACACATAATAAAATATATGTCAACACAGACCTACCTGAATTAATCCGCACCTCTAAATAGGCTTACTAGCACTAAAACTATAACTGGTCATCACATCAGTACAACAGGCTTGTTAAAAGAAAGTTTACTGTACACAACGGCTGCCACATATTTATTTTATTTATTTACTCAAGTGCATAATCAGGTTCATTTAAACAACAGGCTTATTTTGCAATGGAGTAGGCTATGAAATCTATACAGTAATAAGAACACTTGGACATAGTCAACATTTCAAAACCTTTGGCAAATTTAGGGGATTATTAGAGTTATTATTTAAAGTTTACAAGTCCTCAAAAAGTGAGGCACTGAACTTGAACGTCACTGCCGAGTAACTTGACAGTAATCGCACAATAACTTGACAATTTAATTTAAATTTTATATCAATATAGGCCTACATATTATTTTTACTTTTATGGGAATTTCCTGGTAAATGTTTTATTTTGCCTTTCCACTGACCACCTGCAGTACCCTCATGGACCACTAGTGGTCCGCGGACCACAGTTTGGGAATGGCTGGTCTAGGGTGTGCAAACAACCTTCTCTCAGGGTGAGCGAGTGCAAAGGTAGACCGTATCAATTAGCCTCCCCCTGAAATTGCCTCATCGACACGGCATCCTCAATAAACCCGTCTCCGGCGTGATGATTTCCGATTGTTCGAATATTACAATTTAATAATACTTAAATCGATATGTCATCCTCAATAAACTCGTCTCCAGCGTGTTGCCTCCGATCATTCGAATATTGCACTTTAATAATTATTTAATCAACACATCATCCTCAATAAACCCGTCTCCGGCGTGTTGCCTCTGATCCTTCGAATATTCAGATCTATTATGAATTCTGACCTGTAAAGTTTCCAGAATAATAATCATACGCTGCTTGTTAATTGGCCAGAGGAGAACTGCCCCCCCAACTGAGCCTGGTTTCTCCCAAGGTTTATTTTTCTCCATTAGGTCTCCTGATGGGGTTTTGGTTTCCTTGCCACTGTTGCCTCTGGCTTGGCGTGCTCAGTTGGGGACACTACATTTTTCTAAATTTTCAACTAAATATCCAAATAAATCTAATTATTAAACTAAATTAACCATATCAACTAAATTACTGATCTAATTACTGATCTAAAGCCCACACTGCCACTGTATGATAATTGAAATGAACTGATGACATCACCGTTTTCTCCAGAACGGCTAGACGGCTGAATAAAATTATGCTGCATTATTTTCCTGTTTAACACTGTTTAACACAGCGCTTAGCCTGACGTCGTCATACTCAATTCTAGTCAGAATATGAGTCTGATCTGCTCCGTTGGGCTGTGATTATGGGGCGTGTTTCAACCGAACCAGGAAAGACCTCAATTGGATAGACCTACAACCAATCAGAGCAACGGAGCGACGCATAACGTTAGTTGTCAAATGTCAACAGAACTCAACTGCACTGTGTTGAAGCGACCCCAATTATGTGATATACAGACCCAGGAATGCGAAATTTAGCAGCCGTGCCAAAATAACACATATTTTACCCCCCAAATGCCATTTTCCCCGGAGAACCCCCCCACCCGGAAAGCTATTGGGCTTGTTTTTGGCTAGTTTTGAGTAGCAATTGGGCGGGTTTTGCTGTAAAACTTGGCAACCCTGTCTGTACGCAAGCTGGAATAAGTCACGTTAGAAGAAGAAGATGAGTGTAAACGATCTTTGCCGGTGTTGTAAAAAAAGAATTTAAGGATACACAGAGTACTTACCAACACCATCATCATTTCTGAGAGAAATAGTGAAGGTGAATGCATATACGAACAAGTTCTCCGTTTAGGATTAGAACAAATTCAACCCAAGCGCCTTTGATGACGTGGATGATGACGTTACTGTTTATCATCTGTCCATCATCGTCTAAAGCCCGCCCTGACAATTTCATTGGTCCGAACAGTTTCTGTTCGGGCATAATTACTTCTCTATGGATCAAGTCCAGACCGAACTGCCCGTGCAAATTTTTTGTGGGCGGGGCTAAGTTCGTCTGGCATCCAGGCTACACAGCGCTATATAAAGAAAGTTGACTTGACTTGACCAAACGTAGGTGTTACTATACACAAAGTCACAAAATGGCTTTCTGAGAACACAAGCAAAGGCGTTTGAATATATTGATATTTGTTTTCTATGGTGGCACAACGGCACACATTAAAGAGACAGTTCACCCTGAGATCACTGTCATCATTTCTCCAAATATCTAAGGTCATATAGGTTTGGAATAACATGAGGCGGGTGAGTAACTGATTCATTTTTGAGTGAACTCTTGTTTTAAACATCTCGACCGAAGCCCATGTGGGTGATCCAAGTTCAAATGTGACGTGCGCCATTTCCCAGTCTCGTTCCCCCTCCTCTCTCGGTTTTCTATCCTCTCTCTCTACCCTATAGAGGAAAAATTTATTTTTTTATAAAATATGGAAAAGAAATGGCAGGAAACTTCTTAGTGAAGATGTCTCAGATGTTTTTAGTTTTAGACATCATCAGCTTGAGATCTCTTTGGAAGTTTTAGAGGAGACACGTGTGAGATTATTTCTTAAAAGAAAAATCAGATGAATTTGCTCATTAATTATTCACCCTCATGTCATGATTTCTTTCTTCCATGAAAGGCAGATGATGAAATGTTTGAAGAATTGTGAATTTCAATCTTCAAAAAAAAGACTATAAAAGTATCAGAAAAATGCCGAAATTCAATTGAGATATTATTTGTAATGTAAAAAAAAAAAATGCTGAAAATAATATATATATAGGTCAACATCAAACCTACAAAAAGCATAAAAAACCACAAAAACTATATACAAAAAGAATAATTAATAAATAAATGGATCATATAAATTGTCAATATAGTGAGTTGCTGATGACAGGATCATTTTTGGGTGAAGTATTCCTTTAAAAAGATGCATTTTGCTCACAATTTTTTTTTAGGAGAAACATCAAAGAGATCTGATTTGTAATGTCAAAAATGCTGAAAAGGGAAAAACAGCAGCACATTATACAAAATAAAAACACAAAATCAGTTTTGAATTATTCCTCTAAAAAGGTGCACCTCGCTCCAAATTCAGTTGAGATCTTATTTGTAGTCATAAACGGCTGAAAGTGAGAGGGGAAATAAAAATCATAATAAAAAAGCATCATAAAAATTGTCAATATAGTGAGATGCTGATGACAGGATAATTTTTTGGGTGAATTATTCCTCTAAAAAGATGCATTTTGCTCAAAATAATCTTTTTTTTTTTAGAAGAAGAAACAACAGATATTAAAGAGATCTGATTTGTAATAGCAATGAAAAGGGAAATACAGCTGCACATAAATTTATCATAAAAATTGTCAATATGGTGAGTTGCTGATGACAGGATCATTTTTGGGCAAATTATTCCCTTAAAAAGGTGCATTTTGCTCACAATAATCATGTTTTAATAGGAGAAACATCAAAGAGATCTGATTTGTAATGTCAAAAATGCTGAAAAGGGAAAAACAGCAGCACATTATACAAAATAAAATAATTATTCCTCTAAAAAAGTGCACCTCGCTCCAAATTCAATTGAGATCTTATTTGTAGTCAAAAACGGCTGAAAGTGAGAGGGGGAAATAAAAATCATAATAAAAAAGCATCATACAAATTGTCAATATAGTGAGATGCTGATGACAGGATCATTATTGGGTGAATTATTCCCTTAAAAAGGTGCATTTTGCTCACAATTCAATTGAGATCTTATTTGTAATGTCAAAAAAATGAAGAAAAAAAGCATAAAAAACACAAAACAAAAAAAATTGACCATAAAATGATCATAACATTTTCAATTGCTGATGACAGGATCATTTTTGGGTGAAGTATTCCTCTAAAAAGATGCATTTTGCTCAAAATAGTCTATTTTCTTTTTAGAAGAAACAACAGATATTAAAGAGATCTTGTTTGAAACAGCAGCACTATTCGAACACAAGTATCATAAAAATGTTCAGTATGATAGAATGATTATTTTGGGAGAATAGCTGATATTGAACATATCACGTGTGTAATGGTTGAAATGGACAACAGCACCACTGTTATTAAAAAAAGCACAAACAAAAAGCACAAAAATCTCATTGCTATTAACTCGGCCGGGCCCTCTAGTTGACTCCGGCGTTCTAATCTAGCATGTCATTTCTAGATGGGCCTGTCAATGTGCTTCCTTCCTAAAGCGCTGATGGATAATGGCCTTGATGGATAATCAGCTCCTCTGCGGAACGCCTGCTCTCACTCAGGCTTACCGTCACACGCGTATGACATGATCAGAGGGTCCACAGAGGTCAGCGAGAGCAGGAGCAGGGCGGCCGCTCCGTGTTCTGGGACAGCTTGGAACATTTATAAAAAGACTACACCAATCACTACAGGAGAGGAAATACCAGGGAGGTAGAAACAGCCTCACTAGACAAATACTTCACAACCTTCACGAGGGATCATTCATTTGCTGATTCTGGTGCAGATGACAGTGTTTTTATTTATAGAGGACGAGAGACTCGCTCAACAGCTGCTCTCCACCTGGGACACACTCGAAAATCTATAGGAAAAACCAGAGTGTAATGAGAGAATAAGAGAGAGGGGATCCGTGAGCATCTACCCATGATTCAATGGGGCATGACGGGCACGCTCTCTCACACTCGTCACATTCATTGTGAAGGCAGACAGGCATCTCCAAAGCTTTGAACATCACAGACATGCAAGGCCCTGTATTAAAGCCTGCTCCAGAGGAATTAATCATACAGCACTAGATCTTTCCCAGAGATCTCGTTCCACACACACACACACACACACATTCACATCATACCCTCCGTTCTCACGCAACGTGTGGTTGGCTGTTACAGTAGTGTGTGTGTGTGTGTGTGTGTGTGTGTGTGTGTGTGTGTGTGTGTGTGTGTGTGTGTGTGTGAGAGAGACGCACAGTTCTCCCATCATTCAGAATTTAAATTCATTGAAAATGTAAAGATGAACAGGAAGATTTCTGTCATGATAAAAGTCTTTGGCATGGTAATGGATATCACCGATCAGGCATAACATTATGACCACTGATTTTCTCTTCATCATGGCCTTTTTTGTCCTCAGAATTGATGTGTTAGAAGCAGGAAAAATGGGCAAGTGTAAGGATTTGAGCGAGTTTGACAAGGGCCGGATTGTGATGGCTAGACGACTGGGTCAGAGCATCTCCAAAACTGCAGCTCTTGTGGGGTGTTCCCGGTCTGCAGGGGTCAGTCTCTATCAAAAGTGCTCCAAGGAAGGAACAGTGGAGAACCGGCCACAGGGTCATGGGCGGCCGAGGCTCATTGATGCACGTGGGGAGCGAAGGCTGGTCCGTGTGGTCCGATCAAACAGACGAGCTACTGGAGCTCAAACTGCTCAGGAAGTTAATGCTGGTTCTGATAGAAAGGTGTCAGAATACACAGAGCATCTCAGTTTGAGGAGTATGGGGCGGCACAGCCGCTGACCAGTCAGGGTGCCCAGGCTGACCCCTGTCCACCGCCCAAAGCACCAACAGTGGCACGTGAGCATCAGAACTGGACCACGGAGCAATGGAAGAAGGTGGCCTGCTCTGATGAATCACGTGTTCTTCTACATCACGTGGATGGCCGGGTGTGTGTGCGTGGCTTACCTGGGGAACACATGGCACCAGGTGCACTATGGGAAGAAGGCGTGGCGGCGGAGGCAGTGATGCTTTGGGCAATGTTCTGCTGAGAAACCTTGGGTCCTCCATCCATGTGGATGTGACTTTGACACGTCCCACCTACCTAAGCATTGCTGAGCCCATGTCCAGCCTTTCATGGAAACGGTATTCGATACGATACGATTCTTTATTGTCACTATACAAGTACAGCGAAATTTAGAGCAATCCTTCCAGTGCTTTCACATATACTATTAGTGCAGCTAAAACATCAATATGCCGTAAACAATATAACACAATACACACAAACCCAGTGCAGCTAGGCGAATAGTCACTCAATATTGCACAGTGAGCAGTAAGAACTGCATGATATTGCACACAATAAAAGACTGTTAAGTGCTACACGATGTATCATACATAATGAAGCAGAATGTATACTAGACAGCATCCTAAGATAAACGAGAGGTATTATTAACCTGTGTGTAGAAATATAAGATGCCCCTTAGATTAGTGCGTGACTCAGTTATGTGTGTGGGTGTGTGTGTGTGCTTACAGTGTTCAGTTCCCTTATGGCACTGGGGTAAAAACAGTTTTTAAGTCTGTTAGTCCGTGATTTAATGGACCTAAAGCGTCTTCCAGAAGGCAGCAATTCGAACAGGTGGTGTCCAGGATGGGACCGGTCCTTTACAATGTTTCCTGCTCTACCAAGGCAGCGTATGGTGTACATTTCCTTTAGGCAAGGCAGAGAGCATCCAATGATTTTTTGTGCTGAATTGATTACCCCCTGGAGGGCTTTTTGATCCGCTGCTGAACTGCTGACGTACCAGGTAGAGATGCAGTATGTTAGTACACTTTCAATGGAGCAGCGATAGAAGGACACTAGCAGTTGCGATTGTGGCTTGTTCTTTCTGAGAATCCTCAAGAAACATAGTCGCTGTTGTGCTTTTTTGACTGCTGCTAAAGTGTTTGTGCTCCAGGTGAGATCCTTAGAAATGTTCATCCCCAAGAATCTGAAGGCTGGGACTCTCTCTACACAAACCCCCCTGATATGCAGCGGTGTGTGTTCTGTGTGGTGTTTGCGAAAGTCAATGATGAGCTCTTTGGTTTTCGATGCATTTAGTGGCAGGTTATTTACTCCGCACCATTCTGTCAGTCTCTGGATTTCATCTCGGTACGCTGATTTGTCTTCTCCTTCTCCTGCATTCCCTGGTGGCTGTGGCTCTTTCAGCAGATAATGCGCCGCCACACAGCACAAATGCTTCAGGAATGCTTTGAGGAGCACAACCACGAGTTTGAGGCGTTGACTTGGCCTCCAAATTCCCCAGAATCCAATCGAGCATCTGTGGGATGTGCAGAACAAACAAGTCCGATCCATGGAGGACCCGCCTCACAACTTACAGGACTTAAAGGATCTGCTGCTAACATCTTGGTGCCAGATACCACAGCACACCTTCAGGGGTCTAGTGGAGTCCATGCCTCGACGGACCAACACAATAATTCAAATTCAATTCAAATGTATTTGTATAGCGCTTTTCACGATACATACCGTTTCGAAGCAGCTTCACAGAAAATGCATCTACATTACAATTTAAATTGATTTGTACATGTTATGCATTTCAGAAATGCACATATACAAAGCACACAGATTAGCTAACTATCTATTATTAATCAATATAATAACTATGGATTTGCGCAAATTAAGTGGCGTGCATGACGCGTCATTCGCGTCCGGTGTGAACGCACCATCAGTCTCTTCTTCACTGCATGCATGACCGCACGTCTGAACGTAGCAACAGTGAGCATAGTAACGTTAACTGTCGTCGCAACCCGTGGCGACATAAGATCCAAACGGTTCTACTGAGCTGCCTGATATAAATGTGATTTTTTTTTTTTTTATGGCATGTGGCATATTTCATTACGTCAAAAGGCTTCGCGGTCCGGATGGACGCATCTCGCGGTCCGGATTCGGACCGGAGTCCGCTAGTTGGCGACCCCTGCTCTAGATCCTATAGAGGATTTTGACATAAATATTCGTGGAACAGACACAGTTTCTATACAATGCACTACAGAACAAGAACTGTCAAGTGTAGTTTGACTTACTAGTCATATGGTGCATAGCGTCTTGGAGATGTTGTCGGACAGAAGATCCGCTCCGATCCTGCTGGGGTGCAGGCCATCAGCACGGAAAAGCCTTGGCCGCTCCCAGATTACACCATGACAATAACCATTCATTTAGAGCAAATAGTCTACTGAACCTCATGCCCTCGTCTGTATGTGGGAAGCGGTCCGGACACGATGATCCTCGTCGCGATGTTCTGCGTACAGTCTCGATCAGGCTCCTGAAGTCCGTCTTCAGAACCTCCGTCTGCCGCAGCCTGGTGTCGTTCATCCCCGCGTGAAGCACAACAGCACCGATGCTCTTGCCACCATTCAAAATCGCCAGTACCTGCGCAGAGACATCGAGAACACGAGCGCCAGGAAAACTGAGGTAGCATGTACATGCCGGACAATGGAGTCGCCGATGATCACAGCGTCTCGTTCCGTCTCGAGAAGAGGGGAGAAACGGTTTCGGGTGGAGATATCGAAGACCGGTGGTGGCGGCGGCAAGGTCCTCGCCCAGGCCTGGGATGATCGTGTTCTGGGTGCTCGTGCCCTGAGCAAGGAAACACGAGGAGTAGAAGACATCGGAGTGATAACATTACTTACTACGGACTTGTCGGTCCCTGAGATCGGCCTGTCTCTTCAGGAGGTTATGAATCTGCTTCTCCAGAGCCTCCAACTCCAACTGTACAGCGTGCAGCTCGAACGTGTCCTCACCTGCACTCAAAGGTAACGTTAAACATATATCCGATGCATTCGCCATTAGAACACAGTAATTTCTTGAGTTTTACAAGTGTAAACAGAGCAAGCGATATGCGGGACCACGCTGGTGATGCTAGCGGGCTAGTGAAGGCTAGTAGCGGATGTTCGGAAATATGGATATAAGTAGCGATATCAAAGCAATCCGATTGTTTGAGATATAGAATACTATCGAGGATATGTTCACCCGCTATAAAATGAGAAAATGTTAGTCTATTGAGTTGATATAAGAAGAAAAATCAAGGATTTAGAGTCAGCGAGGCGGAGCTCCGAATTCAAACCACGCGGCAGACACACACGCTCAGACAACAGTCAATGAAGGTGGTCATAATGTAATGCCTAACCGGTGTGTGTTTGGTCTTGGTATCTCAGGAGACAGGATGTGAAGCGGACATGTCTTGATGTCCCTGGAATGCATCCTCCGAAGGCAGCATTTTTAAGTTTTCAAACGCAGCCAATGACGGCAATGGTAAAAAGAAGAAGAAAGAGAACTGAGTATTTGTTTTTTTTAATGTTCTAATTGTTAACTGTTCCTAAATGGAATCAAATACATGTTAAAATGTAATCTCCATACCTCTCCATCAGCAGCATTATTAGGACAGAACTGATTAAGAAACAGCACTTCTGCTCCAGCCATCTGAGAGCGATTAAATCAAAATGAGCAACAGGTCCCATAGCGACGGCCCTTAGCAACACAACAATTCATCTCCTCTTTGTCATAAACCTGTATTCATACAGAGCGAGCAAGCGAAGCCCTCCCTTCCTCTCCAAACGTTCCCATGACGACATCAGGTCTCCATCAGAACAGAAGAGACACTTTGTCATAAAGCTGTTGAAATGCTGGAGAGTAATGTTCCTTCTGCTCTGCCGCTGTTAGATTACAACACCGCTGAGGAAACTCAGAAGAGTAACGTAAGATACTCCAGGTGAGCAGAAACCTCAACGAAGCAAAGGTTTTACTGGATGTCACATTGGTATTTTCTTGTGGTTTTGTAGGAGTTTTTAGAAAGCGATTTAAAAGTTAATAATACTCACAAAATATAAAATATATACATTACTGTTTAAAGGTTTGAGGATTGTTTAAAAGGTTTTAAACTCTTATGCCCTCACACCAAGACTAAAATATATACAGAAAAAAATTGTGCTATTGTGAAAACATTGCATCTTTTATATCTCCGAAAAGTCTTTAGTTTTATTATATTTATAGAAGAACGATACGCTGTACCGAGTCTTTCCGAAATAAGCCGAGCGGCTGGGGGCGTATCGTTCGGGTGGAGCTAAAGAATGACGAGCATGCGCTGCTATTGCGTTGATCTATGTATGTTTACATAGAAAAACAATGGAATCGATAGCTACTAACACAAAGACATTTGAAGCATTTTTACTCACCGCCTGCTTCCAACACACGACTGTGAACCTTAATCGCTGGGATTGCTCCATCTTTCAGAATTAGACGAGCTACAAATCCAGAGTTGAACTGTACCTTGTTTATAAACCATCGTCGACGAAATTCAGGGAACAAACAAACACTTGCACAACTCCGTTGCTGCTCCGGAAAAACATTATTGTCTTGTCCTGACAACCAAAAACACACATCTTTGGTGACATTGTTGATTTCGTGAAGTCCTGTGACTGCAGCTCAGCCGGCTTCCATAAAAGCGTTTGCTCTCTCGCTCTAGTCGCGTGCGCACCCTTCCGGGAGAAGAGCCCGTACGGCCTGTACAAGGACATTCCGCCCCATCTGACTTCACACAGACCCATACTCGAAAAAAACTTTCCGAAACTCATGAGAAACCGGAGTATTTTTGGCACAGAAATACTCCATCAAACGTCCAACTTTTTTTTTTTTTTACTTTCTCCATGTTTAGGATGGGAATCCAAGTCTTTAACAGTGTAAACAACTCTGTATGCATGAAACAGCATTTCACCCCCCCTTTAAAATGTTTGTCATTAGTCCTGTGATGTCAAAGCTCAATGTTCAGCATCAGTCTTCAGTGTCACATGATCCTTCAGAAATCATTCTGATATGATGAATTCTTATTATTAGGGGTTCAAGCGCTGAAACCCTATTGTAATTGTAAAATTTTCCAAGGATCAGCATTCTCCCCTAAAAGTGATCGGGCAGACCAAACCATAAGACGTAAAGACTTGAAACTTTGAGGGCTGGTAGTTCTCAAACCGTCTACAATGTCACGAAGGCTCGCCCGATCGACCTGACAGAGGCGCTACAGCGATCAAAAGTACAAAATGGCTCGTAACTCAGAAACCGTTCGACGTTGGCTCAAGTGCCTCGGATTTTCTCGTCGTTTTTTTTTGTAAACCTACTTTTGTGAACTAGTCCTAGGTTTTAGTCCTAGTCCGATTGTCTTGAAAATTGGCATGCAGTGTCTTTGTCCACGGTGCCATGTTTGTCAAAAAACATGGCCGCCATCGGCCAATGAAATTTGAGCATCTATTAGACGAGGTTCCAGTAACTGAGGCCGATCGAAATGAAACTTGGTATGCGTCATCGACACGATGTCCTGAAGGAGCCTGAGAAGTTTCGAGCCAGTGCTCTTCACGGGAGTCACCTCATTAGACTCCTGAATCCTTGGCGAGTCCAACGATACCAACGTTACAATATCTTTTTACTAGGGGTGTAACGATTCATCTACTACATCGATGTATCGATTTATTTTCCTACGATCTAACTACATCGATCTGTGCTCGGCAAGTTGGCCTTCCGGACGACATATATCGATCTAACATCGTTTTAAAAGGTAATCAATCGATTGTATCGATCATAGGAAATAACGCATTGGATTTAAGCACGTCAGACTTTAAATGGATGTTTTTTCTTAGCACATTTAATGATAAAGGCGTTAAACGTTACTCGATTCATTCTGCCTATCTGTGACGCAACGCACGCACCAGCAGCAGCGCTAAGAAAACAAAGCATAGCATAGCGGCGGATGGCAGAGGAGAAGCCAACCAGCGAGAAATTATCAAGCCACCAGGAGAAACAGCTACCTGTACTTTCAACCCTTGCTAAATGTTACCTGTGCATTCCTGGGACCAGTGTGCCAGCAGAGCGAGTTTGTAGTACTGCTGGCGACATAGTGAACGTACAGAGAAGTGTTCTGCGGTCAGATCATGTTGATATTTTTGAAAAAGAAATGTAACGTTAGAGTCATTGAAGAGTAGTTGGTTACATTTTATCTTTTGTTAAATATTGTTTGTTTATTAAACTGAGAGTAGTAGCAGGTTCAGCCAGTTTATTCAACCTGAAGAAATGTTGGTTGCACTTTATTTTTGATATTAATATTGTATTTGTATTATTTTAATGTTGAAAAACAACAGCAAAAGTAACAGGTACACCTACTATTAATTAAACCTGAAGAGAAGTTAGTTGCACTTTATTTTTGATATTAATATTGTAATATTAATATGTTGGATACCAAAAGCAGAAGTAGCAGGTTAACCTACTGTTGAAATGTTGGTTGCACTTACTGTGCTTTTATTGAAAATGTATTGAATATTGAAAATGAGAGCAGAAAAGGTTAACTTCCTGTTAATTCAACCTAAACTGTTGGTTGCACTTTATTCAAATAAAATTTGAATGCATTTGCCATTAATTGTTGTTTACTTGTTTGTTTATATCCATAATTAATTGATATACCGGATTCCCTTACAAGAAACAACAGGAATCTAGGAAACTTCACCTGCACTGACCAGTATCCAGATATTTATTTCAGTCACACAATTTTTGGCTAAAAAGTTACTGAATCGATTTCAAGTCACTGAATCGTTTCGGATCGTATCGTTCTAAATGAACCAATATCGTCCTTGAATCGTATCGACAACCTCAAATCGTGATACGAATCGAATCGTTGTTAAAACGAATCGTTACACCCCTACTTTTTACACATGATCGGGCAGTGCAAACCATAAGACATAGACGTAGAGACATGAAACTTTGAGGGCTGGTATTTCTCACACCGTCTACAACGTCACCAAGGCTCGCCCCGATCGACCTGACGGAGGCGCTACAGCGATCAAAAGTACGAAATGGCTCATAAACCGTTAGTCGTAGGATCAAGTGCCTCGGATTTGCTCGTCGTTCTGGCGAAATTGTTTGGTATTTTGGATTTTGTTAAACTTTCCTAGGTTTTAGTCCTAGTCGGATTGACTTGAAAGTTGGCATGCAGTGTCTTTGTTCAGAGTGCCATGTCTGTCTATGAGGACATAGTCGTATCTCAAAAAACATGGCCGCCATCGGCCAATGAAATTTGAGCATCTATTAGACGAGGTTAACTGTGGCCGATCGGAATGAAACTCGGTATACGTCATCGACACGATGCCCTGAAGGAGCCTGAGAAGTTTCGAGCCAGTGCTCTTCACGGGAGTCACCTCATTAGACTGAATCCTTGGCGAGTCCAACGATACCAAACATGCCAAGTTTCGCCTTATGGTTTGTGCAACGGTGTGATTTAGCGCTTAAACATTTTTTGCGAATATCTTTGAAACCGTTAGTCTGATTGAGACGAAACCAATAACATTGGTTGATAGCTCAACAATAATGCCCAAAATCCAACATTTTGATAGGAAGTATAACATAATATAAGTGTCTATAACTTCAAAATGAAATGAGATATTTACAATATATTTTTACACATGATTGGGCAGACCAAACCATAAGACATAGACTAGAGACTTGAAACTTTGAGGGCTGGTAGTTCTCACACCGTCTACAATGTTCACATGAAATAATATTTGAAACACATTGAGTCAGTGAAGTTTGTGTGCAGTACACATCATTAAATAGCAAGTTATTTGGAGCTCAGTTATGGCATAAACAGGCTCGTGTGTGGTTTTTAATTCCTCTTTGCTGGCATCCTCACAGCATTCATTTCCCAAGCATTCACCTTGTTGACAAGCCTCCACTCAAAATCTAATACAGCTCACCCGCTCTCTCTCTCTCTCTCTGCTGTTTTTGACACTTCCGAACTGTCATTACACACACACACTCAAAAACCGGCTTCCTTTCACCCTCGGGAGCGAGCGCTCCTGTGCAGAGGATATCCGTCTTCTCCATTTACCTGCCCCCCTCTCTCCACTAACACAAAACGTACAAAAACATACTCATATATACAAACGCACACACATATGCCAAAGCCGACGTCCGTGTTCACTTTCTATAGTTTCTGCAGGTGAATCATCACCTTTGTGTAGCCTCATATCGTGACAGAATGTGTTATGGGGAGGAAGACGCTATTGTCACCTTCCTACAATGACATCACTGCGGTCAGTTTCAGAATCATCTATAAATATCCATGTGAACGCCAAACATGCATCATTTCAGAATGTTAAATATTTGAATAATATAAAAAATTATAAATATAAATTATATATATTATAATATTGGGTCCACATTGGGTCATTGACAAGCTTCAAAAAAGGTTTGAGTAATGTGTTTAAACAAGTTTCAAAGTGTTTAAATTAATTTTTTGACTGTTTGTATGTCAGGTGGTCATGTGTCATGACATGCATATTTTTGTCCAAGTGCATTATTTCCTTTAAAATAATTTGATTTGAATCACTTTATTCTATAAAAAACATTTAGTTTGAATTCATTTTTAGTGCATTTAAATAATTCATATTATTTTATGTTTTGCTATCTTAAACCCCCAAAGTGTCAGCTGGTGCAACTGTCTAAAAAATTAAAGTGTCTTAATAATATATATATTTTAAATTAAAACTAAATACTACGGCATCATTATAAGCTTGAAACCTTTCAGGTAAACACATTTTATAAATATCAGTAGGTTTAAAGCTGTTGAGATCATTGAAAAACTTTGGTCCAGCAATTTGTATATCCTCAAATGTCAGGGTGGCACAACTGCAAACATGACTCCTTTATTATGAATTGAGAATAACAGTAAAGATGATAATGCATCCTCCAGAGGAGCTCAACTGATCCTGGCTGAGTGAAAATGTTAGATCTCTCTCGAATACTGGTAAAACTGCTTATTTCAAGTTTGGGTCAGTTGGTTCACTTTCCATGTCAGGTGGTGCAACTACAGTATATACAGTACACCGATCAGGCATACCATTATAACCTAATATTGTGTTGGTCCCCCTTTTGCTGCCAAAACAGCCCTGACCCATCGAGGCATGGACTCCACTAGACCCCTGAAGGTGTGCTGTGGTATCTGGCACCAAGATGTTAGCAGCAGATCATTTAAGTCCTGTAAGTTGTGAGGTGGGACCTCCATGGATCGGACTTGTTTGTTCAGCACATCCCACAGATGCTCGATTGGATTGAGATCTGGGGAATTTGGAGGCCGAGTCAACGCCTCAAACTCTTGGTTGTGCTCCTCAAACCATTCCTGAAGCATTTGTGCTTTGTGGCGGCGCATTATCTGCTGAAAGAGCCACAGCCACAGGGAATACCGTCTCCATGAAAGGCTGGACATGGGCTCAACAATGCTTAGGTAGGTGGGACGTGTCAAAGTCACATCCACATGGATGGAGGACCCAAGGTTTCCCAGCAGAACATTGCCCAAAGCATCACTGCCTCCGCCGCCACGCCTTCTTCCCATAGTGCACCTGGTGCCATGTGTTCCCCAGGTAAGCCACGCACACGCACCCGGCCATCCACGTGATGTAGAAGAACACGTGATCATCAGACCAGGCCACCTTCTTCCATTGCTCCGTGGTCCAGCTCTGATGCTCACGTGCCACTGTTGGTGCTTTGGGCGGTGGACAGGGGTCAGCATGGGCACCCTGACTGGTCAGCGGCTGTGCCGCCCCATACGCAACAAACTGAGATGCTCTGTGTATTCTGAGCCCTTTCTATCAGAACCAGCATTAACTTCTTGAGCAGTTTGAGCTCCAGTAGCTCGTCTGTTTGATCGGACCACACGGGCCAGCCTTCGCTCCCCACGTGCATCAATGAGCCTCGGCCGCACATGACCCTGACGCTGGTTCTCCACTGTTCCTTCCTTGGAGCACTTTTGATAGAGACTGACCACTGCAGACCGGGAACACCCCACAAGAGCTGCAGTTCTGGAGATGCTCTGACCCAGTCGTCTAGCCGTCACAATCTGGCCCTTGTCAAACTCGCTCAAATCCTTACACTTTGGATTTTTCCTGCTTCTAACACATCAACTCTGAGGACAAAATGTTCACTTGCTGCTTAATAACAGGCGCCGTGATGAAGAGATAATCAGTTATGCCTGATTGTTGTATATATTTATATTATATTATATATAGTAATTATTATACTGTTATACTTACTATATATATGTATAATTTGATCTCAAAAGTATGTTTCTCTTATGAATACCAAGACACAAAACTGCTAGGCCATAATTCTGATGTGAAACAAGCTTTTTCATGCCTGATGTCATGACAATATCTCAGTGTGTGCGAGGTATTGTGGGGTCATTGTGAATTCTGCTCATATAGTGAGATTTATTCCCCGGCCTTAAATTAAAACACATGCCGTTTCCTTCCCACTGACCGACGGCCCAAAATCGCACGGGATCATTTTCCCATCCGCTCACCGATAGCGACGGCCCCGCTTCACCTGCTGCGCCCTGATAAGGTTTACAGCACTAACTCAGAACACCCTGACAGGGACAGTTCAACAGATATGACGCCATCGCTTTCACACAATCAGAGGTGAAAACCGATCATGACAAGCTGCTTTTTCGATGCAAACCATATCATCCAATCTGTGGTTGAGAATGACTGCGAGGCCTATGCTAGTCTAAGGTTTCTCTTTGATAGTGCAGTCCGGGCTAAGTGCTCAATGGGTGTTACACATGTATTTACATGCCAAACAAAAGGACAGAGATCACAGCAAGGATGTACACGGAATTCCCACCTTTCCCAAAATAGCGCTGTGATTCAGCTGAGTATCAGATGTTATTTATAGGTCCGTTTTGATTGTCGTGAGGTCGTTTCTGCTTTCCTTGGCTGCAGGGTAGCACCGGCTTAAATGAACGTCCTCCAGAGATACTCTACAACTCATCTGCATATAAACCGTGGGGACATTTTTGGGCTCATATATCAAACTGAATGGAAACAGTGTGTAGAAATTCCACGTTAAGCACAATAATCTCCGGACAGGATATGGTACCCCTTTAGAAGCGTGAAACCGCCCACACTTAGCTGCAAAATTACATGCTATTACGAAAAAGCGGTCCAGACGCTTTGCTCAATGGCCTTTGGGGTCATAGATGCAGCGATAAGAGAGACAGGCGGATGTTGTGGCTAGACGGAACTAAACCGGTTTAAAGTTCATCCGAAATCACTCTGAACCAAGCCACCGTGTCACTATATCCTTTCCGAGGCCGTCTTCGTAATAGGCATGCTAAATGCCCAGGATCTTGCACATGACTCCGAAAAAACGCTCACATGTGATTCCAATAATATCGCATCCAAGATGGGATGAGGAGAGTCAAAGTTCAAGCCTCTAAAACTAACACAACATCAGAGGAGAGGTGGATAAATCAGGTTTGCAGGTGTTAAAAGGTACAATCTGGCTCCTCTCGCTGGCACATCAGACCTTCGATCTCATTTAGCCCGATCCCGACTCGCCTCTGATCTCAGCCCAATACTTTCCACAAGAAAACGAAACACAATTAGTCACTTTACCCGTTCAAACGTACATCAAAATTTCGCCTTACTGATGATTTGTGAACGACAAGCTCAATCCTTTATTTTACGTCCCATGTGTTATTTTATATTTCTGTTTTACGCCTCAGATTTGTTTTGAAAGGCGTCCAATAGTGTGAAAAATCCATATATTCTGCATGGGGTTGATAAATAAACCGACAACAAACGCTGACAAGGCAGGACGGGGGATATAAATATTAACGGACATCAAAAAGAGAGCAAAACGTCTCGTGACGCATAAATCATCGGAGCATATGAACTGAAAGCCTCTGTAATTAATTTATTCCAGGCTGCAAATAAAAAGCCACGAAAGATCACAACAAGTCACTTTCAGACGTGCAGGTCATAAAGAAAAGCTTCTACAAAGACCATTGCGCTGGATTACATTAGCTTTATCTGATTTGTATGAGGAATTATGATGCTCTGCAGGGAAAGATCTTTCATTTTGGTTATGACAGAAAATATATGAACTAATAATGTGTAATGCTACACATCCTCATGGCCAGATGAAGTCAGGGTCCCTTTAAAGCTGAATGGGGAAACACAGAAATCTCCAAGATATTCGTCAAGATTATGTTTCAATAATATGATCAGCAGTCTTAAAGATCTGACAAATGTTGATTGAGTTAAAACACTGTATATTTCAGGCTGGCCTGCATGTATTATAGAGTTAATAAACAGGCAGTTATTTTAGTTTTAGTGTTTTTAACTTGATATTTTATGTCAAAGACACAATCATGATGCAAAAGACCAAAGATATGATCTGATCTATCTGAACCCCTCGCAGAATCTGTGAATAATTTTAACAGAATAAGAGTGATCATACAAAATGCATGTTATTTTTATTTAGTACTGTCGTGAAAAAGATATTTTATATAAAAGATGTTTACATATAGTCCACAAGACACAAAAAAAAAATAGCAGGATTTATCAAAATGACCCCGGTCAGAAGTTTACACACCCTTGATTCTTAATCCTGTGTGTGTCGTTCCCTGATGATCCACGGCTATGTGTGTGTGTGTGTGTGTGTGTGTGTGTGTGTCGTTCCCTGATGATCCACGGCTGTGTGTGTGTGTGTGTGTGTGTGTGTGTCGTTCCCTGATGATCCACGGCTATGTGTGTGTGTGTGTGTGTGTGTGTGTGTGTGTGTGTCGTTCCCTGATGATCCACGGCTGTGTGTGTGTGTGTGTGTCGTTCCCTGATGATCCACGGCTGTGTGTGTGTGTGTGTGTGTGTGTGTGTGTGTGTGAGAGAGTGTGTGTGTCGTTCCCTGATGATCCACGGCTATGTGTTTGTGTGTGTGTGAGTGTGTGTGTCGTTCCCTGATGATCCACGGCTATGTGTGTGAGAGTGTGTGTGTCGTTCCCTGATGATCCACGGCTATGTGTTTGTGTGTGTGTGAGTGTGTGTGTCGTTCCCTGATGATCCACGGCTGTGTGTGTGTGAGAGTGTGTGTGTCGTTCCCTGAATATCCACGGCTATGTGTGTGTGTGTGTGAGAGTGTGTGTGTCGTTCCCTGATGATCCACGGCCATGTGTGTGTGTGTGTGTGTGTCGTTCCCTGATGATCCACGGCTATGTGTTTGAGTGTGTGTGAGTGTGTGTGTCGTTCCCTGATGATCCACGGCTGTGTGTGAGTGTGTGTGTCATTCCCTGATGATCCACGGCTATGTGTTTGTACGTGTGTGTGTGTGTGTGTGTGTGTGTGTGTGTGTGTGAGTGTGTGTGTGTCGTTCCCTGATGATCCACGGCTGTGTGTGTGTGTTGTGATGGTTGTTCTTTAGTCTCTTGTTTGTCCTGAGCAGATAAACTGACCAGCGTTCTTCAGGAAAATCCTCCAGGTCCCAAAAATTCCTCCATTCTCCAGCATCTTCTGCATATTTGAGCTCTTTCCAGCAGTGACTGTGATTCTCTCTCTGTGTGTGTGTGTGTGTGTGTGTGTGCAGTGACTGTGTGATTCTGAGATCTGAGGACGATTGAGGGACTCAAACGCAACTATTAAAAAAGCTTCAAACATTCACTGATGCTCTAGAAGGAAACACGACACATTAAGAGCCGGGGGTGAACACTTTTGCATTTGAAGATCAGGGTGAATTGAACTTAATTTGTCTTCCGGGAAACATGTGAGTATCTTCTGTTGCTTCTGAAGGGCAAAAAAATTATATTTAAATCTTCATCCTGTTCAAAAGTTTTCACCCCCGACTCTTAATGCGTTGTGAATGTTTGAGTCCCTCAAATGTCCTGTTTATCATTTTTGCTTATTAGCATGGTTGAACTGGATTATCGAATGTCAGTAGCAAAGACATTGGCTAATAAAGTAAGATTAAATACATAAAGTGTAGTTGTGTAATTTAACATTTAATTATTGCAGGCTGGCGTAATATTCTGAGTACACTCTAAAAAATGCTGGGTTAAAAACAACCCAAGTTGGGTTGAAAATGGACAAACCCAGTGATTGGTTTGTTTTAACCCAGCGGTTGTTAAATGTTTGCCCAACATGCTGGGTAGTTTTATTTAACCCAAAATTACTATACGGCTGGCAAAAATGAACCCAAAAATAGGTTGGAAATTAAAAATCAGGCACATAATTACTACACTCTAAAAAATGCTGGGTTAGAAATAACCCAAATTGGGTTGAAAATGGACTAACCCAGCAATTGGGTTGTTTTAACCCAGCGATTGGGTTAATTTAAGCAAACATTTAACCCAACCGCTGGGTTAAAACAACCCAATTGCTGGGTTGGTCCATTTCAACCCAACTTGGGCTATTTTTAACCCAGCATTTTTTAGAGTGTAGAGGCAACAATAATAATCAAAAGTTAAACATTTATGCACAAGCAATTTAATAAATGTATAAATGTTTATCATTTAATTATTATTCATTAAACATATTAATATATGTTAATTTCCAACATACTTTGGGTTAATTTTAAGCAAGAAATACAGTAATTATTAAACAATAGTTGGGTTAAATAAAACTGCCAAGCACGTTGGGCAAACATTTAACCCAAACACTGGGTTTGTCCATTTTCAACCCAACTTGGGTTGTTTTTAACCCAGCATTTTTAAGCGTGTACTCAGAATATTAAGCAAGTCTGCAATAATGAAATGTTAAATTATACAAATATACTTTATTCATTTTTTTTTAGAGTGTATGCATTTGCTGTTTTTATTCATTTCGAGGAATTCAGAATCCTTCGTATTAAGCGAGATGAGTAAATGTATGCTTGCATTTAGTCTAGAACTACAATAACCATCAATAATAACAATGAGAATCAAAAATGGGAAAATTACTCAGGTTATGTGACTCAACACTGGTGAAAAAAACATTCATTACTGGTCAGTCAAAACAGTAATATCATGAAATATGACTGTTTAGGATATTTTAAAATGTAATCATCATATCAGAATGATTTCTGAAGGATCATGTGACACTGAAGACGATGACAATTCTGCAAGTTATATTCAATTGTAATAATATTTCACAAAATGACTGTTTTTACTGTATTTTCAATAAATGTAGCCTTGGTAAGCATAAGAGACTTCTTAAAAATAAAAAAAAAACTAATTATTTAAAAAATGTTGACAGGTATAGTGTATATATAGTTTGAGAAATGTCCACAGATTGTAACATATCTGCACCAAAAGCAGCCAATATCTCTGGAGATCTCAAAGGGAGATTTATGCCTCTCAGTCAGGTCGGAATCCATCAGGTAGCTCATGGACATCTCCCGCAAATGAAATATTACAACCTCCGCATTCGAGTCTTTGAAGTGAGTTTGAGAAGCGTACAATATTAAAGACATCAGCCATGGGAGGGTTTGATTAAGTCCATCAATCACAACGTAGACGCCCGAGTGGCGGGTCGTGCTCCACAGAGTACACACAGTAAATAAAACACAATTCCCCCCTACTAGGATTTAAGAGCACATTTATCCAGCCTCTTCTGAAATGATTCCTGACGCCGTGCAGAAAAAGGACCGGTTTGGATTTAGCACATGTTCCGTGCCAGCGGGGTTCCCGAATCTAGAGGGATGGCAACGTGGGGTGGATCTCTAAGGCCTTAACGCAGACCAGGCCATGGCCGACGAGGCCCGTCCATTTATTGCCCTATCTGTCTGTTTAATTTCATACGGCTCCTGGAAAATAGGAGACAAAAAGGCAGGTGTGCAGGCGAAGGAGGGAAGCTTCTTTCACACAGAAGGAAAAGACAGACAGCCGTCTGAATTCGGTTAGATGGGGTGCCCGTTGTTCAATCTAAAGTGGAAAGGTGGAAGCACTTTGCGGTGACCCAGTCACAACTCAGTTTCTGATGGGGCTCAGTTCACCGAGAGACCACCTGGGATGGTGTAAATAATTATTCAACTCACACTCCACAGACAGATGTGCGCTACTGTTTGGGGGAATGTGTAACCTGACAGCCTCTTTAGAGATTTACCATGTTTCCTCATCCGGAGAGATGAAAGCGGATCCCACTGCTGCCCCTAATGGCCTGTCCCATGAAAATAAAGAAAAAAAAAAAAACTTTTCTGTATATATATATATACAGTGAGGAAAATAAGTATTTGAACACCCTGCTATTTTGCAAGTTCTCCCACTTGGAAATCATGAAGGGGTCTGAAATTGTCATCGTAGGTGCATGTCCACTGTGAGAGACATAATCTAAAAAAAAATCCAGAAATCACAATATATGATTTTTTAACTATTTATTTGTATGATGCAGCTGCAAATAAGTATTTGAACACCTGTCTATCAGCTAGAATTCTGACCCTCAAAGACCTGTTAGTCTGCCTTTAAAATGTCCACCTCCACTCCATTTATTATCCTAAATTAGATGCACCTGTTTGAGGTCGTTAGCTGCATAAAGACACCTGTCCACCCCATCCAATCAGTAAGAATACAACTACTAACATGGCCAAGACCAAAGAGCTGTCCAAAGACACTAGAGACAAAATTGTACACCTCCACAAGGCTGGAAAGGGCTACAGGGAAATTGCCAAGCAGCTTGGTGAAAAAAGGTCCACTGTTGTAGCAATCATTAGAAAATGGAAGAAGCTAAACATGACTGTCAATCTCCCTCGGACTGGGGCTCCATGCAAGATCTCACCTCGTGGGGTCACAATGATCCTAAGAAAGGTGAGAAATCAGCCCAGAACTACACGGGAGGAGCTGGTCAATGACCTGAAAAGAGCTGGGACCACCGTTTCCAAGGTTACTGTTGGTAATACACTAAGACGTCATGGTTTGAAATCATGCATGGCACGGAAGGTTCCCCTGCTTAAACCAGCACATGTCAAGGCCCGTCTTAAGTTTGCCAATGACCATTTGGATGATCCAAAGGAGTCATGGGAGAAAGTCATGTGGTCAGATGAGACCAAAATAGAACTTTTTGGTCATAATTCCACTAAACGTGTTTGGAGGAAGAAGACTGATGAGTACCATCCCAAGAACACCATCCCTACTGTGAAGCATGGGGGGGTAGCATCATGCTTTGGGGGTGTTTTTCTGCACATGGGACAGGGCGACTGCACTGTATTAAGGAGAGGATGACCGGGGCCATGTATTGCGAGATTTTGGTGACAATGACCCGAAGCACACAGCCAGGATAACCAAGGAGTGGCTCTGTAAGAAGCATCTCAAGGTTCTGGCGTGGCCTAGCCAGTCTCCAGACCTAAACCCAATAGAGAATCTTTGGAGGAGCTCAAACTCCGTGTTTCTCAGCGACAGGCCAGAAACCTGACTGATCTAGAGAAGATCTGTGTGGAGGAGTGGGCCAAAATCCCTCCTGCAGTGCAAACCTGCTGAAAAACTACAGGAAACGTTTGACCTCTGTAATTGCAAACAAAGGCTACTGTACCAAATATTAACATTGATTTTCTCAGGTGTTCAAATACTTATTTGCAGCTGTATCATACAAATAAATAGTTAAAAAATCATACATTGTGATTTCTGGATTTTTTTTTGTGATTATGTCTCTCACAGTGGACATGCACCTACGATGACAATTTCAGACCCCTCCATGATTTCAAAGTAGGAGAACTTGCAAAATAGCAGGGTGTTCAAATACTTATTTTCCTCACTGTATATATACGAAAATATAGTCACACCAAAAAATTATTCAGACACAGATATAATGTTTCTCTAGTGTGTGCAGGACACTATAGTTCTTTTCTGTAAGTGAGAATCACAAAATAAAGCAAACGGTGACATATTATACCAAACAATTCTTCATACAGTGACTACCAGTAAAAGCTTCGGCCTGAGTTTGTGTTTTTTTCCTTAATTGCTCATGTGACCTTTGACCCCACAGACTGAACAAAACGAAGCATTGGTTGAGCTAAATTGGTATTATCTAACTGAGTTCTTAAATCTAACAGCTGATTGGTTGATTGTAATCCATTACATCCCTTTCTATCAAAGTGATCTGACATTATCAAGATTAAATTGTTTTGTTTAACTCTGAGTTCACGTCATATTTTATTTCCATTTTCTAAACTATAGCGAATAAACTGTGATAATGTGAGAAATGTTGAAGGTGTCTGAATAACTTTTGGTTTGACTGTGGATATATTATGGGGGTGGCCAAACAGGAATATATAAATCGTCAATATATAAATGTAAATCTGGATATATATTTATTATAAGCCTGAAAATATAAAGGTAAATCTGAATATATAGTTTTAAGTCACAATGTATGTGAACCTGGACCACAAAACCATTCATAAGGGTCAGTTTTTTTAAATTGAGATTTATACATCATCTGAAAGTTGAATCTTTTAATTGATGTATGGTTTGTTAGGATTGGGCAATATTTAAAAATCTAGAATCTGAGGGTGCCAAAAAATCTAAATATTGAGAAAATCTCCTCTAAAGTTGTCCAAATGAAGTCCTTAGCAATGCATACTAATAATAATACAATTTACGGTAGGACATTTATAAAATATCTTCATGGAACATGATCTTAATATCCTAATGATTTTTGGCATAAAAGAAAAATGTATAATGTTGACCCATACAATGTATTGTTGGCTATTGCCACAGATAAACCCGTGAGACGCAGGACTGGTGTTGTGCTACAGGGTCACATATATATAAAAAAAAAAAAAAGATTTATATAAATAATTGCGATCTCACAATTCTGGCTTTTTCTTTTTCTCACAATTGCCAGTTTATATCTCACATTTGTTTAGAGACAGAATCAGAATTGTGAGATAAAGCCAATAAAGGCCCTTTCACACCGGATGCGTAACGGAAAAGCGGAGCGGAAAAACGAATCTTTCGTGTGCGAATAGTTTGCGTCAAAACCATCCACAATAAGCCGCGACACGAATTTGCGCCATCTGTGACGTTTCAGAGCTCCGATATTCCTAAACATTCACGGCGACAGCTGAGAAAACACGGACACTTCCTCGTCCAGTGAAGACGAGCTTTTCATTTAATTTAAAAGACCGAAAAGAAGGTTTTGGGTGCACCCAGTCTTATAGAACAGAGAGTATGAAGGGGAGTATGCTAATCTAGTACAGGAGCTAAAACTTTATCATGGCCGGTTCCGAATCCGCACTTACTTTGAGGAGCTCCTCCAGAGACAGTAGCACCGCATCTGACGAGACAAACACACACTTCAGGAACCAGTCGATCCAGAGAAGCTGTTTCCAGTTGAGTCACAATGTAAACATTTAAATGCCACAGCCGTACTGACGGAAATACATTCACTTTCCATAGTCGCGGACACAATTAGGTTTAGAAACAAATCAACGGGTTTTAACTCAAAAGGTTAGGCTATGTTATCGTTGTCTGTAGCTTAAATCGACTTGCATGTACTCCACAGGAGCTGTAATCTCGTGAGAAATGCGATACCTGGCAATGGTTAATGTTGATTGAATAGCTAATGACTTCAACTGGACATTTCGTCACCTTTGTTTCCTCGTATGTGATTGGTTGAAGCCTTTTCTGTCACTGCAAGCTCTTGAAACGCTCTGTTTTTATGGGCGTGCCGCATTGAAGACTTGGAAATAAACGCCCACTGCTATGATTGAATAACAGTTTTGCATATTATAATGAGCTTCTGCTCCCCCGTCAGTACGCGTGGGGAATTGTTTTGAAAACGTGTGGAAAAACGGCAACCGGTATGATTCGCCCAAAGGGCTCGCAAAATGTCTTTATCAAACAAACACAATGATTTATCTCTCATCCACCCACCCGCAATTCATTGGAATGTTATTTTTTATTACTTGGCCGGCCCGATCGGTGGATAAAACTGCGAACCGTGCATAACATGTTCAAGTCTGATCAGGAATCGCAGGAGTCAATGAACCAACTCAAATACAAAGCCTGTGACAGTGTGGCAAGTTATGTTTAGTTAAACACGTACATAATAGATATCAAACGTAACAATGCAATATTATCACATATTAAAAAAAAACATTTTTACTCACATAATTGTATTGCATCATTCCTGTCTGATTCAGAAGCCACAGCATCTTTTTTTAATCTCATCCTGTCTGTAAATCCAGTCTCTTGTTTACAAACGAATCCACGGCGAAATGAAGCGAACAAATGCAATGTAAAGCATCATTAAAAATAAAGTTCATCCATGCGTTATGGAATCCGAAGGAAGCTTAATTCATGTTTAAAACATGTCATAAGCTTTATTGCTTGGAAGTTCGATTTCGTTTAGCTCCACGTAGGCCTGTTATTTATCTAACATGCCAGGCGCAAGTCAGTGGGCGGGGCTACAGAATCGGGCGCAAGTCTTCTTCTGTTTAGGTGGTATTTCACTACACTCTGATGTCAAGGCCTGGCACATTCTGAGATCGATCATTTGCTGGGCCTGGTGTCAATAAAAGCTTTTCTTTGACTAATGTGGCGTTCACACCGGACACGAATGATGCAAATAAATCGCGCTATTCACGCAAAGTTGGACGCACAAACATTTTGAGTTTACTCACTTCATTCGCGCGTGACCTTCACTTCACAACAGACGCGAATTCGCCTCATGGGAGGGGCTTCTGCCAGCCGGCTCGTCTCGTTGAGAAATGGCTGACATGGGCTGTGTTTACACGTCTTTTTTGTTAAAATCTACTGTTAATGTGTGACAAAACGTAGTTTTAAGACTTTTTCAGTCGATAATGTAGTTGTTTAAAGCTCAAATCTGTGGTTTATTTATAAAAAGAGCGCCTATTTGAACATTTTATCTGGCGTTTTCGGAGTTGTGAGCTCCAGTGGATCAGCGGCGCTCAGCGCTCATTAACCCCGACGAGAGCAGCCTTTCCTGGGCTAGTCCTTCTGCCGCTGGCTCTGATGTCTCTGTGGTGTGTCTCCAGCTGTAATTCGTCTTGTGTAGATCTAACGGCCGATCTTTGCTCTCATGGATCTATAATTTGTTCCCTGGCAAATTGTTTAGGCTGAGGGCAAAGAGAAATTTCATTACTTTTTTATTTTTAGCTATTCTATTTAACTTTACGTTACCATTATAGCCGACTAGCGCTGACTTTGAATGTTTGACTGATTGTTTGCTTTATTTCATGTATAGCTTATTTTACCTTTTACTTATACTTTTGTATTATTGATCAAACATAAACTTGCATTTAACAAAAAGAGACTGGGTTGTGTTTCATGTCATTTAATGTTATCACAGTGATAATCATATTGTCTGAACCAGATATTAATATTCTGATTTTCTCCTCATTGTTGTCACTACTAGAGCAAGCTCCTGATTGGTTAACGCGGCGCGAAAATCCGCCAAAGTTCAGATTTTTCAACTCGGGCGATTTGCGGCATTCGCGCGAATCACGCGTCAAACGCTCAATTCGCGTCGCCTCATTCGCGCGAATCGCACCGCAGAATGTCTATTCCCGTCTTTTAATGACTTAACATGTAAATCACTCGCGCGAATCGCGTTATTCGCGTCCGGTGTGAACGCACCATAACAAGGAAGTTTTCAGCTCTGAAACTTACAGGATATTCTTATATTACCATCACCTTTCACATATCAAAAGCTTTAAGGGAAAGTGGATTTCTCAATTCATCACCCCTTTAATAAAGTCCAGTTAATAATACCTAGGATATCAAAGTCGACTGAGGGTGGTAGTTTCTCCTTTTCATGTTTGTGAAATTACAGTCTGACAGCAAGATTTAAAATTACTGTCTGGATCTGTTCATCTGAATGAATTAGCTCACGCTCAGCCTGCATGCTGATCATTTGTAGCAGGAATTCAGCACAATAAAGCATGGAACTTATGTGCAATACCCACAATCCTGTGCAAAAATTCAGGCCCCAAGTAGTCAAATATATATGCATTGATATATAATATATAATATATATGTATATATATATGTATATATCCATAATATAAATGAAATATATCCAGGCCATAGTGAAAGGATCTCAGTCTGAGGTGACAAGTTAAAGAGCCAGAGAGCAGAGATCAGGAGCTCTGATTGTGTAAACAACAGCAGGGATAAATCTACACAGCATGAAAGCCTTTCACAACCTTTACCTTTGACCCTTTAACCTCTATCTGTATGAAACATGAGCTATTTACAGTGTCTGCATTGCATTTCCTCCGCACACACACACACATCTGTGACAGTTTAACAAAAGGTGGATCAACTAAAATGACTGATGGAAATCAAGCCCACCAAATGACCTTCTGTACATATATACACGTACGTACACTTTATGTTGCGCTGAAGGCTTTAATCATATTTCTGGCTCTTGGTCTGTATTTGCTGTAGTTAATCAGACTGTTGTGAGCGAGTCAACAAACTGCTTGGTTTAACTACTCAAATTCTTTCTGACAGCCTTCAGGAATCTGTTTATGGAAAAGATGAGTGATAGATTGAAGAAGACTTGACTTGTCCGTTACAGACAGCGGTAATGGTTTTAGACAAGACCGTTTGCCGAAAGAATTTGTATTCAGTCCAGCTGCAGCTCAAGTTTTTTTTTCAGGGCCAAAAAATTCTCATTTAGAAAGTTCTGGTTGGACGAGGCTGTGATTACAATAGCGTAACATAATTAAGCTCGGTTACAAAACCTAGGGAACCTACATTGTCAGCTGTCTTCTAAGGTACACTCGAAAATAGTCACAGTTCTGTTTAGTTCTGTAAGACTAAACTCGATTGTGTATTTCAGATGCTGTCACGTACCATAACCTCATCATCTGCAGAGAGAAACTGCCACTCACATAACGAAGGACGTGAAGACATCATAGAGGATTGTGAAGATATTTCACTGGAACTTGGTCTTCATTACATCTCTACAGTGATGGGCTGTCAGGGCCTTCTCTGCTGGACCTGTCAAAATCAAAAAGATGTATTTTTTCATAATTAAATTATGGTGTGGGGAAAATAATTTCACATTTCTACTGCATAAATGACCCAGTTTAAATACACATTAATCTTCCCAGCACTGAAGTGCCCCTTTAAATTGCCTTTTTGTCTCGCGTGTCCTTTTTTGTTGCTTGCCCCCTTCCCAACTGACACTTTGAAAGCGGGGTTCGTAACAGTAGTGCATTCAGTGCATGGTTGTATTTTGTATGTATCGGTGTGTGTGTGTGTGTGTGTTGTTATGGCGGCAGCGTGGGGTGTGTTGATCGTTAGTGAAGGCCCTGACTGAAACCCCACGGTATGCTACTGCATCTACACTCACCTAAAGGATTATTAGGAACCCCACACTAATACTGTGTTTGACCCCCTTTCTCCTTCAGAACTGCCTTAATTCTACGTGGCATTGATTCAACAAGGTGCTGAAAGCATTCTTTAGAAATGTTGGCCCATATTGATAGGATAGCATCTTGCAGTTGATGGAGATTTGTGGGATGCACATCCAGGGCACGAAGCTCCCGTTCCACCACATCCCAAAGATGCTCTATTGGGTTGAGATCTGGGGACTGTGGGGGCCATTTTAGTACAGTGAACTCATTGTCATGTTCAAGAAACCAATTTGAAATGATTGGAGCTTTGTGCCATGGTGCATTATCCTGCTGGAAGTAGCCATCAGAGGATGGGTACATGGTGGTCATAAAGGGATGGACATGGTCAGAAACAATGCTCAGGTAGGTCGTGGCATTTAACCGATGCCCAATTGGCACTAAGGGGCCTAAAGTGTGCCAAGAAAACATCCCCCACACCATTACACCACCACCACCAGCCTGCACAGTGGTAACAAGGCATGATGGATCCATGTTCTCATTCTGTTTACGCCAAATTCTGACTCTACCATCTGAATGTCTCAACAGAAATCCAGACTCATCAGACCAGGCAACATTTTTCCAGTCTTCAACTGTCCAATTTTGGTGAGCTTGTGCAAATTGTAGCCTCTTTTTCCTATTTGTAGTGGAGATGAGTGGTACCCGGTGGGGTCTTCTGCTGT
>CM042259.1:2917560-3110060 GCA_023566225.1 Romanogobio albipinnatus | reverse complement strand
CAACAACAACTACAACAACAACAACAACAACAACAAAAACAACTACTACTACTACTACTACTACTACAAAAACAACAACAACTACTACTACTACTACTACTACAACAACAACAACAACAACAACTACTACTACTACTACTACTACAACAACAACAACAACAACAACAACAACAACAACTACTACTACAACAACAACAACAACAACAACAACAACAACTACTACTACTACTACTACTACAACAACAACAACAACAACTACTACTACTACAACTACAACAACAACAACAACAACAACTACAACAACAACTACTACTACTACAACAACAACTACTACTACTACTACAACAACAACAACAACAACTACTACTACTACTACTACAACAACAACAACAACAACCACCACCACTACTACTACAACAACAACAACAACAACAACAACAACAACTACTACTACTACTACTACTACAACAACAACAACAACTACTACTACTACAACTACAACAACAACAACAACTACAACAACAACTACTACTACTACAACAACAACTACTACTACTACAACAACAACAACAACAACTACTACTACTACTACTACAACAACAACAACAACAACAACAACAACAACAACAACAACGACTACTACTACTACTACTACAACAACAACTACTACTACTAATAATAATAATAATATTACTACTATTACAACAACAACAACTACTACCACTACTACTAATAATAATAATATTACTACTACTATTACAACAACAACAACAACAACTACAACTACTTCTACTACTACTACTACTAGGTGCAAATGTTCTGATTTTATTTATCTGGATTTAGATTTTTAAATGTACTGTAAAGGCATACCAATGTGTGGCGGAGGGGGCGTGGTTTTGCGAGGTCTGTAGCGGGAGAGAGAGAGCGGAGCTGAGCGGTGAGTAAGTGGGTCAAGTGCAGATGAGTAACACCTGTGTCTGATTGCAGTAATTGGCGTGGAGAGACTGCATATAAGCCGCAGTGGGGAGAGAGTGGAGAGAGAGCGTTTGGACTGGGACTTTGCGTGCATCTGCCTGCCTGAGAGACCGAGTGATTAACCTGAAGCTATTTTGAGAGTGTTGTTGTATTGATGCGCCCACGAGCGCGTGTTCTGTTTGTATATAAAGTACTGAGTAATAAAATCGAGAGTCCCAGTCACGCCGACCCCGCCTTCTTCCTTCCACAGCCACACACAGTCAACGAACCGAATTACACAATAATAAACATATTGCATGAATATATAAAGGTTGCATTTCGCAAGTAGTTTAATGGTGCGTTCACACCGGACGCGATTCGCGCAAATGATTTACATGTTAAGTCAATGCAGAGACGCGAAATGACATTCCGCGGCGCGATTCGCGCGAATGAGGCGGCGAGATTCAAGCGATTCGCGCGATTGAGGCGGCGCGAATGACGCGAATTGAGCGTTTTGAACGCGCAATTCGCGCGAATCGCTCAAGTTGAAAAATCTGAACTCTGGCGGATATTTCGCGCCGCGTTAACCAATCACGAGCTTGCTCTAGTAGTGACGCATTTACAAGCGGAGGCAGAAATCCCAACAACAATGGAGTACAAGATAATCGTGGCCGTATGTGGATACCCGGAGCTGTATGATACATCATCCTATCACTACAGGAACAGGAATAAAAGGAATAAAGGAATAAAAAGGATCTTGCTTGGAAGAAAGTGAGTTATTGTGAGCCATTGTGAACCAAGTGAGCCATTTCACAACGAGACAGGAGCAGAAAAAAAGAGCCAGAGCCAGCGGCAAATGTGAGAAGGACTAGCCGAGGAAAGGCGGGTCTCGCCGGGTAAACGAGCGCGGAATGTCACTGATCCCCTGGATCTCATAACTCCGAAAACGCCAGATAAAATGCTCAAATAGGCACTCTTTTTATAAATTAACCACAGATTTGAGCTTTAAACAACTATATTATCGCCTGAAAAAGTCTTTAAACTACGTTTTGTCACACATTAATAGTAGTATTTTTTACAAAAAAGACGTCAAGTGACCGAGACGAGCTGGCTCACATAGGCTCATATAGAAGCCCCTCCCATGACGCGAATTCACGTCTGTTGTGTAGTTGTCACACGCGAATTTCACGCGTGAATGAAGCGAGTAAACTCAAAATGTTCAAGCGTCCACCTTCGCACGATTAGCGCGAATCGCGTCCGGTGTGAACGCCACATAAGACTGGCTTTAGATTTTAAAAAATGTACTGTAAGGGAAGAGCCTACTAATACTTTTTATGTTTTAAAAGCTATTACAATAATGAATGACATATTTTTGGTGACTTTATAATGTAATAATTGTCTCAATGTAAAAATTATTACATTATGATCTCAAGATTTTATTACATTTTGAGAAAGTTATGACAAGAACATATTATTGTACATTATTATAAAATGTTCATATGGTCATAATTTTCTCAAAATGTGCAGTTTTTACATTATGAGTTGCTACACACGATATCAAATTATGTCTGTAAATGAGCAAAATACTGTAATTACTTCAATACAATATTTTTGTAATAAAATAAAAACATATATATAATAAAATGTTTTAGGTTACGGACATCTACACTCAGCTAATATGCATATAAGAAAAAAAATAAAGAAAATATTTTTCTTTTCATATAACAAAAATGTGTTATCTTATGGCCAGCTAAGCGTGGCTAATTCATTTTTTAAAAGAAACGTCCTGACGAAGGTATCCGAGTAAAATGTTGCAGAAAACACAAATTTATTAAAAGAAAATAAATCATTAAATCATGTTAAAGCCTATGAAAGGTGACATATCTATAAAAGACTGGCTTAACGTGATTTCCCAGACACACAAAACCAACTTTTGGGTTTGGCGCAGAGAGAGCGGTCTAATGTTTTAGATATATATGTATATGAATTGGTATTTTCAAGTTGAAACTGTCAAGACAGACCCATCAAATAAATTTAAAATGGTTTGGCTCGAAGTTTCAAAGCTCTAGTCACAGGAGGTTAGAAAAGCCAAACCCAATGTTTCCATAGTGTTACTCTACAGATAGTGAAGCGTTTCAGCAGACTGGAAGGAATTCCACTCAGTGTGTGTGTGTGTGTGTGTGTGTGTGTGTGTGTGTGTGTGTGAGACCACCACGGAAACCCCCACACTGTAAAGCACTATCAGGTGAGAGCTATATGTTTCTGAGTGTCAGGCCAGCCCAGATAACCCTCGGTGTGCCTGGTGCCAAAGCCTCGTTTACCCCCTCTGACCTGAAACATAATATCAAGCACATCTTTCTTCTCCAACACTCCCTTCTTCTGAGCTTCATCTGTTCTCACCTCCATTCGTCATTTCCACACGTTATCCCGGTTTTTCCTGTCCTCCATCATCCCAAGCGTCCATCTTTTAACCCGCCATCAGAGCTGCAGACGTCGGCCAAAAAGATCCGTTTCCAACACCACCGAACCTGAATTTAGGGAGGCCTTGGCTTCATTTGAGAAAGCAACAGCGTCTGTGAGATAGAGAGGAAAGAACAATAGCCAATTAATTCAGTGTGTAATTCACTCCTCGAATGGATCATCACATCGAGAAGGTTATATGGAAACTGTGTAGACGGCATAATCTGGGAACATCTGATATTTTCAACCATAAATCTGATTTTTTATCACGATCAGATAAATCGTGGTTCAGTAGAAGACATTCAGTGTAGTGTTCATTTTGTCACCTATTTTTTATTTAGTCTTAGTCTTGTGCCAAATGTCCTTTTTAGTTTTAGTCATATTTAGTCATACACATATCTTTATTTGTTAGTCAAGTTTTAGTCGACTAAAAGTCTCGTCATTGTAGTCTAGTTTTAGTCAAAGGAAAACTCAATATATTTTGTGGCAAAATAAGTTACATAAAATATATATAACCTGCATAATGTATGTGCCACAACACCACAGCTAACTGGTTGATTTACAGCATGCCTATAATCAGCATTAGCTTATGAGACGATGGGCACAAATATTGATTTCCATCTTGATTCAGTATGAATTCATATGTATAAAGCCTACTGTACATAAGGAAAAATAAGTTTGCCTTTTAGCACTATTTTACACTTTTTTTTGGGGTTATATTATATTTGCTTGCATTCTTTACTATTCACTATTATTAACATTTCAAAACTTCACAAATAAGTAAGCAGTTATGATCTGCAATACTTTTTTGAGCAACTAGACTACATGTATATTTATTAAAGAGCCATACAGGCTCCAGTGGGTAATGGCATTACAAGTGAATTTTTTTATTTTTCCAGCCACAAAATGGCTCTAATTTGCCTCTTTGCAGTGGAATTCTCTATTTTAACCTTAATTAATACACTAATTGTAATATAAATAATAAAAATATTAGAAGAAAAATATTTTAAGTGGTCATTAATGGACCATAAGTATTGCACAAATAGTATTTAGTACCAAAAGATCTCCTCAAAATATTCAATAAATATTATTGAATTCAAATATAGGCTATTTATTTTAAAAATACAGGGAGTGCAGAATTATTAGGCAAATGAGTATTTTGACCACATCATCCTCGTTATGCATGCTGTCTTACTCCAAGCTGTATAGGCTGGAAAGCCTACTACCAATTAAGCATATTAGGTGATGTGCATCTCTGTAATGAGAAGGGGTGTGGTCTAATGACATCAACACCCTATATCAGGTGTGCATAATTATTAGGCAACTTCCTTTCCTTTGGCAAAATGGGTCAAAAGAAGGACTTGACAGGCTCAGAAAAGTCAAAAATAGTGAGATATATTGCAGAGGGATGCAGCAGTCTTAAAATAGCCAAGCTTTTGAAGCGTGATCATCGAACAATCAAGCGTTTCATTCAAAATAGTCAACAGGGTCGCAAGAAGCGTGTGGAAAAACCAAGGCGCAAAATAACTGCCCGTGAACTGAGAAAAGTCAAGCGTGCAGCTGCCAAGATGCCACTTGCCACCAGTTTGGCCATATTTCAGAGCTGCAACATCACTGGAGTGCCCAAAAGCACAAGGTGTGCAATACTCAGAGACATGGCCAAGGTAAGAAAGGCAGAAAGTCGACCACCACTGAACAAGACACACAAGCTGAAACATCAAGACTGGGCCAAGAAATATCTCAAGACTGATTTTTCTAAGGTTTTATGGACTGATGAAATGAGAGTGAGTCTTGATGGGCCAGATGGATGGGCCCGTGGCTGGATTGGTAAAGGGCAGAGAGCTCCAGTCCGACTCAGACGCCAGCAAGGTGGAGTTGGAGTACTGGTTTGGGCTGGTATCATCAAAGATGAGCTTGTGGGGCCTTTTCGGGTTGAGGATGGAGTCAAGCTCAACTCCCAGTCCTACTGCCAGTTTCTGGAAGACACCTTCTTCAAGCAGTGGTACAGGGAGAAGTCTGCATCCTTCAAGAAAAACATGATTTTCATGCAGGACAATGCTCCATCACACGCGTCCAAGTACTCCACAGCGTGGCTGGCAAGAAAGGGTATAAAAGAAGAAAATCTAATGATATGGCCTCCTTGTTCACCTGATCTGAACCCCATTGAGAACCTGTGGTCCATCATCAAATGTGCGATTCACAAGGAGGGAAAACAGTACACCTCTCTGAACAGGGTCTGGGAGGCTGTGGTTGCTGCTGCACGCAATGTTGATGGTGAACAGATCAAAACACTGACAGAATCCATGGATGGCAGGCTTTTGAGTGTCCTTGCAAAGAAAGGTGGCTATATTGGTCACTGATTTGTTTTTGTTTGGTTTTTGAATGTCAGAAATGTATATTTGTGAATGTTGAGATGTTATATTGGTTTCACTGGTAAAAATAAATAATTGAAATGGGTATAAATTTGTTTTTTGTTAAGTTGCCTAATAATTATGCACAGTAATAGTCACCTGCACACACAGATATCCCCCTAAAATAGCTAAAACTAAAAACCACTTCCAAAAATATTCAGCTTTGATATTAATGAGTTTTTTGTGTTCATTGACAACATGGTTGTTGTTTAATTATTAATGTTGTAAAATTAATCCTCAAAAATACAACTTGCCTAATAATTCTGCACTCCCTGTAGTTAAGGTGACTGGTCACATTTGACCATCAACGAGTATAAGACTTAATTAGTAAGGAATACCTGAGGGCTAAATACAAGAAAAACATTAATATTAATGTTAACAATGTTGCATCTCTACCACTCTCCATTATAAAATGATACTGTAAATGTGGCTGACGTAATAATCAATGCACACTATGCTGTACTGTTTACCAAAACTTGCTGCAAACACCTGTAAAGTGAAGCTGTTGTGTAACTTACGCGGCTTAAGCCATTCAAATGTACTGACACAGCGCTAGAAGTATTGAGCGCTCCGGGAACCATGTGACCGCGCCGCTGCGAGATGACAGCAACAGGAGGAGTCTGAGAGAGACCTGAGAGTCTGAGAGAGACCTGAGAGTCTGAGAGAGACCTGTACTCGAGCAACAGCGCCAACTCGTTAGGAATATTTTGAACAGCTGAATATTCATCTCATTAAGAAAAAATAGAGGCGATTGTAGACGAAAATTAAGAGAGATTTTATCTTAGTTTTTATTTCAGAAATGCACATATACAAAGCACACAGATTAGCTAACTATCTATTATTAATCAATATAATAACTATGGCACAGAAATAAGAATACATGTTGTTAAAGAAAATCAGTTGCACGGCGACCGGAACTCGGACATCTTTAGGTTTCAGCGCCATAGAGATACATTGGAAAATCCGAAACTCTCATCGGTTTGATGGTGTTTATGCTACAAAAATGGTAAAACGATGTGTCTGGGGTACTGTAACACTTATTTTCACAACTTTGGCCCTGCCCACTGGAGTGTTAGTGAAATGACGAGGAGAGACGAACTGACTAAAAATAACATGACCTTCCAAAGGATCCTAATGCTAGGAATGAGCTTATTTATTCAACAATGTGAACGTCTCAGTTGAGTAAATCAGTCACAATTTTTACAATATGGACTGGACAGTAACGCCACAACATGTGAGTAACTGTGTTCATTCTAATGGCTGATCTGAGACCTGTGATTTCTGATGATTCATGTACAGTCACATGTTCTCTGTGTGTCAGTAAATCAAACCAGTGACTAAACGCTCAACTTCACATCGTTTCTCTTAGTAGATGAAAATAATCTGTTATTTAAACTGTGATTGAATTATATATAGAAAGCCATCAAAGAACAATCGCTGGAGCTGTCAATCAAACTGAGTTTATCAGTGACTGAGTTTGCACTGTTAGTGATGAAGAAAGCATTCGTTAGGGTGCAGAAATCAAAGTATAATCAACAATTTTCACCATTAGTTAATCTTGAGAGCTGGAAGAGTAAAAACATGCTAAAAGAGAGAGTTCCACGTGTAATACTAGCTATTTCATATGCAAAGATGTCAGCCAATCACAGCAGTGGGAGTTTACACGGAAGTCTCACAGCAGCCAATCACAGCAGTGGGCGTTTACACTGAAGTCTTGCAGCAGCCAATCACAGCAGTGGGCGCTTACACTGAAGTCTCACAGCAGCCAATCACAGCAGTGGGAGTTTACACTGAAGTCTCACAGCAGCCAATCACAGCAGTGGGCGTTTACACTGAAGTCTCACAGCAGCCAATCACAGAAGTGGGCGTTTACACTGAAGTCTCACAGCAGCCAATCACAGCAGTGGGAGTTTACACGGAAGTCTCACAGCAGCCAATCACAGCAGTGGGCGTTTACACTGAAGTCTTGCAGCAGCCAATCACAGCAGTGGGCGCTTACACTGAAGTCTCACAGCAGCCAATCACAGCAGTGGGAGTTTACACTGAAGTCTCACAGCAGCCAATCACAGCAGTGGGCGTTTACACTGAAGTCTCACAGCAGCCAATCACAGAAGTGGGCGTTTACACTGAAGTCTCACAGCAGCCAATCACAGCAGTGGGCGTTTACACTGAAGTCTCACAGCAGCCAATCACAGCAGTGGGCGTTTACACTGAAGTCTTGCAGCAGCCAATCACAGCAGTGGGCGCTTACACTGAAGTCTCACAGCAGCCAATCACAGCAGTGGGAGTTTACACTGAAGTCTCACAGCAGCCAATCACAGCAGTGGGCGTTTACACTGAAGTCTCACAGCAGCCAATCACAGAAGTGGGCGTTTACACTGAAGTCTCACAGCAGCCAATCACAGCAGTGGGCGTTTACACTGAAGTCTCACAGCAGCCATTCACAGCAGTGGGCGTTTACACTGAAGTCTCACAGCAGCCAATCACAGCAGTGGGCGTTTACACTGAAGTCTCACAGCAGCCAATCACATAAGTGGGCGTTTACACTGAACTCTCACAGCAGCCAATCACATAAGTGGGCGTGTACACTGAAGTCTCACAGCAGACACGCCCCTTCAAAAACGGAGCGTTCAAATCAGAGGCTAAAATCAGGGTAGGAAAAATGCCTTTTATTTCTAAATTATGAACATTTTTTATGTAAAAATCAGTTCAATGCAGTTCATAACCCCTCACATTCCCATTGTTTGATGCTTAATGCTTACAGTTTTGCATGCAGTGAGCAGCGGGAAGTCTGGAGAGAGACTGGAAGCATTAGGTGTTAATAAGCGCCCTGTGCTAAGTGATGCTGGATTTGTTCAGGCTAGCGGCCGAGCATTCTCACCTGTGACAGCCGCCCATGGCCAGAGGAGAAAGCAGAGAAGCACTGGAATAAGAACAGAACAGGAGAAAGGAGATGACAGATGGAGCGCTAGTCACAAACAACGCACGAAACAGACAAAAGAAACAGCCACACATGCTCTAAGATAACATATACATCCAAATTTCAAACACAAAGGCATATGCTGCAAATATGATCCGCCTTTGCCGTTATGAGAGGGATTACGGTGATTGTGTTACCTATTGTTAAACAAAGGTTAGTCTTTTGTAACTTAGGGAGTTTTCCATGTTGCCCACTCTTACGCCTGGTGTCGGTTACGTCATCGGAACCTGCTTTAAGGCAATTATAGAAAACCGCACAGTATAAAAGTGCTAATTTAACACAAAATGTGAATTCGAGCTCGTAAGGGTGCAATGAGTTGACGTCATTCTCAGGCCATTGTGTCCAAAGCGCTGGTTTCCAGCAGAGGTCAGGGAGCAGCGGTCACGCTCACCTAACCGTTATTCTTTTTGGAGCTTACGTGCCCCAAATCGGTCCAATTTAAATACTGATATTGATCCAGTAATATCCGTTCCACTCAAATGCATTTCAAGAGGCCAAACACGAGACCGCAGAGAGACATGGAGAACAAGCAAAGTTCAGTCTCATTAAGGCTTTTGAATAAAAACATGATGTGATTTTAAGCAATGAGGCTTAACGGTGTAACACGACCAGAATGCCAAGAGCTTTCGAGAAGTGATTTGTTCTTTTGGGAGCCGTAACGGCGGTGACAGCTGATTGGATGGCAAGACGGATTGGCCTTTGGTAAGACTAGGAGACTTTGAGGCACTTACTGCAGATGATAACTAGTCAAATATATTAATAGATTGCAGCATGCAGATGTGGAGTCATAACATTAGCAGCTGCATCATGAGAAAAGGGATTTTTCAAACATTAAGCATCTGCTGCCAACATGTTTGACTTTGTGTTCTTGGTTATTTGGCTTGGCTAATGACACAGCGGTGACCAACACGACGAGCCACACTGTAAGGCAAGCAATTACAAATTTAATCATTCAGAGATAATGAAATTGATTTTTTTAAATCTGCATCAAAACTATTCATCCCAATTTTGTCCCATTCATCCTAATGGTGCGTTCACACCAGACGCGAATGAAGCGATTCGCGCGAGTGATTTACATGTTAAGTCAATGCAAAGACATTCTGCCGTGCGAATGGCGCCGCGTTAACCATGGGCGTCAGTTTGGTTTGAAATGTGCTGGGGACAGAGACGCATTCAGAAGTGCATTTTCAGAAGTGCTGGGTACATGATGCATTATTTTTTTTTCTCTTTAGCGCAGGTCATGTTTTGAAAGACTATGTCCTGTAGCTTACTAATGTAAATAAATACAAATGTCAGCTGAGAGACATATTGCGGGTCTTATAGCCTATCTTACTCATGCCAACGAAAGCGCCCCACGAATTCTTTAATATTTTTCATTTTTGCAATTTTTTTTACCACTTCGTTATCAGAGTCCCACTGGAGCCCGTGTTTTTTTTTTTTATCCTCCCTATTTCACATTAGTTGCAGCCATTAAAATAGTTCAGTTTTGTTTTTAATGTCAAAGTAGTTATATTTCGTTTTGTTTCCTTATTAAGTTAATTTAGAAAAATGTTTGAAGCATTTTTTTGTTTGTTAAACTAAAGTTTTTGCTTTTTAAAGTGACGACCAAGCGGCCAGCGGCCAACAGTGCGTTAACCCAACATTTAAGCCTCTCAAATCAACACTTTTCTTGCTTATAAAATCCATATAAAACACTTAAAGCATCATTTAAACTTTTTAACAGAAATGTAGGGCTCTACTTTGAGTAAGGCTGAAAGCGTCTTTCTTTTTAATACATTTCTTGAATGTCTTAATTACAGTAGGCCTATAGATAGTTATGATATTTGTGGCTGCACCGGGTCCGTCATTACACTAATCATGAGCGGTCCATGGCACCTGCTACCCATGGCTGTTAAGAACTGTAGGCTACATCAATACATTACAACAATTTCGTGCTATGGGCACTGCCACTGATACAGGCAGCGGAAGAGCCTGTTTTACGGAGCTTGCTTCTGCTTTTCAAACGTTTTTACGACAAAAGATGTCGTTAAAACGACATAAGATCTCGTTATTATGAGAAAAGATGTCGTTAAAACGACATAAGATCTCGTTATTACGACACAATTGAGTGGAAAAAATAATATGTGTGTGGCAGCAATGCTTCACCGTAAAATTGTAAAAAAAAAAAAAAAAAAAAAGTGGTGGGTACAAATGGACTCATGACGAAATCTGGTGGGTACGCGTCCCCCCGTCCCCCCCGAAATCGACGCCTATGGCGTTAACCAATCAGGAGCTTGCTCTAGTAGTGACAACAATGAGGACAAAATCAAATGTGGATACCCAGAGTTGTACGACACATCTTCATACTTTATAGAAACCGGAAATAAAAGGATCTTGCTTGGAAGAAAGTGAGTGAGGAGGTCAGACAGTCTGGTAAGTTATAAAAAAGCGCTCTTTATTCAATTTGAGCTCTACATAGGGTGATTGGGACACTTTTTGCCATTGAGATTACTTGGAAAAAGTCTCCCAATCACCCTGAATTCACCCTATTGAGACTACAAGCTAGCTAAAGTCGGCAAATTGAGCTTATTCGCCGTATTTTAAAACAATCCATGTCAGCCATTTCACAACGAGATGAGCCGGCTGGCAGAAGCCCCTCCCATGACGCAAATTCGTGTCTGTTGTGAAGTGAATGTCACGCAAGAATGAAGTGAGTTAACTTTTTTTTAATAAAATATGTATTTGCGCAAGTCGCGTCTGGTGTGAATGGACAGTAACAGGTTTTTCATCCCAATCATCCTACTGTCTTTCATTTCCAGCCTGCATTGCCTTTTATTTCTAAATTATGATTTTTTTAAATGTAAAAATCAGTTCAATGCAGTTCATAACCCCTCATATTCCCATTGTTTGATGCTTACTGCTTACAGTTGCAGCATGAAAAAAAAAAAATGAATGCAGTTGTGGCAACAAAATTAAAGGCACAGGTGGAGCTGGGGAAGGTGGAGGGTTTCTGAAAGCAGGCTGCAGACCTCTTACAGCAACACTAACGGTATTTGTTTCAATGTTAAGCCATAGCTCATTGGCAGCTGATGCAACAGCAACCAATCAGCTGTGATGTATAGATAATGATGTGATCGCTACCAAATGAGTTAAATACCTATCAGCCTGCGCCATCTAGAGTTTCTGAACTCTTTTTACAAGATGTAAAATAAGTCTCTGATGTCCCCAGAGTGTGTATGTGAAGTTTAAGCTCAACATACCCCACAGATCATTTTTATAGCATGTTAAAATTGTCACTTTTTGAGGGTGAGCAAAAACACGCCGTTTCTGTGTGTGTCCCTTTAAATGCAAATGGTCTGCTGCTCCCGCCCCTTTCAGGAAGAGGGCGGAGCTTAGCTCACACACACGTGCACTGAAAATGACAGAAACTGTTCAGCCGTTTATGATCAAACCGGAGTCGGAAAATGATGGAGAGACTCAAGAAGAAGAGACAACATGTAGAATGAGACAGGACGTTTCTGAATGCTTACTTGATGAATTTATGAGTTCACTATCTTCATCGATTAGCATATTCAGTCATGATAATCTATAAACCGCTGGTGTGGGAACTGTTGTGAGATGAGCCAGAGAATATCTGAAGATAGAACAGGTGTAGTTTAGTTTAATTACGGTTATAACTTATGTTGTCATCTTGCTTTATGACATGCTATTGTATTTGTGTTGGTACTGTATTGCAGTAAACGTGAAAGACGGACGACTGTGCTCGACTACAACAACTCTTCCTCTTCTCAACACGGCCTTTGTTGTGTGTTCCGGGGGCGGGTTTATGCTAATTTTAGGGTTAGTGATGTCACCAACCCGTGAAAAAGCTTGTTGCAGCCGTTTGTTGTAGTACTTAAAAAGTGATTTCTGTAAAAGAAAATATCTCCCTTTGCTCTGAACTGTGAGCGTCGTGACTTTGCAGATGTTGTTTATGCTCAAACAGCGACATTACACACTCACTACAGTTACAAAAGACAAATCATAATCAACCACCCCTTTAAATAAATGATTAAATAAATAAAAAATGTTAGACTTTACATCAAGTGCCACATAAAAGATTACAATAATTAGACATTTTTGTGAATGAGACACCTTGCAGTTAGCGAATGAGCAAATACAAATTGGCTAAACTGATGACAATGATTTACGGCTGTTGAGAGAACTCAAAAATCTTAAAACGCTACTTTGGATTTGAAATTTCTCAACCATTCTCTTTTCACACGCACTCCATCATGTAGAGGTGTAGAGGAGTGTGTTGTAGAGGGTTATTGTTCTGTTGTAATCCAAATATAGGCTTTTACAGTATCGTCCACAGGCTGAGCATGCAGTGCGATCTCTGAGGCCATTGGGCGCTTTTGTGAGGTGCTGTTGATGAGGAACAGAAGAGCAGACGCACACACGGACTCGACTGATTGACCTCCAGCACACGACTGAGCTGAAGTAACATACAGCGGTTCAACAAGAAGGAGCTGCATTGCGTTAAAGGGAACATAACACAGTTTCTGCCAGTCTCGTGTTAATCTTGAGTATCTATAGAGTAGTGTTGATCCTTCATATCTCCCAAGAGTCTTTAGTTTATCAGATTTATAAAAGACAGATACACTGAACCGATTCTTTCTGAAAACAGCCAAGCTCATGGAGGCATGCAGAGGGTGGAGCTACACCTTTACACACACACACACACACACACACACACACACACACACACACACACACACACACACACACACATCATTGCATTATCCCTTGATAACTCTCGATTCTCTATACGTTGGTGTTGTTCACATTATATGCACTTACAATGCCGATTGGCAACAAAACACACACACACACACACACACACACACACACACACACACACACACACACACACACACACACACACACACACACACACACACACACACACACACACACACACACACACACACACACACCATTGCATTATCCCTTGATAACTCTCGATTCTCTATACGTTGGTGTTGTTCACATTATATGCACTTACAATGCCGATTGCCAACAAAACACACACACACACACACCATGGCATTATCCCTTGTTAACTCTCGATTCTCTATACGTTGGTGTTGTTCACATTATATGCACTTACAATGCCGATTGCCAACAAAACACACACACACACACACACACACACACACACACACACACACACACACACACACATCATGGCATTCTCCCTTGATAACTCTCGATTCTCTATACGTTGGTGTTGTTCACATTATATGCACTTACAAAGCTGATTGCCAACAAAACACTCCCGTAACCCGAACGAAACTCGTTGATGGACGCACTCTTGCTGTGAGTGTGTGTGTGTGTGTGTGTGTGTGCGCGCTCATAGAAGTGCCGGGAGAAGTGCCCATACAAGCATTTCCGCCCTTTATGATGTCATACAGGGCCAGACTTGCAAAAAAATAAAAAATAAAATTCAGAAACTGAAGTAGTGTACTTGGCACAGAAATACTCTGTCATACGTCCAAACTAATTTTTTTTACTTTGGCCATGTTTATCATGAGAATCAACTCTTTAACCGTGTAAATAAGTCAGAATGCACGAAATATCATCAGACATCCCCTTTAATGCGGCAGTCTCTAGGTATGTTCACACCAAATTTGTTGCAACCAAACAACATGGAGGTATAAAATTCACCAATTTTTGTTTTGATGCTAAATGAAGTAAAGCTAACACAATGTGCAATGGTTTGTTTTATGTAGTGTATTGTTTTTGTATTCTGATTTCATGTGAAACGGATTTTATTTGATCAAAATCTTAGGTCTTCAGCACAGAATGTATGCAAAAAATACATTGAATCCCAAGCATGACAGTACCCGTTCTTCAGAGATGAACACAGCCTATCATGGCTCAAATGAGTCAGTTTCAGCTGTGCCAAATCAGTGACACTGTTATGACAGCATGAAAAGTTCAAGAAGTTTTCTAATGCGGTCTCCCCATCCCATAATAATACATCAGACGCATTCACACATTCCAGCAATTCTGTTGCCTTGGCAGTGCTGTCACCTGCTTCTCCGCTGTCTCTAAGACGGGGTGACGTGATTTTACAGCTAAGCCAACTAGATCTGCCTTCAATCCCAGAATTCCTCACACCTGCAGTGGATTATCTGTCCAGAAGGACAGCGATGACTCTCAGAGTCTGAAAGAGTCTTCACTCCACAGCTCCTCCGTCTTGGGAGACAGAGCACTGTTGATCTGCGGTCGTGCCCACATCAGGCGTCTCCTGCAGAGCCATTTATTCAAGCAGCAGAACTCAGAGAACAACAGCACCAAGTGATTCAATCTAGCACAGAATCACACATAACATATCATTTATAGGGCTTACACAGAATGAAAGAAATCAATTGACAGACCCTATAAATTCTATAAAGTGCCCCTACTATGGCATTTGAAAGGTTCCTAGTTTTGTTTTGGGAGTCCCCAACAACTGGGGTCCGTTCTTCGTACCTCGCTTAAAACATCTGAGATGATTTGACAGATCCCAGATCTTCTAATCGTGATTTTGGCTTCACAAATCGAATTTGTGGATTGGATTAAAATATCTGGATTAAGTTGACGGCAGATGCATCGAAACTCGAAACCACGATCAGCAATGCAGCGGTTGGCTGGCGGCAAGACAGCAACGTAATGACATCCTATAATTAACCCTTAAATGCATGACTGTTTTGCCAAACATTCTTACATAAGTGCACCAAAGTGCATCTGTCCGTCAAATAACTGCTCCACACGGCTCCCGGGTGTTAATAAAGGCCTTCTGAAGCGAATCGATGTGTTTGTCTAAGAAAAATATCCATATTTAAAAATGTATTTCATTTTTTTCTATGGCTCTGCATCAGCCGTCCCTGCGCCATCGCTTCCGGCGAATAAGGTCAAAATACCGCCGTGATCATAGATACATACATAGATTGCTCATTAGTGCATGCGCGGATCGGTCGAATGAGGCATCTACGTATATATATCTTTGATCGCGCCAGTATTTTGACCTCATTCGCCGGAAGTTATGGCGCTGGGAATACTAGATGACATTCGTCTGATAAGAGGTCAAAAAATAACAAATACTGTTGGGTTTCTCGCAGAAACCGATGGTTTCGTGTCTTAAGACTTCAATGTGTCGCCACGAGCCGCATGGTTTAATAAGGATTCGTATGTCTGTGTGTTTTTACTCTCATTGCTCTCATACTCTAAAATATTCAAATTCAATACAAATTTATTTGTATAGCACTTTTCACAATACACATTGTTTCAAAGCAGCTTTACAGAAAGTGCATTTCATAAATGTACAGTAAAAATGTTAGAAAGACAATGTTTAAGAAAAATGTTAGAAAAAGTTAATCAATCGTGTATTAATTTAGGCCATAACAACGCTGGCGTTGAGTCGTCTCTTCACAGGCGTGGAGTCGTCTCTTCACAGGTGTTGGGGCATCCGAAGTCTCCATGAGCGGCTGGATACAAACTGGAGCTGACAAACTATTTACCTCAGGACTAGTGTCCCGAGATAACAACAGAAAAGCAGATGGGAAATAATTAGCGTAGCTGCTGTTCAGAATATTATATTAATGCTTTTGATCCGATTTAACTGTAGTATAAAGGGTAATTATAATGTGAATGCTTGGCTAAAGAGATGCGTCTTTAATCTAGTTTTAAACTGGGACAGCGAGTCTGAACCTCGAACAATATCAGGAAGACTGTTCCAGAGTTTAGGAGCTAAATGTGAAAAAGCCCTCCCTCCTTTAGTGGACTTAGATATCCTAGGAATGACCAGAAGCCTAGAGTTTAGTGACCTTAAAGAGCGCGATGGATTGTAGGGCGATAGAAGATCCGTTAGATACACTGGAGCTAAACCATTTAGGGCTTTATAGGTCAGTAGCAATACTTTGTAATTGATACGGAACTTAATAGGTAACCAGTGTAGAGATGATAAAATTGGTGTTATATGATCATATTTTCTTGACCTAGTAAGAACTCTAGCAGCTGCGTTTTGGACTAACTGTAGTTTGTTTATTGAGGATGCAGGACAACCAGCTAATAAAGCATTACAGTAATCTAATCTCCAGGTCATGAATGCATGAACTAACTTTTCTGCATCAGGAATAGATAGCATGTTACGTAGCTTAGCAATGTTTCTAAGGTGGAAAAATGCCGTTCTTGTAACATATGAAACATGATTTTCGAATGTCAGGTTGCGGTCTAATATAACACCCAGGTCTTTTACTGTAGTGGATAAAGTGACAGGACATCCAAGGTAAAGTTATATTGTGAGAGGTTTTGTGGGCAGTTTTTTGGACCAATAAGTAATACCTCCGTTTTATCTGAATTTAATAGCAGATAAAAATTACACGTCATCCAGTATTTAATATCTTCAACACACGCTGTCAGTTTAGATAATTTAGCGTTTTCATCCGGTCGTGATGAAATATATAATTAAGTGTCATCAGCATAACAGTGGAAATTAATTCCATGTTTTATTATAATATTACCAAGTGGCAGCATGAATATTGAGAATAGCAGAGGGCCTAACACGGATCCTTGCGGCACCCCATAGTCTACTGACATCATCTTGGATTTTTCCCCATTTAGACAGACAAAATGGTAGAAGTCTGATAAGTACGATCTAAACCAGTTTAATGCTTGTCCCTGAACACCAGTATAATTTTGAAGTCGATCTAAAATCAAAAAAATATCCCCATTGACATGCATTATACGACTATCACACTGCAGCGGCTGGAGTTAAACATCTTCATTTGTGTTCTACTGAAGAAACAAACACACCTACATCTTGAATGCCCTGGGGGTAAGCAGATAAACATTAACGTTTTTGGGTGGGTGAACTATCCCTTTAAGTTCCTGCCATACATACTGCAAAGACAAAAATAATTAAAAACAAAGCTCAGTCATATCATTTAACTGGTCTTTAATAAAACACCTTTCATACAAAAGTATATGTACAGTGTCACAGCAATTTATGGAAACAATTTTTTTTTTTGTATTTGTCTTAAATACATCATGTATCAACAGTCATTCAAGAGACAGGAAATCAAACAAGGGTTTCAGGCCAGGGGGAAATGATGTGAAAGTCATCCATTACTAGTCCTTCCTGACAACGGAGTCCTTTCTTAAGAGGGTTTGTTACATTCATGATGTGATTCTTATGGAAGAGGATCAGACTCTTGAGAGTTAAGGACACCAAAATATAAATAGAAGAATACTGCTTAGGGAAAACACACACACACAAATGGCTTTTGAAAGTTGTGCAGATGGATGAATATTGTTTTTAGAGGAAATTACATTGCACGAAACTGAGGATTAATGCCACAATCAAGACAAAAGAAGAAAGAACTGCAGTAAATGCAGAGGAACGGCCATCCTGCTCCTCTTCGACAGTATGCAGTGCACATCATTTGCATTTTGGTTTTTCCGGTAGCTGAGTAACTGTATACAGAGGGAAAGATCATTGACATCAAAGCACCTTTAAGGAAAACATTTGTTTTGGCATAAAGACCTCGCAACCCTAAAGGTTTTGCCTGAACTGTTGTTCAAGCCCACGGTGATCTAGATCTTTTAGACCGTGTCAATACTGGAAGTGACTTTTGTTGCACGTTTTCAGAGGTATGCCAGGTTCTTTTCGGAGAGCAAAACAATTGTATATATATCGTTACAACTGCGTATATTTATATGGTTAAAAAACAAAAGATGATTTATTTATTAAATCAATTTATTTAGATTCAATTTCAGTGGCTGTGCAGCACACAGAGAACAAAAAAGATGTGTGAATTGGGTGCAAAAATAGAAACAGGCGGTCAACAACGCAACATGAACACTTCAAGTGTAGACAGATTTGTTGGTTTTGTTCGGTGGTGAATCTGGGGATGTGCCACTCACATCCAGTGTTGACACGGCATCAAACTGTGTGTGAAGCACAGCCGGCAGGATGCTATATTTCTGGGTGAATAAATCAGAGAATCCTGCAACGGTCAGACTGGGGGAAGAAAACTAAGATTTGCACATGTTTTTCATCGTCTGGACGCAGGACTCGGGTGTGCAGCATGAGAAAGGGTGTCATTGGCACACGGACATTCCTCGCCCTTTCCGCCCACCCTGACCATCAGCCATTGCTCCGGCCGCAGGGCCTGGTGCACTTCAGGCTTCGCTCTCAGTGATCCTGGAGCACCGGAGCTCTGCGTGGCGTTTAAAGGGATAGTTCCCCCGAAAATCATTTAAATCACCATCATGTTGTTCCAGACCGGCATGACTTTTTCTTCTTTGGAACACAAAATAATGTTGTAGTTAGTAGGGTGGAGTCTCTAAACAATAAAAATATGACAAAATATAAGAGAAATACAGAAACACCTCTTTGCCATAATTTTACTAAAGTATGCGTGACCGACCGTACGGTTGATATGTCTGTAAAGGGATATATATATATATATATATATTAGGGCTGTCAAACGATAATAAACGTGTGTGTAGTGTGTATAATTATTATGTATATATAAATACACACACATGCATGTATATATTTAAGAACATTTTATATTTATATTTAAAGGTTTATATTTATATATAATATAAATATATATACTGTAAATAAATGCAAATATTTCTTAAATATATACATGCATGTGTGTGTATTCATATATACATAATAATTATACACACTACACACACATATATTATGTAAACAAAAACTTTTATTTTGGAAGCGATTAATTGTTTGACAGCACTAATATATATAATATAATATTATTTTTTAATCTCTACTTCAGTAGTCTCAGGCCACAATCACACTTGAGTTGTTTTGGGACACATTTAAAATGAATATATAATAATACATATTATTGTTATTTAAATCTTTTTGTTTCATTCAATTAAATTGTACAAATTAAACAAAAATATGCATATCAATTAAATCATAATAATAATAATTATTTTACTGTACAGAACAACAGTAGAATTACATTATATTCATGGCTGACACGTTTGTAACTCAAACACTGGGTCCAAAACACCAACAGCTGTCCCAAAACAGTTCTTCTAAATATCTTCCACCGGCGAATGAACGTCACACGTTTGGAAAGACATGACGGTGAATAAATGACGTTTTTTGGGTGAACTATCCCACCACATCCATACACCCAGAAAGACATCCAGCACGCATTTCAACCACAAACATTCTCTTTATTTCACTTTAAAGGATTATAGAAATGCTTTGAGAAGTGCAAATTGGTCAATATTCCAGATATTTCCTAATAATATTAATTATTATTATAACAATATTAATATATGTCTATACTTGTTGCAGTCAGGGTGAAATATTACGCAGGCTCAGCCTTATGTCACCAACCAACTCGGACAGCTGTCACCCTCGGCCACGTCCTGTATATCCCAGTTATTTTTCAGAGTTCTTCCGAGGCCGTCGGAAGCTAGACATGTTCTCTAGTGCATAGATGCGCCGCGAGACCTCCTCGATCCCGGCGGCGTCGAACTCTCCCAAAACCTGCTCGTCGCACTCCACCGCAATGGCGTGCTCCACCGGGATGCAGGGGTAATCATCCAGTCTGGCGCCGCCTCCCAACCCCAGCCCTAATCCCAGTCCCAATCCCAGCCCCGTGGCTTCAGTGCCCATAATCTCCTCCGCCTGCTCCACGGAGCAGCACAGCTCACCTCCGCTCGCGACGCCCAATCCCATATTCCCGCCGGGCACGGCCGAGCCGTTCATGGCCCCCGGGTGCTGAGGAGCGGAGTCACACGCTAATGTACTGGCTATGTCTGTAGGTACGTCCAGAGGTTCCTCCGTGCGCGCCTCGGTCTCTCCATCCCCGTGTGTCTCTACAGTCTTACCTACTTCCACGCTCGGGATCTCTGTGGACGGCGCTGATGGAATCTCCGGAGTGGTCATGGGATCAGCTTGAGCCATAGTGGTGTTGTAACTAGGCGGAGGGGTTCGGCATTTCTGCTTATCCGCATCGGAGCCAGATCGCTTCTGATCGTCCCGTTCAGGGGAACTGGAGAGGGTCGGGAATCCCACTTCGGATGCGGCGGAAACACTGAGATGAGACTTCAGAGGGACGGGGATGGACATGGAGATATGGTGCCTGTCACTGAGAGAGAACAACACAAACAGAGGCACACGGTTATCATTAGGCGCAAGCAAGGGCGTAGATTTGGTTTGAACATTGGGGGGGTTGAACGTTGGTATGCTGCCTGTTATTTATTTTAATTTTTAATAATATCTATTTAATATCTATTTAACTTTAATTAATATCTATCTATCTATCTATCTATCTATCTATCTATCTATCTATCTATCTATCTATCTATCTATCTATCTATCTATCTATCTATCTATCCATCTATCCATCTATCCATCCATCCATCCATCCATCCATCCATCCACAAATTCAACATATACAAATATGAAAGAGACAACATTTAGACATTTATTTTAAGAATTTTACATTCCACCTTAATGCATTTTAATTTTTTTGAAAGGGAAACACATCGGCTCTTGAACAACTGTAAATCATTGATAATTACAGACACTATTGAAAAATGAACTAGCAAAACAGACGGCTGCTTTGGTAACTTGTTATAATGATAGTTATAGCTAAATACAGTGCAATGGATTAGCTAGCTAAAATATATGTGGTGTGTTCTTAGCTATCACACAATATTCTCATACAGTCCCTCCAGAAAAACGTGATTATGCGATCGCGTGATTTAACGCATAATCAGCCAAAGTCCGCATATTTATGCGGGGGCCGCATTTTTTCAAATACGCCGCACTTTCGCCGCATAAATTGCCTATTTCCGCGTGCAAAATATGCGGGGCTAGCATGATTTCATAATCTCTGCATTTTCGTTGCAAAAAAAGTCATATATATATTAGCAGAAAGTTGAAAAATGTTTGTTTACTTCACACAAGAGCCGCCATTTCCCCCTGTTGCCATGGGAACGTTTTGAAGTGACGCAATTACCCGACGTGAACGTCATCATAAAGCTGCAAACCCCGTGGAGAAGCAACTGCCATGTGATTGGTTGATTAGATAATTGCATTCATGAGAAATTGAACAGGTGTTCCTAATAATCCTTTAGGTGAGTGTATATGGCCTCTTTTGCATAATAAAACATTAATTTACACAAAACTTGCAATACATTTGTTTCTTATGTTTATGCCAGTGATAAACTGGAGAAGTTTCACAGTGATATCTTGTAATTAAAAAAAATTCCCTATTCACCTGTAGCATCTCGCCTTAAAAGGCGCACAAAGGAACCGATAAGCGGAACCGAGATGCGCATTTCTCATCAGTTTTGGGAAATTTGGAACCTGTTCTCGATTCCCACCTTTGAGAATCGGGAGAGCAAGAAATCGAGAGATGGGAAAGAAACTCAAGAGTGTGAAGATGCTGATGTCAGTGGAGCTTTGTTGCTGATGGATCATCTCATAATTCATTTACACACATCGAGAGCCTGGGAGAGCTCCGCCAGAGTCTCTGATCCTCAACCTCACACACGCACTCAAACAAACACACTCACACCCCCTTAAAACACACACAGCTGTCGGACGACATACATCATCTGAAATATGACGTCTAGAAAGTAAAAGAATTGTATAGGATTAGTCATCCTTCGCACAAGAGCTCAAACAAGCAGCAAAGCTATGAAATAGCACATGCGAAAACAGACCGTTATCTTGCATTAACGTAAAAAAGATCATGTTACAAAATATTTATTAAATAATCAGGGTTTCTGCAGGTTTGAAAATACAATTTCCAACAGATACTTTTTTATTAATTTTAGGAAAATATAGCTCTGCTCCCAAACACTAGAATATGGAAGGAACTTTTGCTGAAGCTTCTGATGTTGTTTTCCCGTGCAAAGCAGTGTTAATTTCGTTGACGAATAATTTTCGTCAACGACCTTTTTTCACTGACGAAAACGAGACGATAGCTAAATAAAAACTAGTGTTGGATGACAAAACTATAATGAAAATCAACTGTCATTTTCGTCAACGAATAAAAACGAGATGAAAATGTTAGTGAGGGACGATTAGGGAAGAGATCCAGTCAGAACTGATGTCCTGTGTAACAGATGCCACATTTGAGTTGAGCTGATCTAACCGCTGGAGAACACGGCTCACACATCCCCAATCCAGCGCTCCAGAGCGGCTCACAAACAATGATCAGCACACATTTATGCCAGGCAATTGCTTATGAACTAATGCTGATGAATAATGACAATGTTTACTTTACCATGTTTATATAGTAATGTGTTTTAGACGGTTGTAACAACACATATTTGATCTCATCTGAACTTGAATGAGCTCCTGCAACTGCAATAGTAAGGCGAGATTTCAAAATAAGAGTCCCGGTGTATTTCCAGCTGGTTTGTCATTAAAAGTCACGCATTATATATTCGTTTTTGCTTACACAATAAACTGTATTTAATTTAATTCCCATTTAATTCATAGTCAGGAGGAGAGACCAGTATTTGACACATATTCATTAAAGTATCAGGGTTATAATAGTTCACTAAAACCATTTAAAAAATCTTTGTTACTTGAAATTAAATAAATGTTAAATTAAATTAAAAAAATAAATAAACTTATTTGAAACTTTAGCTTAACATGATATACTAACTTAAACAGAAATACAAAGTTATAAAAACTATATAGATGTTTTTAAAAACAAACAAAAAAGTGAACTGAGCTCTTTCGTGTATTTTTAATGTCAAAAACAAAATGATGTCAAAATGTCAGTTCAGGTGACAGTCGGTTATGTAATGCTTAAATGCTTAATGTATTACAATTGAACTAAACTCATTAGATTTTAGGAGACTAAATCTACTGTAGATTTAGTCGACTAAAACTAGACTAAAACTAAAAACAATTCAGGTGACTAAAATATGACTAAAACTAAATGGCATTTTAGTCAAAAGACTATAAAACTAAATCAAAATATGCTGTCAAAATTAACACTGGTGCAAATATCTAAACGATTCTTAAATCAAGATACATTTACTTGAGAAGCAAAATGACATAAGATAAGAAATCGTGATTTTACGGGATCAGAAAAATCCATTTAATTCAAATGTAAGTCATTTTCATACCCATTGACAGACACTTGTTCTCGATTCAAGCAAAAACTCATTTAAAGGATTAGTTCACCTCAAAATGAACATTTCCTGATCATTTCCTCACCCCAATCTCATCCAAGATGTTCATGTCTTTCTTTCTTCAGTTTTCTTTCTTCAAGAATGTATTAGTCTACATGCGTTCGCTTGGGGCGGTACTTCCACCTACGTCACTTTCTGACGTGATTACGCAATCGCAGCGCACGATGAGCAATTTAGGTTAAAAGTATATAAATGTTTATTTTTGTTGTAAATGTGGCCGATGGTTTGTCTAGATCAGACTCTATTCCTCGTCTGGGATCGGTCAGAGCCTCTGAAACCCTTCCTCTGAAACTGCATTGATTTGGACCTTCAACCATTGGTTCCCATTGAAGTCCATTATGTGCAGAAAAATCCTGGAATGTTTTCCTAAAAAAAAAACTTCATTTCTTTTTCACTGAAGAAAGAAAGACATGAACATCTTGGATGAGATGGGGGCGAAGAAATGATCAGGAAATGTTCATTTTAAAGTGAACTAATCCTTTAATTTTACTCAATTTCTCAGAAAACATCTTGATTTAAGGATGCTTAGATATTTGTACTGGAAAACTAGAGTTTTTTTCTCTGCAGTGCATGCAATTTAATTTAGAGCCCTATGAAATCAGTTTTCCGTTTTAATGGTTAAATTAAATGTTATTAGTCAGAAAGCATGTCTAATTAATGTAAATCATAAAAAACATATACAATTTAACAGCAATGTATTACAAGTTTAACAAAAACTACATTTTTAGGACCCTATAAAATAAGTTTTTGTTTTTTAAACCTGACTTTTGATTTATCCAAAAGTTGACAAATTCAGTAACATATATTGAAAACAGAAACAGATATTTTATATTTTACTGTTTTACTATATTTTTGATCAAATAAATGCAGCCTTTGTGTGTTCAAGTTTCGCACAAAAACGTTAAAAACATTTACAGACCACATTGAAAAGAAGCACAATTTAAAAAAAGTTGGGTAACACTTTAGAATAATGGTCATTAGTTAACATTAGTTAACATGAACTAATAATGAACTGTGCTTATAAAGCATTTATTTATCTTTGTTAATGTTAATTTCAACATTTACTGATGCATGAACAAACCTGAACATGAACAGCTGGATTTATATTAACTAACGTTAACAAAGATGAACAAATACAGTACTGCTCATGGTTAGTTCATGTTAGTTAATACATTAACTAATGTTAACCAATGACCATTATTCTAAAGTGTTACCAAAAGTTGTTATTTTCCACTATAATTAAAATTGATACATGTATTTAAAGAGGTATTACATTATATGTATTTAAATCGACTTTCCATTTGACTGTGAAAAAAACTGCACTTCTTTTCTTTTACACACAAAAATGGATTTAAAATGTGAAGAAGCTACTTTATTTCTAAGATGAAAACTGGATGCCACTCATTGTGAAATGTAACACACTGTAAATAGGTCATGTGACACCAATTTGACATTGTTTGAAATGTTTGGTTAAATTGTAGGCGATACACAGAGTATACAGTGTAATCTATTGCCCGTATGGTTAGTGTCTTCATTACGGCAGTGAGGATTTTCACTCAGAGCCGTACAGAACGTGTGGTGGAGAGATTTGTGGTTTGATTCCTGTGTGTCTGGACAGGCTACATTGCTACATAGCAGCTTTAATGTTGTCCAACCGCAGCAATGACTTTCATTACCAAGAATAAGCAAAGAAACATGCTCCCAAATTCCTCATCAGTTCACTGAAAACAAACATCTAATGGTTGGCCATAGCGTGTCGTGTCCTGTATCATTTCCCAAATGATTCTTCTTGCGCTCAGACCGTTTGGCTCGTAATTAGATCCAGTTTTCAGATGTGAAATCGAGAGAGACGTTCCAAATGAAATGTTACTGTGAGCAAAACCATAGCATTTCAAAACAGCCGTCAGATGAATCTGCAAAGCATTAGTGAGGCGTTCAAGAACGTGTCGGCCAATGACGGCCTCAGTCGTTGAACGCCATCTCTCAGACGAATATCATTTATATATGATTACAGATTATAATGACAAGCTGGTTATTTTTAAATACCTTAAAGGGGTCCTATTTATGCTTTTCACTTTTTCAACTTTAGTGAGCATGCACAACATCTGCAAAGTCACGACGCTCAAAGTTCAAAGCAAAGGGGGATATTTTCTTTTAGAGAAATCACTTTTTAAGGACTACAACAAACAGCTGGTAGGGACTACAACAAGCTTCTTCACGGGTTAGTGACATCACAAACTTAAAATTAGCATAACCCCGCCCCTGGGAACACATAACAACAAAGGCCGTGTTGAGAAGAGGAAGAGTTGTTGTAGTCGAGCACAGTCGTCCGTCTTTCACATTTACTGCAATACAGTACCAACACAAATACAATAGCATGTCATAAAGCAAGATGACAACATAAGTTATAACCGTAATTAAACTAAACTACACCTGTTCTATCTTCAGATATTCTCTGGCTCATCTCACAACAGTTCCCACACCAGCGGTTTATAGATTATCATGACTGAATATGCTAATCGATGAAGATAGTGAACTCATAAATTCATCAAGTAAGCATTCAGAAACGTCCTGTCTCATTCTACATGTGTCTCTTCTTCTTGAGTCTCTCCATCATTGTCCGACTCCGGTTTGATCATAATAGGCTGAACAGTTTCTGATATTTTCAGTGCGTGTGTCTGTGTGAGGTAATCAGAGCTCTTGAAGCTCCGCCCTCTTCTAGAAAGCAGCTCATTTGCATTTAAAGGGACACACACAAAACCAGCGTGTTTTGCTCACCCTCAAAAAGTGACAATTTTAACATGCTATAAAAATGATCTGTGGGGTATGTTGAGCTAAAACGTCACATACACACTCTGGGGACATCAGAGACTCATTTTACATCTTGTAAAAACGGGCATTATGATGTAAACAAAGGGCAAAGCTTTTTGTGATCGATTACTGTTTGTATTCGCATGGTTTTCTGACTAGTATCCTGATTAAATTGTGTATAACATTGTGTCTAAAATGTATAAGAACGTCCTGTGAAATCTGTTCTGGACAATCCTCTTGTTTGTTAACAATCTTACGTCTGAATCAGACTTGAATTGGTTTGAAATTGACGCCATCCTTAATATTTACACATGAGTACTAGAGCTCACGGTTATGTAAGGGCCGGGGCGGGACATTTCCCAAACACACGGTGCCAATCACAACACACTGGGCCAGCTAACCAATCACAGCACATTTCATGTTTCAGAAGGAGGGGCTTCATTGAAAATGACGCGTTCGAGTCAAATGATGAGATGGGTGCAAATAAAGTAAAATATATGAAAAATAATGTTTTTTCAAACAATCATGCATGAAAGCATATTCTTAGCCTGACGTCGTCATACTCAATTCTAGTCAGAATATGAGTCTGATCTGCTCCGTTGGGCTGTGATTATGGGGCGTGTTTAAACCGAACCAGGAAAGACCTCAAATGGATAGACCTACAACCAATCAGAGCAACGGAGCGACGCATAACGTTAGTTGTCAAATGTCAACAGAACTCAACTACACTGTGTTGCCAAGTCCGCGGGTTGAAGCGACCCCAATTATGTGATATACAGACCCAGGAATGCGAAATTTAGCAGCCGTGCCAAAATAACACATATTTTACCCCCCAAATGCCATTTTTCCCAGAGAACCCCCCCACCCGGAAAGCTAATGGGCTTGTTTTTGGCTAGTTTTGAGTAGCAATTGGGCGAGATTTGCTGTAAAAACTTGGCAACCCTGTCTGTGCGCGCTGGAATAAGTCACGTTAGAAGAAGAAGATGAGTGTAAACGATCTTTGCTGGTGTTGTAAAAAAAGAATTTAAGGAAACACAGAGTACTTACCAACACCATCATCATTTCTGAGAGAAATAGTGCAGGTGAATGCATATACGAACAAGTTCTCCGTTTAGGATTAGAACAAATTCAACCCAAGCGCCTTTGATGAGGTGGATGATTACGTTACTGTTTATCATCTGTCCATCATCGTCTAAAGCCCGCCCTGGGACAATTTCATTGGTCCGAACAGTTTCTGTTCAGGCATAATTACTTCTCTACGGATCAAGTCCAGACCGAACTGCCCGTGCAAAAATGTTGTGGGCGGGGCTAAGTTCGGCTGGCATCCATGCTAGCATATTCTAGTACACACAGAAACGAAATCATGGCATAATATGATCCCTTTAAAATACACCACAAAACACCAATGTATGCATGTGTTATGTAGATATGTAAAACATATGGGCTCCATCTAGCCAAATGTTTAGACGTCATACACCCCCACCCCCCCCAGCAGAGAAAAATTAGGCATTTTTTGTTTGGAGCAGGAGGCTATTTGTTAGACTGTGCTTCCCCTTATAAATGAGTTCCTCTAAACATGTGTCAAACCGCAACCCTTAATCAAGAGCGAGGGGCCGGTGTGTGCTGGGGGATGGCTAAAGATCGCCTGTGCAGTCGGGACACAAGAATAGGGGGCTATTTGCGCTCAAGCATGCCAGACTGATCTCCCAGAACCGTCATAATATTTTTCATGCAGCACATTTTTTCTATTGGACTTAAACTTGGCTCTTAATATGGGCCAATTAGGCCGTCCCGACCCACCCCTCCAGGAGCAGAGCATTGGCAGGGAGAGGGAACGTATCTCACGGCTTCCTGTGTGGGGACGGGTGGTGGTCCGAGAGCGAACCGGAGGGGCTGCGGAAGAATAACGGCGGCAGAGGTGTGTATTTTTGTGAAACAGACTCTGGAACGAGAAACAGATTCAAACTCCCCCGGAGGAATTCGGGAAACCACAAATTCTCCACAGTTGGGTGAGAAGCAAAAATAAATGCAGGATGACGGTAAATAAAAAAAGATAGCTTGAATAATGTTTGCTTAAGACCTTACACCTCTCCTACAAACATTACATTAACGGCCCTGCATACTAGCGTACTAACAAATACATCATAATCATAAAAATATCATCTTTTTATAATTATAGAAAATGATATACCTATATAATAATAATATACCTGTCCATTTTTAGAATAGGAAGTTATGTAATTATAGCAATAACTGACGACTTTTATAGTAATACTTTTTATAGTATATTCTAATCAAAAATAGCAATTTCAATTAAAATTTTGCAAGCGAGTGGAGCAGCGTTCCTTCGTTCGCTTGAGGGGATGACTAAGAAAATGACATTTTATGTTTTTCCTTTCGGATCCAAGAAACGGAGAGAAGCATCTTTTTCAGATTATAGAAGGGCTGGCCATCTATAAGCATCGCACAAATGCCTTCACGCTAATTTACCTAATGACATAAAAATGCGTTGTTTATGTGGGTGACAAATTGTTTCCTGTACTCCCGGCAATCTGGACATGCACCAGTAATGATGCTTCAAAACGCTGACAGGAATGATCACACATTCTGCATGTTATGGAGATTGCAGATTTTATGGAGATTGTTTCCGATGACGAGCGGGGTCTGCTCAGGGTTCTGTAATCGGAATGCTTTCTTGGCGGGATGGCAGAGAGGATTGTAAAGAATAAAGAAACATTGGAGGAACGCTGATGGAGTTACGGAGGAACGTTCCACCAGATGTGAGGGCAAACACCTATCAGTGTGTGATCCGCAGAGACGGCTTCATCCCACTGCAAATCTGACTGGACAGTTCCAAGAGTTTTTCACTGATTCAACGCCTATACATTTGTTTGTGAGTTGCAACTGAAATAAAGAGAAAAGAAAGGAGGGGTGAAAATGTATAAATAAATAAAAATGATTAATGATTATATATATATATTCTGTCTTTCTGAGCATTGTGTGTGTGAGTGTGTCATAGTCAGGACATTCACAGTCAGCGCGTTCTCTTCTGTCTTTCTGAGCGTTGTGTGTGTGTGTGTGTGTGTGTGTGTCATAGTCAGGACATTCACAGTCAGTGTGTTCTCTTCTGTCTTTCTGACCGTTGTGTGAGTGTGTGTGTCATAGTCAGGACATTCACAGTCAGTGCGTTCTCTTCTGTCTTTCTGAGTGTCGTGTGTGTGTGTGTGTCATAGTCAGGACATTCACAGTCAGCGCGTTCTCTTCTGTCTTTCTGACCGTTGTGTGAGTGTGTGTGTCATAGTCAGGACATTCACAGTCAGTGTGTTCTCTTCTGTCTTTCTGAGCGTTGTGTGAGTGTGTGTGTCATAGTCAGGACATTCACAGTCAGTGTGTTCTCTTCTGTCTTTCTGAGCGTTATGTGTGTGTGTGTGTGTGTCATAGTCAGGACATTCACAGTCAGCGCGTTCTCTTCTGTCTTTCTGAGGGTTGTGTGTGTGTGTGTGTGTGTCATAGTCAGGACATTCACAGTCAGTGCGTTCTCTTCTGTCTTTCTGAGCGTTGTGTGTGAGTGTGTGTGTGTGTGTGTGTGTGTCATAGTCAGGACTTTCACAGTAAGTGCGTTCTCTTCTGTCTTTCTGAGCGTGTGTGTGTGTGTGTCATAGTCAGGACATTCACAGTCAGTGCGTTCTCTTCTGTCTTTCTGAGCGTTGTGTGTGTGTGTGTGTGTCACAGTCGGTGTGTTCTCTTCTGTCTTTCTGACCACCGTGTGTGTGTGTGTGTGTCACAGTCGGTGTGTTCTCTTCTGTCTTTCTGAGTGTCTTGTGTGTGTGTGTGTCATAGTCAGGACATTCACAGTCAGTGCGTTCTCTTCTGTCTTTCTGAGTGTTGTGTGTGTGTGTGTGTCATAGTCGGTGTGTTCTCTTCTGTCTTTCTGAGTGTTGTGTGTGTGTCATAGTCGGTGTGTTCTCTTCTGTCTTTGTGAGTGTCTTGTGTGTGTGTGTGTGTGTCACAGTCGGTGTCTTCTCTTCTGTCTTTCTGTCCATCATGTGTGTGTCACAGTCAGTGCGTTCTCTTCTGTTTTTCTGAGCGTTGTGTGTGTGTGTGTGTCACAGTCAGTGTGTTCTCTTCTGTCTTTCTGAGTGTCGTGTGTGTGTGTGTGTGTGTGTGTGTGTGTCATAGTCAGGACATTCACAGTCGGTGTGTTTTCTTCTGTCTTTCTGACCATCGTGTGTGTGTGTGGGTGTGTGTCATAGTCAGGACATTCACAGTCGGTGTGTTTTCTTCTGTCTTTCTGACCATCGTGTGTGTGTGTGTGTGTGTGTGTGTGTCACAGTCGTGTGTTCTCTTCTGTCTTTCCGAGTGTCGTGTGTGTGTGTGTGTGTGTCATAGTCAGGTCATTCACAGTCAGCAAGTTCTCTTCTGACGGAAAAACTGATGCTGCGTTTATTGAAATGAAAAATTAATCACATGCATTAACACGCTAATTTTGACAGCACTAATATACACACATACACATGCTATGTTTCAACCAAGATTGGCTAACTTATAGTTGTCTTTGCACATTAAACGGGCGAGAAGGTATTTTAACATAGAAAGGACCTATATTTCTAAGTGTACCCAGGATTAAGGGATTACTATGGGTGGACATCCAAAAACATTGTTTATTATGAATCAGGCATTCCTTCAAACTATTTGACAGACATTCATATACTGGATTAGCTTGTTGTGAAAATGTATAATAAAACAGTTGCTTGATGAATCATGTTCCCAAATGTATGGAAAAGAATCCACCTATGGTGCCAAGAACTTACTGTAGATGGGTGGAGCTTGTGAATTTGGGCAAGCGCTATAGGCTAAAGTGGGTGGGTGGGTTTAGATTTAAACCCAACCAAAAAAACAGAACATGAAGGGTTGAACAAGATAAAAAGATGAAGATGTATGGTTTGTTAGTTAGTTGCACTTTCAGCAGAGTTCCAGGAGATTCTTCAGAACTCCCAACCCCACCCTAGAGTTTCCATCCTGGGGTGTTGAGTCACATCAGCCCCTTCACGTCCACATTCCCCCTGCGCCTCCCTGTCTTTCCCCGCTCTCAGGAGCTCACAGTGGGGCTGCAGACCTCTAAAGCTCTGCCAGAGTCCTGTGCCATAAATAAGAGAATGTTTCGCATTTTCGGTTTGAACTCGGCGGGACACGTCATTAACACAGCGGCACCATGTCTTGCACCCCCCGTCTGCCTTTCACCATCTTCGCTCTCGGTTTCTTCTTACACTCCATCCACTGTTCTAAACTCAGACTTTTTCTCTCATCGTTTTGCTCCTCTTCCCCACTTGGCATCTCAGACTGTTCCCACTCCGACGGGAAACGCATGAGTCTGATTATGGCTCCAGATGAAGGCTGAATCTCGCTGACAATCAGTGTTTGAATGGGAAAGAGCAACAGGATGGTGAAAGGATCAGTTAGAGATGTGAGATAAGCAGACTGAGCTTGTTCGACAGGACTCCGCCATGTTAACATTTTACACAAAACTATGGCACAATCTGCGTACAATTTGCGCCCACAGAAAGCGACACAGATGCCTGGCATTTACAAAGTGCGAGATTTCTCCTCAAAATCAGTGCAGATTCTGCATGGGCTTTGCCGATCAGCCATTTCTAACAGACTTTAGTTTGAGTAAACATTATTTGATGTGACATTTTTAATGCCCAATCCCATTTCGACCCCTACACTTTCGATTCTCTTTTGGTTGGAGGGGCCAGATATCCCTTCAAACTAAGATTTTTCGGGACCCCACTTCAAACAAAGGGGTGAGAGAAATGTCCCTGCATACACAGTAGTGTTGTCAAAAATATAGATATTTCCATATCTATCGATACTGAATATCTGAACGATACCAATACTCCCTTCTACAGTCTCGATACTAGCTGCACTTTCTTGCTCTCCTCTCATCTCCGGCCGACAGCGAGTCTCTCATTCACTCCAGTTAACCCTCTGAACACGTCGGTTGATGTGACGGGTCTGAATTTTGCACAAGATTGCACATAATTCTACTCATTCCCGCAAATTTAGCGCTCGCATCTGAAGCACACACACACACATATCGTAATAAAGCCGCCTCTGACATACAAGTGCTCCTTTTTCCAGCTTATTATGGGTCAAATACACTCAAAAATAATGTCACAAAGCCCATCTTGGTGAGTATTCGCATAAACACAGTTGTAAACAGGAAGAATGTGTAACCGGAACAGTGTTTTGGATCCATGGTCAGGTCTTAAAGGGGCAGCAGCCGAATAAACATGCCACTAATAATAATGTTATTCAAACTACAAAAAGACAAACGATCACACACTCATTATGTGTAACTTTAATGGATTCGTCTGCATTTCATTTTTTATAATGAATATTATCCGATGTCATTTTAAATTAGTTTCTTACCTGAATACTGTTAGACCTCCTTAAAACATAAAGCAGTCTATTTCATTTGTACCTTTATTCTATTCTATTAAAATTTTTGATTTGTTCTTATTTTATTACTGTTTACTTGTCTTTTTAAATTCAATTTACCATTTGAAATCAAGCTACCTTGTGCTGTGTGCTATTGCAACAAAATTACCCCATTGTAAAAAATACACTGAGTTAGCAAATATTTGTAAGATAATTGTAATGGTAATTGATCAATGTTTATATATGAAAAAAAGCTTAAAAGCGTAATCTTATAAAGTGATCTCTTCAGATTAAATTTTTGATTGCCTAGACTTTCAAAAGATAAAACATATTTGACAGTATATGCAGCGTTTTTTCCCTGTGGTATCGAATATCGATACTTTTCCAGGTATCGTATCAAAGTCAGAAATTCCAGTATAGCGACAACACTAATACACAGACTACAGCAGAAACATAGGGCCCTATGATCTCCACAATGCAGAAAACACAGATGGAATCACGGAATCCAGTCATAAAAACTGAATTTACGGTATAATGCAGAATTTCACGGAATTTGTGTGACTAAAACTATTGTCTGTGAATATTAAAAAGACTATTGAAATATGATTCTCTGCGAGAATGAGTGGTTCAAAATTGCTCTTACATGTTTTAATTGTACTTTGTTTGACAAAAAAAGTTTCAATTCATATGATTAAAAGATAAGATAAATCATTGTTTTATGCCTACATTTGATTGCCAGAAAAACAATAAATACATAACACAAAATATCTGAAAAAAGAAAATCATAGATATATATATTTTTAAATAAATTGCTGTTTTTATTCAATTCATTAGATATGCTTTTTGGAATCCAGAAAACTTAAAACAGAAAACACAGTATTTGGTCAAAATAAAACGGAAATTGAGAAAAACAAAAACAAAATATAGTTCATAAGGCCATAAACAAGAATTTTTTTTAAGCTTTTAGTAAATTGTTAAAATGTACACGTTTCATGATTTCAATTAATTAGATTAATTACTATGCTTTTTGATTACTAACATTTTATTTAACCATTAAAATGGAGTCCCAAAATATTGACTGATGGAATCCAGAAAAATGCAAACAAAATTTTAATTTTAATGAATTTTTCCCAAAGATTTGGAAAAAAATTTGGCTGAAAAAACCTGGCTGCCCAAGAGAACAAGGAGAGTATTTGTTGGCATTAATAAGCATTATAATGACAAATAATAATTTGTTTTATGTTACTCACATGAGATCGACCAATAGCAAACCAAATGATCCAACGATCCAATCAATTACCAATGGACAAAATCAAGCCCCACCCTACATATTTTCCTACAACCGCTTCACTCGGACATACATCATAACAAGAAAGAAAAGACAATCGCAAATGACAAAACGATGACAAGTCATATGTGGGATATTCCTACTTTCTTTTTAGATCTCTTACCATTACGGGTCAACGTGAAAGCAAATCAGCAATGACTAGGGGTGGCACGGTTCACAAAACCCACGGTTCGGTTCGGTTCGTATCACGGTTTTCGGTTCTGTACGGTTCTTGTTGTTGTTTTTTTTAATCGTTAACACTCCAGAAATTTACTTCATTTACTTACATCCACAATTTAGGATACACTATTAAAAATTGTTATATCAAGTTGTTTCCTAACTGGCTGTCTACCGAGTCCGACACATTGGCGTAACATTTTTCATGTTAATCGTATCAATTTTGATCAGAACAACGCACTGTGGCTTTAATTCAGCTGACCTGATTAACACATTTCACCATGAAGTGTCACAATCACCATATGACATCCAGCGCTGTGAAAAAATAAAATACACGAAAAACACAACACTGCCAGACGTTTTTGCCCAAACTTCAAAGGCATGTTTAAATTATTAGAACTAGAAGCATATCTTAACTTTTAAATGTTACATTTGTCATGTGAACTACTTATATACAGCATATGCATGTGTGTATGAGACAGAGGGGAACACGGTGGCATTAGCAGCAGATATATGCTGCCCATCATAAATCAAAGCACGAGACAGACAGGGGTCGGAGGAGAATACCGGAAAATGTTACAGAATTGACAATATTTGCCTGTATTTGCAATACACGAGCCGCGGTTCAGCTGCGCGACTCGTGAGACAAACACTGCCAGTGTGTGTCTGCGCAACGGGCACGCGCAGCTCCCGCTCTCCGCACTGCATCTGCCCTGCTATACGATGCTAGCGCATCCTCCAACTCCGGGCAGCCTTCCTGATCTCTCCCACTTTCATTTCTACATGTGACGTGACCTGCAGCACTCCACTTTTACTTTACTGTATGTCCACACACCCCTCTTATTTCGCGCGAAAAGGACACCCACTGTCTGTGGTAACATACGGGCACGGTTTTTTTCCATGAACCGTGCCACCCCTAGAACGACCAAACTGAACATCTACGAAAAGAGCATCATTTAAGCTGCATCCAAAATCGAATACGTCTCTACTATATAGTGTGCGAAAAACAGTACGCCAACAGAGTAGTACGTCCAAATTCATAATATTCGAAAAACAGTCGACGAAAGTCCCCGGATGACCTACTACTTCCGGCGAGATTCTGTAGTGCGCATACGATGGACACTTTACTATCCCATGAGGCCACGGGAGACGATTGATGAATGGAGGTGATGGGACGCAACTGACGCTGGTAGGTCATAGATCATGACAACATGGCGAATGTAGTACGTCCGGATTACATTCAAACTACATTCATTCATACTATACAGAACATACTTTTTTTAATGGTCGCAAAGTTCGTTCAATTCAAATGTAATACCTACTCACATAATACGCGATTTCGGACACAGCCGAAATCTGTAGATTTCAGCCGTTCTGTAAGAACTTGAGCAATTCATACATTTTATTTTTATAGTTTTAAGTCACTATTTACCAAATAACTCCGACATGTTTATGTCATCACATACACACAACTCAGAAAAATGTGTTTCCTAGAGTTTCCAAGTTGGCTATCACCAGACCAAGCTCAATTTAACGTTGAACATTGGTCTGAGGAGTCTGCTCTGTATTATCTACTGCACAAGAGGTGTGATCAACGAGCATAATTCAAATTACTCTGTACGCAATTCACCCTTCGCCGCAAGTTTGATTGACAGGCGATCTGACCAATCACAGCGCCGAATCTGCCATTTTGTCCGACAAAGCAGTCAGGAGAGTAAGTAGATTAACGTTGGTGGACTTGAACTTGGAAAAACTTGGTCTTTCCGTGGTTGAAACAACATTTCTTATAGTGTTCATTCATGTTTATTTCGTGCTTCTCAATGAACTAGAAGGAAGAGATGATCGGTTCATGAGCAGCTTGAGGCGCTACAGCGATCACGACACATTAAAGAGCCACAAAACTCTATTTATTGTTTAAATTTCTTTAAAAAATGACAATTTCAAAGTTGAGACTTTGTTTCATATCAAAAGTAACTTGCTCTGTCCTGTCTGTCGGCGTGTTGTCAGTGTCCTCTTTGCTCCGCGATGTGTTTTCTCTACGTGAGAACGTGTGTGTGGTGTGAGAGCGCCATGGCTTGTCGGACATAGCAACAGTAACTAAAGGGGGCGGGTCTTTGCGAACGGTCAATTGGATAGTCCTTCAACCAATCAGACCACAAGAGGCGTGATCAACGGGCAACGACCCATCCCTTCTCTATCCGTCATCGTGTTAAACCCGCCAATAGCGCACCAGGTGGATAAGCCAGTCTGTGATTGGTTCCCGCAAAAGTGTAACAGAAGCAGTAGAAATGAATCTACAGGTTTCCAGACTGAGTTGCAGGGCGAAATCAAATTGCCAGCAGATCAGGCTGGGTTTACCCAGTCTAGAGTTTAGCTACATTTTTCCTCAGATAGGAAGCTGGAAATTCCAACAATTGGAACGCAGTGTTAAGGTCCTTAGGAAGTCAAGTCAACTTTATTTATAAAGCATCTTCACAGTGTTAAACAGGAAAATAATGCAACAGAATTTTATTCAGCCGTATAGCCGTTCTGGAGAAAACGGTGATGTCATCAGTTCATTTCAATTATCATACAGTGGCAGTGTGGGCTTTAAATCAGTAATTAGATCAGTAATTTAGTTTATATGGTTAATTTAGTTTATTAATTAGATTTATTTCGATGTTTAGTTGAAAAATGTAGTGTCCCCAACTGAGCACGCCAAGCCAGAGGCAACAGTGGCAAGGAAACCAAAACCCCATCAGGTGACCTAATGGAGAAAAATAAACCTTGGGAGAAACCAGGCTCAGTTGGGGGGGCAGTTCTCCTCTGGCCAATTAACAAACAGCGTATGATTATTATTCTGGCAACTTTACAGGTCAGAGGTCATAATAGATCTGAATATTCGAAAGATCGGAGGCAACACGCCGGAGACGGGTTTATTGAGGATGACATGTCGATTAAACAATTATTAAATAGGAATAATCGAAATATCGGATCATGCCGGTGACGGGTTTATTGAGGATGCCGTATTGATGAAACAATTATTAAAGTGAAATATTCCAAAGATCGGAGGCAACACACCGGAGACGGGTTTTATTGAGGATGACATATCGATTTAACAATTATTAACCCTTTAACTGTCACCCCCCTTTTTGAGAATACACATGAAAATGCACTATCCAAACTTAAAGGGCTGTAATTCAAGAATGCTTCAGAATATAGACCAAAGTTTAGTCTCGTTTTAAAGACGACACTCTGCAGATTATTGCTGAAGTGAAAGCAATTCAAAATATGAAAGTATGGAAAAGTTATGGAAGTTTACTGTAAATTAAATATTTTTTATTTCATATAAAAAATATATTTTACAAAAAAAATTTACTCTAAAATTACTATAAAATCAAAGCCATATGTCGAACCAAGTTGTGTTCCAAATTTGAAGTTGATATCACAAAAATTGAAGTCCCCATGAGATTTTGTTTAAGTGCTGTACCAAACACAGCCACCGGGTGTCATTCAAATTCCATTGATTGTTTTTTTGATGCATTTTCCTGTGAATTTCTGTCCAAATATCACTTCCATCACAAAACAGTCACCAAATATGTACCCTTTCCGACAATGTGTTTTGTCAAGATTGGAAAAGATTTTGATTATAAAGTAGTGAAAATAATTGTAATATGAAACATGACACCGCACACTAGGGGAGGAGCCCGCTAGAATAATTAAAAGTAACGTTTCCATGGTAACCCAATGTCCGATTTCAAAACGGTTTTCACAGGATGAATTTTGAGTTTGTAAGCTTTCAAATGATACCTAATTTATGATGATTACTCAAATATATGATACGAAAAAAACAATCGGAGTCATCACGCCGGAGACGGGTTTATTGAGGATGCCGTGTCGATGAGGCAATTTCAGTCTAATTGTATTAGGTTACACCGGACCTATAGACACACAATAGCACAACTTTGTCAGTCTGAACATCGTCTGTCCTTCACAAGTTTACTTTGATTCCATTCAAAATACATAAGCCAACAAGGCTTGGTCATGTAAATGCAAATGATCGTGGATCAGCGTTATCATTTAGACTTGGTGTGTCAAATAGTGTATTCCCAAAACTATTCTGGAAAAAACAGGTATTTTTCCCTGAAAAAGGAGATTTAGTTTATCGTCCAGTCTGTAAATGGAGCTGAGTCCAGGTATCTGAGCCAACGATCAAATATGAATAACCCCTGTTCGGAAATCCAGTTAGACATGCGACGTGCAAAACTCCCACACACACTCTCACACGGGGGGCGGGAGATGTGTCAACCTCTAGAACAAATTTGAACAGATCAAACAAGCCCGTCTCACAAACTCCAACATCTCCCTTAAGAAGTAATCTCCATATTTTCCCAAAATGTGCTCCTCTGGAAGTTCCCATGGTCCTCCCACCGTTCCCATTTCTTCCCGTGCTTTCTCTGCGACTCCCGTCCCTTAAGGACCTCCTGCAGCTGCCCTGACGCAGATTTTTATGCGCCGATAATTCACATCTCTGGCCCCTGCCCTGGAAACATCATCTAAACTGAGATGGGAGGAAGTGGATGCAAGAGTAATAAAAGCAGTCTGCAACAAACGGAAAATAAAAGAATCCTTTTACTCTATATTTCTGCTGTAGTGGGCCGCCACTCCGTGTCATGTAACATGACTCCTCGAGGGTCTCAATGTGCTGTACGTTATGGTTTATGAGGAAGATGTGGAAAGGAATGTTCTGCAGTTTGGTGTTGGTGTATACGGTGGCCCCTCCCCGGGGGAGACGGAAACGGCTCTTTCACGGTTCTAAGCGTACCGTCGAGTCAACATGACTGCCCTCAGGTCCGCTACCGCCGGTTCACCGGACTTCCACTTCCTCCTTTACTTCCTGCCACTCTATTTACGGTTCACGAGGTCAAAAGGTCACACTTTCATCTGTTCCATCTTAACCATTTCCACAATCCATTAAACATTACTTGGGGGGTAACTGAAGCCTTTTACTTCTGCTGGCCTCCTTCCTTTCAAAACACAGATTATTAAATTAACGTTCAGATAGATGCTTTGCCGATCACTGAACCAAGAACGAGCCGGAGAGATCAAAAGCAGGCTGTTTTTTTGGCTGCTGTTGGTTTTAAACGAATACACTTGGGAATTTGTATCATCACTGTTGTGAAAATGCTCGTTTTGCTGCTTTCTGAAGCTGGCAGAGTTAGAACAGCGGCTTATCACAGCGCAATATCAACAGACGTTTAGCACTTAAGCTAATGCTACAATAATTTGCCAGTTCGAGAACATCAAGATTCTTACATTTTCTAAAATAAATATGAATATAATCAATATTTTACATTGAAATATGAAAATAAATATTATGAATATTTTTGCATTTTCTGTGGAAAAAATTAAGACAATATATAAAACAAATATTTTTTAATTTTCTGAAAAATATGAGTACAAATATAAAAAATATTAAAATACATATGCATGATGTGAATACTTAAAAATTTAAAAATAATTATGTAAAACAGAAATTTACGAAAAAAAGTTGTTGAAAATAAATATTGTGAATATTTTTTAAATTTTCTGTGAAACAATTTAGACAATATAGAAAACAAATAAAATATTGTTTACTTTTTCTTAAAAATATGAGTACAAATATAAAAAAATGAAAATAAATATGCATGTTATGAATATTTTTTTGTTGTAGAAATATAATTATTATGAAAAACAGAAATAAGAAAAAAGCAAATGAAAAGAAATATAAAAAATTATGAAATTATTATTAATATTTTTACATTTTCTGCTAAACAATCTAGACATTTTTGTTGTAGAAAAATAATAATTATGATAAATAGAAATATTAGAAAAACATTGTTGAAAATAAATAATGTGAATATTTTTTGCATTTTCTGTGAAACAATTAAGATAATATGGAAAACATAAATAAAATATTTTGTACTTTTTCTGAAAACTAGGAGTACAAATATATAAAAGGAAATCTGAAAATACATATGCATGTTATGAATATTAAAAAAAAATTGTAGAAAAATAATAATTATGTAAAATAGAAATAAGAAAAATGTCACTGAAATTAATTTTCTGCGTATGTAAATGTAATTTTTACATTTTCTGTGAAGACAATATATAAAACAAGTAAAATATTGTTTACTTTTTCTAAAAAAAATATGAGTACAGATATAAAAAGAAAATATGAAAATACATATGTATGTTATGAAAATGTTTTAAATTCTTTGTAGAAAAATAGAAATAAGAAAAAAGTTGTTGAAAATAAATATGAATATTTTCTGTGAAACAATTAAGACAATATAGAAAAAGCTAAATATTTTTTACTTTTTCTGAAAAATATAAACAAATATAAAAAGAAAATATATATGCATGTTATGAATATTTTTAAAAATTTTGTCGAAAAATAATAATTATGAAAAATAGCAATATAAGAAAAAAAAGTCAATGCTGTTCAAAGATAATTTTAAAAACCTACAGTAGTTGCCAGAATGTTGCTGTGTGTTTGTTATGCTGTTTTGGGTTTTTTCTAGGTGGTTTCTGCCAAGACAAGAACCCAAAAGAGCCTCTATAACACTCTAATCACTAGACATGGCTTAGGTCCCTCGTTTAATACAAGTCATTTTTTGCCAGTTTTATCACCCACCACTTAAAATTATACGTCTGATCACAAATTGAGATATGATGTTCATTGTCCATAGCTTAGCAAACACCAATAATAACTCACCATCTTACAAGTAGTCCGTGCTCGAGGAAGTTCTTCAGGTTGGGTAAAGTCTGACGCAGATCCGGGGTGGACAGCCCGTGCTGATACCTCAACTGTACAATGAGAAACACAGAGGAGACATGTTTGTTACAACCATCATCACCTCTCAGAAAGAGTGTATGATCACTATATGGCATCACCTGGGCATCGTGCCATCAGCTACAGCAGCAGGTTCATTCATTACCCACAGGTGAACACACACACACACACACACACAGGATTTCCATCTGCAGATGTTTAAGTTATTTAGTCTGCATGCGTCAGAACCACTGACAGAAGACATTAACCAGATCCTAGTTTTCTTAAGTTTCAAATTAATATTTAATAAAGATGGAGGTCATGAAAAAGAGGCTTTTGTAAAGAGTGAAAGCAGTCCTAGAGCTGTTAGGCACGTTCACAGAACCAAAACTGACACAACATTATTACGGACCAGTAACGCAACCAAATTAAATCATTTAAAATTAGTATTTATTATAAAATAATTTTATATAATTATATAATTAATACATATTTACTGTGCCTTTATTTCATACAATTATATAATTAATATTTATTATTATTTTATATAATAAAATAATGATTTTAAACAATTTAATCATCAACATACAGCTATATATATATATACAGTGAGGAAAATAAGTATTTGAACACCCTGCTATTTTGCAAGTTCTCCCACTCAGAAATCATGGAGGGATCTGAAATTGTCATCGTAGGTGCATGTCCACTGTGAGAGACATAATCTAAAAAAAATATCCAGAAATCACAATATATGATTTTTTAACTATTTATTTGATACAGCTGCAAATAAGTATTTGAACACCTGTCTATCGGCTAGAATTCTGACCCTCAAAGACCTGTTAGTCTGCCTTTAAAATGTCCACCTCCACTCCATTTATTATCCTAAATTAGATGCACCTGTTTGAGGTCGTTAGCTGCATAAAGACATCTGTCCACCCCATACAATCAGTAAGAATCCAACTACTAACATGGCCAAGACCAAAGAGCTGTCCAAAGACACTAGAGACAAAATTGTACACCTCCACAAGGCTGGAAAGGGCTACGGGGAAATTGCCAAGCAGCTTGGTGAAAAAAGGTCCACTGTTGGAGCAATCATTAGAAAATGGAAGAAGCTAAACATGACTGTCAATCTCCCTCGGACTGGGGCTCCATGCAAGATCTCACCTCGTGGAGTCTCAATGATCCTAAGAAAGGTGAGAAATCAGCCCAGAACTACACGGGAGGAGCTGGTCAATGACCTGAAAAGAGCTGGGACCACCGTTTCCAAGGTTACTGTTGGTAATACACTAAGACGTCATGGTTTGAAATCATGCATGGCACGGAAGGTTCCCCTGCTTAAACCAGCACATGTCAAGGCCCGTCTTAAGTTTGCCAATGACCATTTGGATGATCCAGAGGAGTCATGGGAGAAAGTCATGTGGTCAGATGAGACCAAAATAGAACATAATTCCACTAAACGTGTTTGGAGGAAGAAGAATGCAATGCAAAGCGTGGGATGCAGTGGGGTAAAGCGCGCCACCACTGGACTCTAGAGCAGTGGAGACGTGTTCTCTGAGTGACCAATCACGCTTCTCTGTCTGGCAATCTGATGGATGAGTCTGGGTTTGGCGGTTTGACAGGAGAACGGGACTTGCCTGACTGCATTGTGCCAAGTGTAAAGTTTGGTAGAGGGGGGATTATGGGGTGGGGTTGTTATTCAGGGGTTGGGCTTGGCCTCTTAGTTCCCGTGAAAGGAACTATTAATGCTCCACCAAGACATTTTGGACAATTTCATGCTCCCAACTTTGTGGGAAGTTTGGGGACGGCCCCTTCCTGTCCCAACATCACTGACCGGTGCACAAAGCGTCGCTCCATAAAGACACGGATGAGCGAGTTTGGTGTGGAGGAACTTGAGTCCTGACCTCAACCTGATAGAACACCTTTGGGATGAATTAGAGCGGAGACTGAGAGCCAGGCCTTCTCGCCCAACATCAGTGCCTGACCGCACAAAGAATGGTCAAAAATGTCCATAAACACACTCCTAAACCTTGAGGAAAGCCTTCCCAGAAGAGCTGAAGCTGTTAGAGCTGCAAAGGGTGGGCGACTCCATATTAAACCCTACGGATTAAGAATGGGATGGCATTAAAGCTCATGTGTATGTAAAGGCAGGCGTCCCAAAACTTTTGGCAATATATATATATATATATATATATATATACACACACACAAAAAGTAATAAACATTAATTTATAACAGTGATTTAAATGCATAATAATATAAAATAATTAATATTTATGACTGTTACTGTGTCAATCCCAAACATTTATAGCCAAAATAAAATCTGTGCCATACCACAACACTTTAATAGGGGAAAACAAGAAGGGGAGAAAGCCGCAGAAGAGACACACTGACCGAGAGAAAGAGAAAATATGAGACTGATCTATACGTGATTGAAGACCTAACAAGCTCAAATGTTTTATTTCCCCCTCTTGTACAATCGCTCAGTCTAATACACTGGCCATCAGTGCTCTCTGACATGTTAACACCAACACACACTACAAATACCACAATAATACAGCACGTGTGTGTGTACAGATGGGGATGGGGTGTGGGAGGGGAAAAAGAAAAAGATAAGAAAAAGGAAGTGCGAGTGAGAGAGAGAGAGAAATGGCACACATCTGGAACGAATGAAAGACGGGAGGGAGAAAACCCCACAACTCTTCTCCAAAAGGCAAGCTTTAATGGAAACATACTTCCTTCCTGGACTGTGGCACTGACAAAACTGTCTTTCCCAAGAGCCAAGATCCAAACAATCAGACACGTGAACCGTAAGCAAGAATTAAACGTGTAACAGTAAAAGTAACAACGTTTTCGGAAAACCACAGCGCCCCTTTTGTCCTGGAGGTGAAACACAACTATAGCCGTCAATTTATTTTAATTGAAAAGCCAGTGCATGAGGTCTTAAGGGCAACCAATGCGTTAAGGACACTCCTTGACAAACATCTGGTTTATCTGGCCGCATGGCAGCACCAGCTGCATGTCTTCATAAAACCTGATCAATCATCATAACACCATAGTGACAAATGATCCGCATGCGATTTCAATTAGAACTGCATCTGCTGCCACTGATGACACTCCTACAGGCCAAGAATTCAATAAAGAATGTCACTCTAAAGGTGAAAACTAACATGCAGCAAAAGCCATTTCCACTGGTTCTGCTACACTCTTTAAAAAAGCTTGGGATATTTTTTCTACCCAAATTCTGGGTTGAGCCTTTGAGGTGTTTGGGTAGTTTTTGTGTTACCCAGATACTGGGTCAGACGTAACAACCAAGGTTTGGGTAGTTTGGTGTTACTCAGATCCTGGGTCAGACGTGACAACCCAGTGTTTGGGTAGTTTTTGTGTTACCCAGATCCTGGGTCAGACGTAACAACCAAGGTTTGGGTAGTTTTTGTGTTTCTCAGATCCTGGGTCAGACGTAACAACCCAGTGTTTGAGTAGTTTTTGTGTTACTCAGGTCCTGGGTCAGACGTAACAACCCAGTGTTTGGGTAGTTTTTGTGTTACTCAGATCCTGGGTCAGACGTAACAACCCAGTGTTTGGGTAGATTTTGTGTTACTCAGATCCTGGGTCAGACGTAACAACCCAGTGTTTGGGTAGATTTTGTGTAACTCAGATCCTGGGTCAGACGTAACAACCCAGTGTTTGGGTAGTTTTTGTGTTACTCAGATCCTGGGTCATACGTGACAACCCAGTGTTTGGGTAGTTTTTGTGTTACCCAGATCCTGGGTCAGACGTGACAACCCAGTGTTTGGGTAGTTTTTGTGTTACTCAGATCCTGGGTCAGACGTAACAACCCAGTGTTTGGGTAGTTTTTGTGTTACCCAGATCCTGGGTCAGATGTAACAACCCAGTGTTTGGGTAGATTTTGTGTTACTCAGATCCTGGGTCAGACGTAACAACCCAGCGTTTGGGTAGTTTTGTGTTACTCAGGTCCTGGGTCAGACGTAACAACGCAGTGTTTAGGTAGTTTTTGTGTTACACAGATCCTGAGTCAGACGTAACAACCCAGTGTTTGAGTAGTTTTTGTGTAACTCAGATCCTGGGTCAGACGTAACAACCCAGCGTTTGGGTAGTTTTTGTGTTACACAGATCCTGAGTCAGACGTAACAACCCAGTGTTTGTGTAGTTTTTGTGTTACTCAGATCCTGGGTCAGATGTAACAACCCAGTGTTTGTGTAGTTTTTGTGTTACTCAGATCCTGGGTCAGACGTAACAACCCAGTGTTTGGGTAGTTTTTGTGTTACTCAGATCCTGGGTCAGATGTAACAACCCAGTGTTTGTGTAGTTTTTGTGTTACTCAGATCCTGGGTCAGGCGTAACAACCCAGTGTTTGGGTAGTTTTTGTGTTACTCAGATCCTGGGTCAGACGTGACAACCCAGTGTTTGGGTAGTTTTTGTGTTACTCAGATCCTGGGTCAGACGTAACAACCCAGTGTTTGGGTAGTTTTTGTGTTACTCAGATCCTGGGTCAGACGTGACAACCCAGTGTTTGGGTAGTTTTTGTGTTACTCAGATCCTGGGTCAGATGTAACAACCCAGTGTTTGGGTAGATTTTGTGTTACTCAGATCCTGGGTCAGACGTAACAACGCAGTGTTTAGGTAGTTTTTGTGTTACACAGATCCTGAGTCAGACGTAACAACCCAGTGTTTGGGTAGTTTTGTGTTACTCAGGTCCTGGGTCAGACGTAACAACGCAGTGTTTGTGTAGTTTTTGTGTTACTCAGATCCTGGGTCAGGCGTAACAACCCAGTGTTTGGGTAGATTTTGTGTTACTCAGATCCTGGGTCAGATGTAACAACCCAGTGTTTGAGTAGTTTTTGTGTTACTCAGATCCTGGGTCAGGCGTAACAACCCAGTGTTTGGGTAGTTTTTGTGTTACTCAGATCCTGGGTCAGACGTAACAACCCAGTGTTTGGGTAGTTTTTGTGTTTCTCAGATCCTGGGTCAGACGTAACAACCCAGTGTTTGGGTAGTTTTTGTGTTATCCAGATCCTGGGTCAGACGTAACAACCCAGTGTTTGAGTAGTTTTTGTGTTACTCAGATCCTGGGTCAGACGTGACAACCCAGTGTTTGGGTAGTTTTTGTGTTACCCAGATCCTGGGTCAGACGTAACAACCCAGTGTTTGGGTAGTTTTGTGTTACTCAGCTCCTGGGTCAGACGTAACAACCCAGTGTTTGAGTAGTTTTTGTGTTACTCAGATCCTGGGTCAGACGTGACAACCCAGTGTTTGGGTAGTTTTTGTGTTACCCAGATCCTGGGTCAGACGTAACAACCCAGTGTTTGGGTAGTTTTGTGTTACTCAGCTCCTGGGTCAGACGTAACAACCCAGTGTTTGAGTAGTTTTTGTGTTACTCAGATCCTGGGTCAGACGTGACAACCCAGTGTTTGGGTAGTTTTTGTGTTACCCAGATCCTGGGTCAGACGTAACAACCCAGTGTTTGGGTAGTTTTTGTGTTTCTCAGATCCTGGGTCAGACGTGACAACCCAGTGTTTGGGTAGTTTTTGTGTTGCCCAGCTCCTCGGTCAGAACTTTAAGCGTAAATTGATTTTTTTTTGTTGCATTTGGATCGCATATAAAACTTCCATCCATGTGGATTACATGGTTTTAACATCAACAAACTAACTTAATGTGATGCACATTTGTCAGTCGTGTGTATTGTGCACATTTCGTAATGTCAGTTTGATACCCACGTCTTTGTATTCGCTGTGCTATTTCTGTTTGCCTCCCTGGAGCAACTTGACATCACTGTGAATATGTGTAGTTTCTTTTCAACAAAGGACGCCTGGGATCTACCTTTTGTTTCTTTATGGAGGGCACTGCTCCAAGTCTCCACTGGTGATGAAATGGTCAATTCCACACAGAACTAACAGCCTTATTCATTCATGGATAAAAGTACACCTCTGGCTTTGACCAGATGACCATGTGCTGGGATCCGCATGTGGACCAAAAGGAAAAAGGACTTTTGGAAGTACGTGCCAACAGCAACAGCATTCCGTATTAGAATCAGAACGGGGTGTACCACTTATGGCTGGCCGACTGCCTAAAACCATATTTGTTCAGTGTTTCTCTGACAAAGATACTGATTAGATTAAACCCAAAAGTCAGTGAGAGTTTCCAGAAAAGTGAAACTGAAAATGAAGTAGGGCGGACATGGTTGAAGACCCAAACACACAATCCAATCCGACGCCCTCGTAAAGCGTTGACTCGGCGCGAATGTGTTTTACGAACCGTCACTAATGCTGGGAAACGTGGCTTTCACTCTGTGGCGATGAAGATGATCATTATCGGTTTCCCTGATGAGCTTCCCTGATGAGGAGTCTATAGGTCTGTTCCAAAACCTGAAAAATGCTAGTTTTGCAGGCAGAAGATAACTCGTTTTGGTCTAACTTTAATGCAGCATTGCAAGTTTCGCGGTACAAAAACTAAATGCGCACCAAGAAATCTTGATTAGAAACATATTTCATTCAATGTGGAAGAACATCAATACAAATAGCTTAGTGTAATTAACATTAGATATTTGTAAGTGTAAATATCACACTGTACGCTTAGCGAAATGCAGACAAAGCTCTATTGAATCAGTTGTGTGTTTAGTCTTCAATGCAAAGTGCTATGTTGCTTATAGAGGGTTACAAATCAATCACATGAGGTTATAATGCTCCCTTAGTAGGCAGCACGCAGCACACTAGGTTTTGGAACAAAGCTACTGTAAATACATTTTTAATCACACATTTTTTACTTTGAATTATTTAGGTCGCCTGTTCAAAACCAACGCGTAGTTTGATGACGGCACGTTTGAGCACGGATTCGTGGGACGTGTGGTCTTCACCTCACAGCCGGTGGGAAAGAATCGGGGTAGGACTATTAGACACATCTGAGTGTGTTGATGATGGGATGACGTTACTCTGTGCGTTCTCTCAGCGGCTGCTATGACACTTGTTCACACTGCAGTGAGAGGAAAGCGTTTCTGCAGAATAAAACCAGAAACCGAGGGGAACGCGGATATGATGTCATCGACAGGCCACGCCCTCACACGCCCCGGTTCCTCGGTTAAAATAGCAATCTCACGATTTACAAATAGCTGGAAACATTTGGGATATTGTAAGTACTCAACTGAACAAGATATATAACACTGGCCGAGTGGTTTTTGGATATTTTACTGCAAAAATGTTACATAGTGCAGCTTTAATATATGGAAAAAAAGTAGGAAGTCTCATGAAAAACAAAAACTCTTCTTCAAATTGTGCCTGAATTACACAGAAAACAAGTAAAGAGCTCCTTTTATAATCACTGACGCAGTCGGTCAGTTCAGTGTGAGACTACTGAAAAACAATAAGAGCAGAATATTTACATTTTCCCTAGGGCTGCACGATTAATCGAAATCGAACCGCAATCGCGATTTGGTTTGTGTGCGATTATGAAAGCGCAAAGGCTGTGATTTTAATGAAATGAATAAATGCCCAGCGTGTCAGTGAAGAGCGGCTCTGTGATCAGGAGTAAACGCTGCTCCGTCTGAAAGCACTGCGAGTTTGAGCAACATGTGTCAAACATCTTCACAAACTAGTAATGCGAAGCGTTCATAAACCTGTTGTCCAACCAAATCCAACGTTTAATAACACGTTTTAACTCACTTCATATCGAGCTGATGTGGCTTCTTATGACAGAATGTAAATCAGCACTGCATACTTTATTATTATGAAAATACCAGAGAAGGCTTGAAGGACTCAATACACCATATCTTGTCGCAGAAGTATTATCTTCATGTTTAATCAAAGCGTTTCTATCTTCGTTTTATTCAGTTTATAGCGCTAGCTTCGCTTCACATTAGGGATTTCCCATAGGGACTTCCTAAAAACAAACGATTACTTCTCTGGCGCAAATGTGAGTTTCTGCTCGAGAGCGCCCTCTGGCCTCCAGTTTGAATGAAACTTTTGGGTAGAAAATAAGAAAAATAAAACTTCTCTCTAAATAAATTTATATGACAATCCATATGTTTTTCTTCAATGTACAGGAGTTTTAATCCCCACAGTGGATGCATAAGAGGCTCATATTTCATATTAAAGACATAGACTTGATATCACAGATAAAAAGCACAGATTTGTATAATAATAATAGTTTTTTTTTAAAATAAATCCTTAGACCTTTCTAATGATCTTTTAGTCATAGGCTGTCTGCATACTAACAGGTAACCCATAATTTTTAGTTTTCTGTAAAATATAAATATTTTAAATTATTATACTGTTATATTTATTCTTAAATGCTCGATTTTAATTTTTTAATAATGAATGTTATTGTAATAGTAATATTTCTTATTTTTATTTAGCAATACTAATAATCATTATTATTATTATTATTATTAGTCACATTAATATATAAACACAAAATGTTATATACACACTTTTCATTTGTAAAAATTAATAAATAATAATAATCGCATTTTAAATCGCAATCGAAATTTTAACCAGAATAATCGCAATTAGATATTTTCCCCAAATCGTGCAGCCCTAATTTTCCCTATAAAAATGAGGTTTTTGCACATTACTGTTGTTAATAAAAGTGTCATTTGTAAAATGTAAACTACCATGTCATATTATAAGTAACTACACTTATTAACACGACAATGCAAAACTGTAATTTTATGAATAAAGTAACTTTATGATACATTTTTCGGTAACACTTCATTTTAGGGTTCAATTATCGCTATTAACTAGTTGCTTATTAGCATGCATATTACTAGGATATTAACTGTTTATTAGTACTTATAAAGCATATATTAATGACTTATTCTGTATGACCGTACTCTGCATCCCTTAATCCTACCCAATACCTAAACTTAAATGCTAGAAAAACTACCTTACTAACTATTTATTCGCAATAAATTAGGAGTTTATTGAGGCAAAAATCATAGTTAATAGTGAATATGTGTTCCCCATACTCAAGTGTTACCCATTTTTCTCCAAATCAGGTATAGCCACTGGGTATTTAGTTGCCATAATTAACTTGCTTAAATTGAGTTTCTTTGGGCCAATGATGCCTCAAAATACCGTCTCTGTAGGCATATCACTAGTTTTGGAATGTAGTATTTGTGTGTGTATTCATTCAGGGATTGTAATTCTTCCAAAACCAAGAACTGAAATGCAGCCAAGGGTGCTGATCTGAAACCCGATAGGAAGCTCAAGGAAGAGCGGAATGATGACATCATTGGATCGAAAAGGGCACAATCGCAATTGTTTCGACTGAGTTGCGTCAGTGTGTGTGTGTCCTAGAGTACCATTGTGAGTGCCTCCTCCATCTGCACGCCAACCCTTCTCATATCACATAAACAACAAAATCCCTTTTTATTCACACATATGCAAGCATATAAACGGACAAAAGGGAAGATATGTTTTACACCGTGAAAAAAAACCCTCAAGTAGCATGTCGATAATTCAACTAGTAGTCATTAATAATCACCCACCCACTCCCTAGGGCGGCCTGCCCCTACAAAGCAATGCATTACGGGACGAAATCTGCTCCTGCAATCTCGCAAGTCAAAGGCATTTGGCATGCACATTTGATTTCATTACTGCCTTTGTTCATCCTTACAATTTTTGCTACATGTGTTTAAGAGCAGAGCACATCTGGCCCACGAGCCCCACGCTGGCGTGCTGCGTGACGGAGGTATGCGCGCTCCTCTTTCCCCTGTGTGCTTCACATTACACTGTAGCTTGAGTTGCAGCGTTTGTGAATTGCTTTTGGCAAAGAGCGCTGGGATAGATTATAGTGTAAACCTGGACATAAAGTATTTTTAAAGCAAACAACTGGCCTTTTCCCCTCCCCAAGCTCAAGCACAAACAAATAAATATCCAGAACATGGAAAAAAACACGCCATCAGCGAAGACAGTAGGAGCGTCTTGGGGAACTTGGCCTTGAGCGGATCGGCACGTCGGTCTTAATTAAAAGTGACAGCCTGACCTGCTGACAAGTTGAAGCAACAAACAGAGCGGCGGGTGGCATGGGGCTCTCGCAAACAGATTTAAAAATGTGTGAAAGAGAAGAGAGAGACTAAACACAACAGTATATTTAGTATCTCTTTCGCACTGGAGACAGTTTAAAATCAAAGCGGGTGTTGACAGACACAGTGCAAAGTGAATTGTGGGTGAATAATGTGTTGTTAGTGCAACAACGGAGGTATCTGCTGTGATTTAAAGCCTTGGTGAGGATTTCGATAAACATTATATTGCCGGGGCGTTTGAAAGTATGTGAAAACTACTGAAAAAAGTAAAATAAATAAATAAAAGCAAACAGTATGTGTAACGGAGGCCAGCTAGTAGTTGCTGTGCGAGTAAACCTCACTCCTCTGATCTCAAGAAACACTTTAGCGATTGACGCTAGCGGTTGCCGCCTTTAGCCTCCTTGTTAGAGCATCTGACTCTCATGCTGGCAGACCCGGGTTCGAGTCCCGCTTGTAGCGGGTGGTTCGAACAGGAGGGGTTACATTGGTGCCATGACCCGGATGGGAGTGAGGTTTAGGGGGGTGTTTGTAACGGAGGCCAGCTAGTAGTTGCTGTGCAAGTAAACCTCACTCCCCTGATCTTAAGAGACGCTCTAGCGACTGACGCTAGCGGTTGCAGCCTTTAACCTCCTTGTTACAGCGTCCGACTCTCAGTGACCCGGGTTTGAGTCCCCCTTGAAGCGGGAAAGTGACTCGGGTTTGAGTCCCCCTTGAAGCGGGAAAGTGACTCGGGTTCGAGTCCCCCTTGAAGTGGGAAAGTGACCCGGGTTTGAGTCCCGCTTGGAGCGGGTGGTTCGAACAGGAGGGGTTACATTGGTGCCATGACCCGGATGGAAGTGAGGTTTAGGGGGGGTGAGTGTAACAGAGGCCAGCTAGTAGTTGCTGTGCGAGTAAACCTCACTCCTCTGATCTCAAGGGACGCTCTAGCGACTGATGCTAGCGGTTGCAGCCTTTAGCCTCCTTGTTAGAGCGTCCGACTCTCATGCCGGCGGACCCGGGTTCGAGTCCCGCTTGGAGCGGTTCAAACAGGAGGGGTTACATTGGTGCCATGACCCGGATGGGAGTGAGGTTTAGGGGGGTGAGTGTAACAGAGGCCAGCTAGTAGTTGCTGTGCGAGTAAACCTCACTCCTCTGATCTCAAGGGACGCTCTAGCGACTGATGCTAGCGGTTGCAGCCTTTAGCCTCCTTGTTAGAGCGTCCGACTCTCAGTGACCCGGGTTTGAGTCCCCCTTGAAGCGGGAAAGTGACTCGGGTTTGAGTCCCCCTTGAAGCGGGAAAGTGACTCGGGTTCGAGTCCCCCTTGAAGTGGGAAAGTGACCCGGGTTTGAGTCCCGCTTAGAGCGGGGCGGTTCAAACAGGAGGGGTTACATTGGTGCCATGACCCGGATGGAAGTGAGGTTTAGGGGGGGTGAGTGTAACAGAGGCCAGCTAGTAGTTGCTGTGCGAGTAAACCTCACTCCTCTGATCTCAAGGGACGCTCTAGCGACTGATGCTAGCGGTTGCAGCCTTTAGCCTCCTTGTTAGAGCGTCCGACTCTCATGCCGGCGGACCCGGGTTCGAGTCCCGCTTGGAGCGGTTCGAACAGGAGGGGTTACATTGGTGCCATGACTCGGATGGGAGTGAGGTTTAGGGGGGTGATTGTAACATAGCCCAGCTAGTAGTCGCTGTGCGAGTAAACCTCACTCCTCTGATCTCGAGACGCTCCAGCGACTGATGCCTTTAGCCTCCTTGTTAGAGCGTCCGACTCTCATGCCGGCGGACCCGGGTTCGAGTCTGGTCTGAAGCGGGTGGTTCGGACCATAGACCGTAAAAAAATATGGACGACGCAACTTCATTGACTTCCGCCGACCAGAGTTGAAGCTTTCGTAGGCTGCACACGGCGCTGACATCTTGGGACAGAGTCTGCGCAGTAGCGATCTCGGGACCGGAGTTGCGCAGTAGAGAGCAGGAAGTAGAGGCGCGATGATCAAAAGCCCGCCCACACTCTCACAGATGCAGAACAATTCATTAAGTTGGTGTGAAATAAACAGTTATGGAAATGTAGAAATTAAAGCTAAAGCTCCAATCTCCTCCCCAAAATCCTGAAAAAAGTCTGTTAGTGTCTCAGTGATAAATTCACTCAGAGAAGCCGTCAATCTCAGCTCTCAATCATGACGTCACACCCTCCGTTTTTATAGCATCAAATAACTAACTAAAACTAAACTTCTTTAAAAAACGAACACTTGAAATGAAATCATTGTAATAAAAACTGCCTAAAATGACAGAAACCATCTTTAGGAAACAATTATTTGAAGTGTAATTGAATTGTTTAGTGTGTCTCGTGTCATTCTAATACATGGAGGGGTGGGGTTTAGGAGCTATACTGGGACCGGCCACCGGGGGGCGATCGAGGCGCGGAGGCTTCAGTTTCTGACAGGAGTGCTACAGGCTTGGTTCGAACAGGAGGGGTTACATTGGTGTCGTGACCCGAATGGGAGTGACTAGTAGTCGCTGTGCGAGTAAACCTCACTCCTCTAATCTTAAGAAACGCTCTAATGACTGGCGCTAAAGGTTGCAACCTTAGCCTCCTTGAGCGTCCGACTCTCATGCCGGCGAACCCAGGTTCGAGTCCCGCTTGGAGCGGACGGTTCGAACAGGAGGGTTTCCAAATGCAGGCCTTTCTTGCCTTTTCCCCCTTGTGGTTCTATCGTTTCTTGTTCGCTTTTGATGCTGGTATTTGCATCAGGTCATCTTAGAATAAAGATAAAGTTGTGGATGCATGCTGTGAATGAATGAAAACGATACAGAAACATTCGTCTGCTGTATCTCCATCATGACCCAGGTGCTCCAGACTCCTACCCGCACATTCTCCAGACTCGACTCAATCAAGGTTCTTGAATTTCTTCTATGCATGGGAATAGCCACATAAATGAAATGTCCAGATTGGTTGTGGATAAAAGACAGGTGGTTTTCCAAGTGCAGGTTTGAAAAGGTGCACGGGATACTACAGCAAACCAACATGTCCTGATGTCCCAGTAACACGAGAGGATCTGGAATGAGTTGGGTCACGACTTGAAAATTTTTAACATATTGGTCAAACTTAATAGCGTGCAAATGTGGCACTATAGCAAATTCATATGGCAGAAAGTAACCTTTTCCATTTTCCTGTCAAACTTTGAAGTTAACAAGAGACTTGAGATGCTTGAGACTGTCCATATACCAGCATTCCCTATCATTCTTACTTTAACATGCACAATTAAATAATAATAATATTTTATAATAACAAGTATAATCAAATATAATTAAATATATATATTTTTAAATTACATAATCATAATCAATATATAAAAAATAAAATAAAAGGAATTATAATACCAAATAATAACAATATATGAAAAATATATATAAATAATATAATAAGTGCTGTCAAATCGATTAATCACGATTAATCACATCCAAAATAAAAGTTGTTATATTTATATAGAAAATACATTGTATAAATATATATACAGTATATACATGGACATATTTATTAAATAAATACATGTATGTGTGTATTCAAATATACATCATAATTATACACAGCACACACACATATATTATATAAACCCATCTTTTATTTTTGGATGCGATTAATCGCGGTGAATCGTTTAATAGCCCTAAATATAATATAATATATAATTAATATAATATAATATCATTAATATAATATAACATATAATATCATTAATATAATATAATACAATTAATATAATATAACATATAAAATAATATAAATAAAATAATATAATACATTAATATAATTAATATAATATAATATAAAAAGGAACAACAATTAAAATAAGTAATTTACACGTGGACTTTTGAACTCCTCTGTGTATATAGATTCCCAAAATAACAAAAACATTTAACAGAAATGAATTTAACACCTGGAATCTCAGCTGTATGTGTGTTCCATCACCTGTATTCAAATGAACATTTTTGTCCTCTTTTCTTCCCTTTTCTTCCCACTTCTGCCACGGCCAATTTTCGTACATACTAAAGGCTTAAAGAGGTTCTCATTTTTTGAGGGAAATTAGAAGCGTCACAGGATATGAAGACTGTGTCCCAAATGAAGCGTTTTGAAACCATCAGAGGTCGTGTTGATGAGGGTTTTGTCATCGAACAAGTCACATCAATTCAATGCAAAGGGGCGCAGAGAATCTCTCGACAGCACAGCGAGGCAGATGCTTGGGAGGTTCGGAAATGTGTAAGGCCATAACTTTTCATCAGCGGAGTCATTTTACAATCGTAGCAGCAACTCTGGATCCAAACTCCAGAGATCTCGGAGATTCGGACCCACGCAAGTGAGCTTTTGCAGTAAATTACAATAAAAACCAAATACTTTAGGTAAAAAATAGACGTGGGGAATGGTTTTGCTGGTTGGCTGAGTTCTTGCCCCCCCAAGGGATGGTAATCAGGGGTCCCGGATGGTCCCCTATTAGTCTGCTTAGGAGGGGCCGGCACAGGTGCTTTCCTTATGTCACCCGCCCAGGTCAGAGATATAAAGGGGCCAAGAACAACTTTGGGCGTAAACACGCACAAAGACACGCAAACATCTCTCCAAGCGTCTCAAAGAAGATCCATTTTTGCCTGTTCTTAATCAGGTTTTTGGACCCCGTGTGCATCAAAGAGCCTTAGCCACCCAGGACTAACTTCCTTTTCTCATGTTATACGGAAGGTATACAATCTCATATCCACAAAAAGGTGGCTTTGCTCTAACCTGGAAGAAAAAACATTTCTAAAGAGATCTCTCCTCAGATTCGACTACTTATGCTGCGTTCACACCGAACGCGAATAGAGCATCAGGAGCGAGTGATTTCAATGTTAAGTCAATGGAAAGGCGCGATGGACTCGATTCCCTCTCATTCGCGCGTCCAGTTCGGGCGAATGACGCGATACGTGCGAGTGGTGCTTTTTGTGTGTTTGAAGCGAATTCACGTCTGACGTCTGAGTTAAAACATTTTTACTTTGGCGTCAATTCGCGCCGCGTTAACCAATCAGGAGCCTGCTTGCTGCTGTCATGTGGTAAAGTGACGTGATGAGAAACCCTGCATAATTTAAAAATAAATACTACTATTGTGTCACAAAAGGTAGCTTTAAGACTTTTTCAGGTGAGAATATAGTTGTTTATGTGTTAACAGTTGTTAACTATATTTATGTTTGGTTCGTTTTCCTTTATTTGTTCCATTCAATTCCTTAATTTAAATATTCAGATGTTTTTGTGACTGTTCAGGGTGTTTATTTTGTACTGTTTTTATAAAAACTATTTGATTAAGAGACTCTTTTCATGCAGGCCCTTGACACACCATTCTGATGGTTTGGCCCAGACATGGGTGACGTGAGCGAACCCCACAGTCGGCTTTAGTCATTGCTGTTTTTTTTTTATGTCGGTTTGGTATTTCAGGGCCTAAAGAATTTTACTTATTTTTCTGTACAAAAAGCTTGTTTGCTGTAGCCTACAGTAGACCAGAGATAATTCTCAATCCTGAAGTCCTCCCCTGCCCCCCCTCCCTCTGAGAACAGCCAGCACTAGTGTCAGTCATTAACATATGAAAGGTCTTCTTCACACCTAAAGGCCTGTACACACCGGGACGAATATCGCACGCGCTTATCGCCAGCGTTTTTCGTGACGTTTTTCGGCGCGTCTTGAGTGTTCACACCCAAGCGATTTCCACTGGCGTTGCGCCGAGTGAACGTGCACATTCAGTAGATGCGCTCCCGGTACACAAGGTGGTGCTGCGGCACTTTACGCTTCTGACACTCGCTTGTCACACAGAAGAAGAGGAGAGACAGTATTTACGAGCTTGCCAAAACCACAGATATATTATGTCTATGGCAAAACCATTCACACACTTTTTGCTAACTGGCAAGCAGCATTAGCAGCCTATCTTCTTCTTTGTCTACTTACTACTTCTTCGTCGTATCAGTGTGTGCTCGGCAAGACCGATTTTGTGCTTGAGCGCCACCAAGTCGTGTTTTACTGTCACTTCAGCAGCTCCAGGCACGTGAACAAAAGCGCGGATCTCATTGGTCGGACAGTTTTTTACGCGCCGCGTCAAAATAAAAAAACGAACCCGAGGCGTTTTTTTTTTAATGACGCTTTTACGCCTGGCGTTTTACGCGTCGGTGTGCACACTCACATTGGCGCTCATTGTTTAGTCACGAGGCGTTAAACGTCGGCGATAAACGCGCGCGAAAATCGTCCCGGTGTGAACAGGCCTTAACAGTCTTCAGTCCTAGCACACCCAGCAGTGTTTCAGCTGTATATGTCCGTGAAATTTCACGGATTCCTGTATACGTCCGCATACGTGAGGTTTCCGGGTTTTTCTGGAAATATACTGTTCCGTGTTACTCTGATCCGCTTTTTCCCACATACATCCGGTAAACATCTAATTACACAGGAGTATACCATGCCCGGATAGTGCCGGATTTCAGTGTTTTCATGCAGTGTGATCACTTGGTACTCATTCGGTACTTGCTTATTCTCACTCTGACCCTGAATTTTAGAAGGTTTAGAAAGAAACAGGCCTTCAATAAGGTGGCCAAATGCCTGTAAATGAAGTACTGCTCTATATGTTGTACTGTTAAGCCTCTCCATAATGTAGCATCTATTATTATCTGGGTTACTTTTGATTCTTGCTTGCTTTGCCAAAGTCATTGTGACTCCAAAGCCGAACTGTTTGGTACTGGAGACTGGGAACATGCTCGCATTAAACGGTATAGCAGAAAGGGACGATATTGTTCGGGTTATTCAGGAGAAAGGCATGCATACATTAGTTAGAAGGGCTAATGCACATGCCAAGTATATGTTATAAGGATTTGAGACAGGAGATGGTGCAAGGTACTTGTTCTGAAACAAACATCATAAAGTGCTCTCAAAAGGTTCCTCATTGTGTCCGAGGCCAACATGGGAGTGTAAATATATGCAAAAAGACACTCAAGCCATCATTAAACGTCTAGGCAACAACTCTGAATGGACTTGGTTAGCTTGTATAATGCAGAGCTTTGGCTTGAATGAGCAGCTGAAGTCTCCAATACACAATGAAGCAGGCTTATGTAAACCACAGCGACTGCTTGAAAACACATGCTAGGCATTCTGGCTGCAATGCTAACAAAATTAGCCATGAAAACTCTCAATGGACTGTGGCCATAAAGATGCCTCTGTGCAGATATCTATCCAGGTTAAGCCAATCAAAACCTTGTGTATCAGATTAGCATATAAATGTCAAGTAAAATGCAACACACTTGCATTGGAAATATTTGGAACATTTGGAAATATACACCGATCAGACATAACATTATGACCACTTTCCTAATATTGTGTTGGTCCCGCTTTTGCTTCCAAAACAGCCCTGACCCGTCGAGGCATGGACTCCACTAGACCCCTGAAGGTGTGCTGTGGTATCTGGCACCAAGATGTTAGCAGCAGATCCTTTAAGTCCTGTAAGTTGCGAGGTGGGGTCTCCATGGATCGGACTTGTTTGTTCAGCACATCCCACAGATGTGGCCGAGTCAACGCCTCAAACTCGTGGTTGTGCTCCTCAAAGCATTCCTGAAGCATTTGTGCTTTGTGGCGGCGCATTATCTGCTGAAAGAGCCACAGCCACAGGGAATACCGTTCCCATGAAAGGCTGGACATGGGCTCAACAATGCTTAGGTAGGTGGGACGTGTCAAAGTCACATCCACATGGATGGAGGACCCAAGGTTTCCCAGCAGAACATTGCCCAAAGCATCACTGCCTCCGCCGCCACGCCTTCTTCCCATAGTGCACCTGGTGCCATGTGTTCCCCAGGTAAGCCACGCACACACACCCGGCCATCCACGAGATGTAGAAGATCACGTGATTCACTCCCGTATTCACCTCACCTGTCATAATGTTATGCCTGATCGGTGTATATATATATATAGATATAGTAAAGACAAAGTAAAGTACAGTGCCATCCTCTCCTAGTCAACACAATGTCCAAATATCTTTATCTTATGTTTTAACAAACGTTGTGATCTTTAAGCCTAGTTTCCTCGACCTTCAAAACACTGTTGACAGCTGTAAAAACTGTCGGAAAATATGAGGACAGAAATTTTTAACAAGGACTTAATATTGGATTTCGAGTGATTATGCGTTTTCTTGATTGACAAGTGAGCTCGTGCCAATTTCACAATACTACTTTTGAGAGTGCATACATTTTTTCTTTTGTTCCGTTTAGAGGAAGGAGACAAAAGCCCTTAAATGTCACCTCAGGTTTCACAGTCCTCGACCCTTATATCTCAAGCCCTCGCGGACACTTTCTACCACTTCTTTTCCTCTCTACCACTACTTATTTCTCTTCCTCCGTTCTGCATTTCTTTCTGTCCAATCCTGTAATAATGAAACACAGGTGTGGTTATACATACAGATTCTGCCAGATGCCAACAAGCTTAATTCAAAACATCTCCAGCTCTTGCGTTACTCAACCTTACACTTTATTGAGTATCATATGGACACGTTACCGAGACAACATATTTACATAATTATGGGAAAGGCTTACTGAGAGTGAGACGAATGGGAAATTTAATTTGGAGACCACCGGTAACAAGGGCCCACTGTGTTTCCAGGCCCTCATGAGACAGACACACACACACACACACACACACACCAATGCTGCTGTGTAAAAGGACTATAATTAGACGGACACGCTTCAGTTTCAGACGTGTACATACTTTTCATTCTTTCCTTCGATAATACAATAAAGGGTTGTCCGATAAAGGCTTTGCCAGGTGATCTGGTCACGTGTGTTTAAGGGTGTAGATGTCTGGGAATAATGTGCCATTCTTTATGTCACGGACTGGGCATCTACACAACACTCATTGATTTACAAGTCAAGTCTCTAAACATTGATCTCACAGGTAATTTCTGATAAATCCGCCAATTGCTTTTATAATCATACTGTATATTAAATGTGTTAATTTTTTATTTAAAAAAACATACAATGGTCTAATTTTAAATAGATGGATGGATAGAACGAAAGAACGATCGAAAGGGATGGATGATGAATGAATAGAACAAAAGATAGATAGATAAATGGATGAATGTATGGAACGAAAGAACTATAGCTAGATGGATAGATGGATGGATGGACAGAACGAAAGATAGATGATGGATGGATGGATAGAATGAAACAACGATCGATAGATGATGGATGGATAGAACAAACAATAGATGGATGGATAGAACGAACAAACGATAGATGGATGGATACAACGAATGAAAGATGGACGGATAGAACGAATGATGGATGGATGGAGATGAATGGTTAGAAAGAAAGAAGGATAGATGGATGGTTACTTTTTTTTAAATCATACAATGGGCTAATTTTAAATTAATGGATGGATGGATGGATAGATGGTAAGAAAGAAAGAACGAACAATTGAAAGATGGATGGATGAATTGATAGAACGATAGATAGAACGATAGATAGATAGATAGAACAATAGATAGATAGAACGATAGAACGATAGATAGATAGAACGATAGATAGATAGAACGATAGATGGCTAGATAGGCTGGATGGACAGAATGAAAAATAGATGGATGGATGGATGGATGGATGGATGGAATGAAAGAACTATAGCTAGATGGATGGATGGCTGGATGGATGGACAGAACGAAAAATAGATAGATGGATGGATGGATGGATGGAATGAAAGAACTATAGCTAGATGGATGGATGGCTGGATGGATGGAACGAAAGATAGATAGATGGATGGATGGATGGATGGATGGATGGATGGATGGATGGATAGAACAAAAGAAGGACGGATGGATGGGTGGATGGTTAATTTTTTATGTAAAAAAAAAAAAACATACAATGGGGCTAATTTTAAATACGGCAACCCAGTTGAAATATGGAATACTGAAAATATGCTATCAACAATACCAGATTAAGACAAAATATAACAAATTACAAAATATTTAGAAAAAAATACTGAAAAGATATAGTCAATAAAAACAAGTTTAGACTAAAATACTGTCTAAACTATACTAAAAAATGACAAAAAAAACGTCAAATAAAAATACTGTCAATGACAACACATAATATTGAAAACATACTGTGAAAGATCAGATTTATACAAAATAGTAAAAAAATCTATTGACGACAGGATAAAAAAAACAGCAAAGCTTCACGTTTTATTTGGTTTTTCTAAATAAATATGCACACATGCTAAAAAAAAACAAAAAAAAAACTTTTGCCCATGACTTTTTCACGAACAATGGCATAAAAGACGGTAATATTGAACGTTTGGCAGACAATATCAAAATACGGGGAGAGCGTGCCTATTCATTAGATGCCATCACAAAGATTATGGCTTTTAATAATTGGCCTTATAATATTATAAGAGAATATCTGAGCGGTGAGTCACAAAATATAATGGGAAAGCTATAGTCTATGGTTTGTAATATTACAGGCACATATGGTGCATATTAATCGCACATGTAGAGTAAATGATGACTGGATGTTAAAAGGAACATTTACACAGCCAAAATTATGAATTTTGCTCCTTTAAACTTTTTATTTACAGTGATTATAATATTATGCCAAATTGTTTACGACAGAATGACAGATATAGACCACGGACGGACGGACGCACAGATTGAATGAAAGAACGATCAATGAATGGATGGAAAAGAAAGAACGATTGATAAATGGATGGATGTATGGATGAATGGATAGAACGAAAAAAGAAAGATGATGGATGGATGGATAGCTAGATGGATGGATAGAACCGAAGAACAATCAATAGATGGATGAATGGATAGATAGATATCCAGAAGGATGGACAGACAGACGATGGATGGATGGATGGATGGATAGATAGATATCCAGATGGATGGACAGACAGACGATGGATAGATGGATAGATAGATATCCAGACGGATGGACAGACAGACGATGGATGGATGGATGGATGGATAGATATCCAGACGGATGGACAGACAGACAGACGATGGATAGATGGATGGATGGATAGATATTCAGATGGATGGACAGACAGATGATGGATAGATGGATGGATGGACAGACAGACAGACGATGGATAGATGAATGGATAGATGGATAGATTTCCAGACGGATGGACAGACAGACGATGGATAGATGGATGGATGGATGGATGGATAGATAGATAGATAGATATATCCAGACGGATGGACAGAGAGACGATGGATGGATGGATGGATGGATGGATAGATATCCAGACGGATGGACAGACAGACGATGGATAGATGGATGGATGGATAGATAGATAGATATCCAGATGGATGGACAGACAGACAATGGATATATGGATGGATGGATGGATGGATAGATATCCAGACGGATGGACAGACAGACGATGGATAGATGGATGGATGGATAGATAGATAGATATCCGGATGGATGGACAGACAGACGATGGACAGATGGATAGATAGATATCCAGACGGACGGACAGACAGATAGATAGATAGATAGATAGATAGATAGATAGATAGATAGATAGATAGATAGATATCCAGACGGATGGACAGAGAGACGATGGATGGATGGATGGATAGATATCCAGACGGATGGACAGACAGACAATGGATAAATGGATGGATGAATGGACAGACAGACAGACGATGGATAGATAGAAAGATATCCAGACGGATGGACAGACAGACGATGGATAGATGGATGGATGGATAGATATGAAGTCTGCAGAGTGTAATCATGTTTGATGAGCTCCTGCAGTCTCACTGTGAGCGTCCCAGAGCCGTCGCTGGAGTCACTGAATGGAGTAACGTCAGCCTGTGTTAACCTGAGGAGGAGTAACTCTAAACCAACACTCAGAGCGACCGCTCAACACCACAGTGACACACACACACACACACACACACACACATTCATCCCATCAAGAGGCGAGGGAGGCGCCCCCGTCCTCAAACATCCACAGGACACGAGTCTTGAACTGTCAACAAGACGTTTCTCACTATATCTCAGACGGGACAGTGCCTCTTCCAGTTAGCAGCTTCGACTTTTATAACCCAATAGGGAAAGACGGATTAATTACGGAAACCCACACATAATGAAAAACCCTCGTTTAGGTGTAACTGCCAAATAAAGCCATTAAAACATGATGTTCATGTCAGCCAAAAAGTCTGGCAGGGTTATAATCACGCTTAATAATTTGGAATAGAACATGTTGAGGGTTTCTTTATTGGGCCTGTTATTTTAGGGCAGAGGAACGGCTCCATAAAGGCCACAGGAATAAAAAACATCATGACATGGAGCAGCTGTAAGATGCCCAAACGACACAATCACAGCTTATTACAATAAACCCTCCATTCACGTGTGCTCTGCTTTAACACAGGGACTCAGCGAAGGTCAAAGGTCAGTGCACGAGCCCTGAATGGTGCACATTCTTGTTCATGTCTCTTGGTGACGACACCTCCTGGTTCTGTGGGCTCTGATGTAAGGCGAGTGATCTGAACACAAATACTCTTATCTCGCTGAAATCTTGACGGATTTACAAATGGTTCGGTTTCTTACAAACGTTATTAACGTGGCTATAATTCTGGATGCTTGAACAAATTATGAATAATTATTCATAAGTATGCAGTGTCATAACTACATCTCTGACGTTTATTACAAACCAAACTGTTTGAAAATCTGTCGAAAATTGAGCAAGTTATGGTTATTTAAAAAGTACACACAATTAAAACACAATGTTACGAGTGAGCGAGCTGACTGTGACAAGATGGCCGCCAGATGCGGACGTCGACCTCCATTGGCCAGCAGCGCGGACGAGACATCTAGCCTTTTTTATGTATATCTATGGTAATGAGAGGTAAGATAAACATTTCTGGCGTCGATGAAAATGTTTTTGAGCATTATTAAAGCTAAGATCCATTAATCTGACGTTGCAATGAAAGCCCACAGCACTATGAAATAATGTACAGTGATGTTATGAGCGGTTGCCAGGGCAAACGGTTAATATAACCTAAAAACAATAGACAAAGGATCCGTCAAAAGCTCCAGAAAGAGGCCGTTCCAAATCCGAGATGAGGGAATTTCTGCAGTAAACATTTCAAACCGGAAATTTCAAGCCATTTTGCACCAATGATAGTCAGACAGCAAGTTTTATCATCGTAATTGCAGTTCAGGCTAAAAGGTGCTGACAACCTCCCGTTTCGAGATGATGATAGAGCTGGTTTTTTGCAGTTTAACACTAGGCTGTGCGTTCTTGAACAGTGTTTTTGGCGTGTGGCTCAAAGAGCCATCTCTCAACACGGGTATGTCAGCCTCCTCGCAGACCAAACACACACACACACACACACACACACACACACACACACACACTGTATGAAGCTCTAGAAGGCCCTTTGTGATGGGTTTTTAAATGCTGGGTGGCCTTTGGTTGATGTATCAAGGACACTGTATAAACAACTGTACTGCAAATTAAGCTGGGTCAAGGGAAAGCACTAACGACTATTTTTATATCGATTAATCTATCGACTAATTTATCACAATCATTTTCAACAATTTTACTTAAAACATTTAATTTAACTTGCAACGTTGGCCTTCAGTAGTGTACTATAAAAAAAAGTATAAAAGTAAGCAAGCCCTTGACAAAATGTAAAACTAAAAGAGTAAAAATGTAAAAAAGTACAAATTTGTAAACCAACAAAAAAAAGAGAATATCAGCAAATATTTTTTATATAGAATAGTGTTGTCACGATACCAAAATTATGACTTACCAGACTAAAATACCTCAATACCGATACCATAGCAAAAAACTAAAATTAATTGAATATGACAGAACTTACTATTCATTGTTTTATCATTGTTTTAGGGTTAAAAAACCCTAAAAACTCACTTGTCCGGCATGTTCCTGCCCTGCTTCACACAGGATATCAAGTCAGGCCCTTTAAGAGCTGCACGGACCAAATTCATTGTAACACCCGATTTCTCATTCAACTCTGTATACATTCACTAAAGACATATCCGACTGTGTTTACCCGAATACCTGCCAGGACGTGCATTTTTACAGATTTTTTACCATTCAAACCCAATAATCGGCGAAACTGGCGTCGCGATCTGTCTGAGTGAAAGGCGTGTGCTTCAGGTCAGAGTCCGGCAGCTCGAGCACGTCCCGGCCGCGCCGCACTTTTCTGTTGCTTTCTTTTTCCTGAGCTGCGCGTATACACACTCACCTAAAGGATTATTAGGAACACCTGTTCAATTTCTCATTAATGCAATTATCTAATCAACCAATCACATGGCCAATCCTGGTCAAGACAATCTCCTGAACTCCAAACTGAATGTCAGAATGGGAAAGAAAGGGGATTTAAGCAATTTTGAGCGTGGCATGGTTGTTGGTGCCAGACGGACCGGTCTGAGTATTTCACAATCTGCTCAGTTACTGGGATTTTCACGCACAACCATTTCTAGGGTTTACAAAGAATGGTGTGAAAAGGGAAAAACATCCAGTATGGGGCAGTCCTGTGGGCCAAAATGCCTTGTTGATGCTAGAGGTCAGAGGAGAATGGGCGACTGATTCAAGCTGATAGAAGAGCAACTTTGACTGAAATAACCACTCGTTACAACCGAGGTATGCAGCAAAGCATTTGTGAAGCCACAACACGCACAACCTTGAGGCGGATGGGCTACAACAGCAGAAGACCCCACCGGGTACCACTCATCTCCACTACAAATAGGAAAAAGAGGCTACAATTTGCACGAGCTCACCAAAATTGGACAGTTGAAGACTGGAAAAATGTTGCCTGGTCTGATGAGTCTGGATTTCTGTTGAGACATTCAGATGGTAGAGTCAGAATTTGGCGTAAACAGAATGAGAACATGGATCCATCAATCCTTGTTACCACTGTGCAGGCTGGTGGTGGTGGTGTAATGGTGTGGGGGATGTTTTCTTGGCACACTTTAGGCCCCTTAGTGCCAATTGGGCATCGTTTAAATGCCACGGCCTACCTGAGCATTGTTTCTGACCATGTCCATCCCTTTATGTCCATCATGTCCCCATCCTCTGATGGCTACTTCCAGCAGGATAATGCCCCATGTCACAAAGCTCCAATCATTTCAAATTGGTTTCTTGAACATGACAATGAGTTCACTGTACTAAAATGGCCGTCCCACAGTCACCAGATCTCAACCCAATAGAGCATCTTTGGGATGTGGTGGAACGGGAGCTTCGTGCCCTGGATGTGCATCCCACAAATCTCCATCAACTGCAAGATGCTATCCTATCAATATGGGCCAACATTTCTAAAGAATGCTTTCAGCTCCTTGTTGAATCAATGCCACGTAGAATTAAGGCAGTTCTGAAGGAGAAAGGGGTCAAACACAGTATTAGTATGCTGTTCCTAATAATCCTTTAGGTGAGTATATTTGACGGTTCTGCTTCCATTGTTTAGTGAACGGTGGAAGCAGAGCTCACACACACGTCCTCACTCCTGTTGTCACACATCGACGCACATTAAGAAATACTGCTCTTATTAGAGTGCTGACATTTTTAAAGTATCGATACTAATACAATTTCATATCGTACCCAACTTACCCAGACGACTAAAAATATTGACGTCGACTAATTAACAGCGTTGACGCAGTCGATTGTATCGACCAATCGCGACAGGCCTAACATTGAAGTATATTAATAAAGTCTATTCTATTGAGGTTTGTGTCTGTAGAGATTGTTCTGTGTTTGTTGTTGGGTACAAATATGCTGTCCAGATAGGGTTACTAACCCTAAATTGTATCCATATATATTATAAAAAAAGTAAATCTGACAAATGCTTTAAAATTAGTTTTTAAAAACTTTTTCAAAAATATTTTAGGGGTAGGGATAGAATTTGGATTTTTGTATGTGGAATAATTATTAGATTTATATATATAAAAAAGTATATATCACTAGCTGTGTGATATAAAGTCAGAATTGTGAGATATAAAGTCAGAATTATGACATATAAAGTCAGAATTGTGAGATATAAAGTCAGAATTGTGAGATATAAAGTCAGAATTGTGAGATATAAAGTCAGAATTGTGGGATATAAAGTCAGAATTGTGAGATATAAAGTCAGAATTGTGGGATATAAAGTCAGAATTGTGGGATATAAAGTCAGAATTGTGGGATATAAAGTCAGAATTGTGGGATATAAAGTCAGAATTATGAGATATAAAGTCAGAATTGTGAGATATAAAGTCAGAATTGTGAGATATAAAGTCAGAATTGTGAGATATAAAGTCAGAATTGTGGGATATAAAGTCAGAATTGTGAGATATAAAGTCAGAATTGTAAGATATAAAGTCAGAATTGTGGGATATAAAGTCAGAATTGTGAGATATAAAGTCAGAATTGATATATAAAGTCAGAATTGTGGGATATAAAGTCAGAATTGTGGGATATAAAGTCAGAATTGTGAGATATAAAGTCAGAATTGTGAGATATAAAGTCAGAATTGATATATAAAGTCAGAATTGTGGGATATAAAGTCAGACTTGTGGGATATAAAGTCAGAATTGTGTAATTATCTCAAATCTTTTATTCTGTGGCAGAAACACGTCTCCATACGTCTGCACCCTGCTGTAACTGGGTAAACATGTGAGTCTGTATACTATATATACAGTTCTATAAGAAGACTGAGCCAACAGTGAGATAAGCCTGAAGTGTCCGAGGCAGGAGATTGTGGCCTGCTTCAGAACAGAGTCCACATTATGAAAGAACAGCACTACACCAAGAAAGAAAAAAAGACAGGAACAAATATCAAACCAAATGTTTTTACAAGGGGGAAAAAAGCAGTAACTATTGAATATCCATCCATATGTACATTCCCAAACAGACCTAGGGACGCTGGGAGACTCGAGCGAGCGTGAAGACTTATCTCTTACAAAACCTTTTGTGTTCAAAAAGAAGAAAACACTCCCAGGATTTGTCCAGCTGAGGCACGGCGTAACCTTCAGAGATAAAACTATTTATTTTTCTTTTGTCAAACGAAAAGTGCAAAAGTTATACGCAAACAAGAGTGGAAGCTTTTGATAAGAAGCCACAATTCCTGTATGTGCTATATTTCAGACGGAGATCACTGCCAAACACCACTACTGTACTTATCAAAGCGATACATCAGACATATGTGATATTATATAGAATAACTTTAGACTAATAATGAAATAAGCAGATTTGGTCTGTGTATTGGGTGATTTTTTTAAGGAATCCTTTTCTCATTTAAGCTCATAATCACCATTAAAAGATTAGTTAAATGCTTGTCGAGTTTAACATCAACTAGAAAGTAAATTATACCAGCCTAAGACGCCATGATCTTTCCAACACAGCGACTAATCCCTGAGAGACTGAGATAAACGCCAAGCCGATATCAGTTTTCCTAATGCTACCGCTTTAGCTACATCCTGCTCCCACAACACCGCAAACGTGGGCATTTTCATGGGCAGACCTAGAAATGGCAGAGACCACAAAGTTTCCATTCTCCGCTTCCTGAAAAACAAGAAAGGTGCAGGTAGAGAGGGGAAAAAAAGGAGGGAGGACTGAGATTAAGGGCTAAACCTTCTGATCAACTCTGAGAAAGAGTTGGGCTTTATTCTCGGCCTTGGACGCAACTTCAGAGAGTAATTCAAAAGGAGGCCATGCGAATATGGTTAGCAGAGAAAAACTACTATAAAGTCTCAAATTATGAATAACGTCCTGCATTTTTCCACTTCTGACACCTACTTGCCAAGGCCAAAACCCACAGCGTGTCCTGTTAATGGTGATTTTGTTAATGGCCATTGGTGGAAACAGGACTTGGCCAACGGCTCTGAGCAGGAACAGACTAATGAGGGGAGTGTGCATAATGACTACATATTCCTTGAGTCATTTAACACATTGAAGCTCTCGCCACCGTCCTCTACCTCTGCTCTATGGGACCATGTCTAAGTGAGTTTTACTACATTTCTTTTACTATTTTTCTTGAGACGCAACATGAGTAGGATTGTGCTCGTGCAGTGGTAATCACTCATGCATATTCCACTATATTACTGATCAGCTCATTTCAATTATCATAAAGTCATAATTAAGAGACGAACTGTTGAAAATATGATTTTAAAAGTCCTCATTATTAGATAAAAAGTCAAAAATATGACATGCCAAGTCAAAATTAAAAGATAAAATGTTGAAAATATGATTTTAAAACTCCTCATTATTAGATAAAAGTCAAAAATATGATTTTAAAAGTCATAATAGTGAGATAAAAAGTCAAAAATATGACATGCCAAGTCATAATTATAAGATAAAATGTTGAAAATATGATTTTAAAAGTCATAATAGTGAGATAAAAAGTCAAAAATATGACATGCTAAGTCATAATTATAAGATAAAATGTTGAAAATATGATTTTAAAACTCCTCATTATTAGATAAAAGTCAAAAATATGATTTTAAAAGTCATAATAGTGAGATAAAAAGTCAAAAATATGACATGCCAAGTCATAATTATAAGATAAAATGTTGAAAATATGATTTTAAATGTCCTCATTATTAGATAAAAAGTCAAAAATATGACATGCCAAGTCAAAATTAAAAGATAAAATGTTGAAAATATGATTTTAAAACTCCTCATTATTAGATACAAAGTAAAAAATGACATGCCAAGTCATAATTATAAGATAAAATGTTGAAAATATGATTTTAAAAGTCATAATAGTGAGATAAAAAGTCAAAAATATGACATGCTAAGTCATAATTATAAGATAAAATGTTGAAAATATGATTTTAAAACTCCTCATTATTAGATAAAAGTCAAAAATATGACATGCCAAGTCATAATTATAAGTTAAAATGTTGAAAATATGATTTTAAATGTCCTCATTATTAGATAAAAAGTCAAAAATATGATTTTAAAAGTCATAATAGTGAGATAAAAAGTCAAAAATATGACATGCCAAGTCATAATTATAAGATAACATTTTGAAAATATGATTTAAAAACTCCTCATTATTAGATAAAAAGTCAAAAATATGACATGCCAAGTCATAATTATAAGATAAAATGTTGAAAATATGATTTTAAAACTCCTCATTATTAGATAAAAAGTCAAAAATATGACATGCTAAGTCATTGTGAGATGAACAGTTGAAATCAGGACTTTAAAAATTAAGATAAAAATTCTAAATTTTGGATTTAAAGTCAAAATTATGACTTTAAAATCTAAATTATGATTAAATGCCCTCATTATGAGATAAAAAGCTGAAATTAGATTTAAAAAAATCTAAATTATGACCAAAACACACACTAACATTCATTTAAAAGATGAAATCATGCTTGTTGTTTTTTTTTAAATGCGCTTTTAATTTTTGATTCACACTTATAATAATAATATTTACATTATTGTTTTCATTTTGTGCAATACATATATATATATATATTTATTTTTACATTTTGAAATCAGTTTTTACAACAGAAATGTCATGTCATCAGTGTAAAGCTGCTCTGAAGCATCTGTGTGTGAAAGAGCTGGAGAAGTAAAGATGACGATAACCCTACAAAAAACAAAAACAGAAACTCTTCTAAACTAGCATAACAAAACATTAAACACTACTAAATCTCCCAATCTTACACAAAACACATAATATAACACTTCATTTGGGCATTTACTGTCCCTTTTGAGCGTCATGGCAAAGCATGCTGGGAAATAGAAATCCCAGCCCAGTTTCGGTTAAATTTAAGTTAATCTAAATGAAAAGAAACACGTTCATAAAACTCAAAACAATGAAACAAATCAGATTATGTTAAATGTGTCCGTTTCAAAAGAAAGAGAAAGTTATAAATACTCATAAAAGTTAATTTGTTTGAACTAATGCATTTAATTTGAGTTACTCTACTCAAACCAATACAAATGTTTTGAGCGTTAGGGTTTACAGTGTATTTTTGGCTAATATTCCAGGTAAAATATCTAAATATGGATTGGATTGTGTTCAGAAAATATGTATTTGTCATTAGGGCCGAGCACCGATGGTGTGAGGACCCTATTGTAATTGCTCAAGTCTATTCTTCTTCTTTTTCTCTGAAATGAAACGCATTTTTGAGAACCTAAACATGCTCGAAAACTCATGAAACTTTGCAGACACGTCAGAAGTGCTGAAAATGTACATCTGATATGGGTTTCAGAATTAGGTGTGGCAAAATGGCTCAATAGCGCCACCTGTAAAATTTAAATTAAGTGCCATTCGCACTACGTGTCACGTACAAGTATGAAATTTGCTAGACACATGTAACAGCCCAACACCTACAAAAAAGTCCCTGGAAGCGAAATCTGAAAACCAACAGGAAGTGAGATATTTTGAATTTTATCTGCAAAAGTTTTGCCATTTCCAAGCCTCATACTTGAACAAACTCCTCCTACAGTTTATATCGGATCACCATCAAATTTGGTAGGTGCAATCTAAAGGCCTTTGTGATGTTAAATTGAGAAGATCTTGAGTTGTCACTGAAGGGCGTGTCCGTGGCGACCTGACAAAATCGAATGTTTCGCCATGAAACAGGAAGTTGTTGTAACTCAGGCATACAATGTCCAATCTGCCCCAAACTTCACATGTTTTATTAGAGTCCTGACCTGAACACATCTAAATGGCAATATTCAGTTATAGTCAAAGCGCCACCTGCTGGCAACAGGACGAGTGGCACATCGAAATGACTCCTATATTTAAATGCATGTCTATTCACCTTTTTCCTGAGGCCACCGGGACAAATATGGACAAAAATAATTCTAGCAATGTACAAAATACTACATAGTACACAGTAAACTGTAAAATAGGGCACAATTTACAGCATAAATATGAAGGATTTTTCCGTATTGTTTTACTTTTAAAATGACCAGTACATCTTCCGTTTTTATTTTTCACAGAGAAATCTAGAGAATGTAAACGGGAGGACCAGATTGACGGCTTCAGGTGGGAATTGTCCCACTGGCAGGATGATGGAGAAGCGTACTTACACAACACATCAGAAACACGAGGAAATGCCTGGATAACTGGGATGTTAAGCCTTCCTCGGGAGACAGAATGGATGGATGCTGTTAGAGGTGAAAAGGTAAAAGAGAGGAGGGAAGGCAACAGAATACTGCTTTGTTGAAGAAGATGCGTTTCACATCCTGTGCAATGTTTTATTAGACATCCGGACTGAAAGGTTGAGCATCTGAGCATGCTCTATTCAACAAGGCACTTGGTGCTAAAGCCAATCAGTGTCTAGTTAAATGGCTCGTATCTCATATCTGTCTGAAAAAGATGTTTCAACTACTGTGACATCTAACACCAATTAGAGGCGATACAGTGCACGCTTGTGTGTGTCTGCATGGGAGAGAGTCAAATTAAGCAATTCCAGACTGTTAAACTTCAGCGGTGTTTATTTAACAGCCATTTTCACTGGCCAGTTAACTCTTTTTCATCAGCTGTGAAACCATTACAGGGGCCCTGGGAGAAGAGGGAACCGGTAGGCCTCACCCCATCACCAAACACTTCATTGGCTTTACTGAGATCCACAGCTTTCTGTAAGCTCTCGGGGTGAAGTTCATGACTGATGGTTTTCAAAAAATCCTTGATAAATATCCGTTCCCCTTCCAGGCGAGGTAATGCAGGCTGACAGGATGGACGCAAGGTAGAGATGATCCTCATTAATGGAGTGATACTTTATGGGCCCTGAGAGAGTCCGGAAACGCATGACAATCAGCGTGAATACGAACTGAACGACAAGAGGGAATGGAAAAGAGAGATAGAGGAGCAAAAGCCAAATGAAGGATAAATTATGATGGAAGAAGAAAGCTAGATTATAACAGAGCTCTTGTCCATTTCTTCCAAAGATCTTCTTCAAAGTACAGCAGCTCATCCATTGTGCCCAAATGAGATTGAAAAGATGCAGATCTGTAGTAATAAAACCCAGATGCTTCGGTTTTCAGGCTTGAAAACTACCAGAGCATCAGGCTTTCACTCTCTTTCCCCCTCGTCCTCATCCTTTTTAAATCTCCACCAGATGGAATCAAGCTTTTTCTCCTGTATGTTTTTTTCCCTGGGAGATGGTTTAACTTCATCAAGGGAGAATTACCCAGCAGATGTGTAGAGCAAGTTAAGCGTGACACGTTAAAATAGCCCACAAAGGTTTGGTGTGAATTAAGAAGAACAACAAGTCTTCCAGCCCTAAACGCATAAACCTTGCCCGGAATCTGCAGCTGGGACAGGGGAGAGCCGAACGTAGCGGTTTCCAATCTCTAAACCAATTGACATTCCCTTTGTAAGGATGTGCTCCTGACCACCGTGATGACAATCTAGACCGCTTTAAAAACTGGCTTTACTTCAAGACGAATTCCAGCCAAGGTTCACGTGAATTTGGGTCAAATCATGCTCTACATTATGAAAAAAAGCACAATTTATGGACAATTCATAATGCAAAGAGCACATTTTCTGTGGTCGGTTTTCCCTTTCAAGTTGAAAACCGCCATAGTGGAGCAATGGAGTTAGTGTAAAGTTAAACTGTCAACATGTTCATAGTTAGCTACCTAAATGATAAGGCTTTGTATTGACCATAGACTGTACAAAAACATGGACATGGTGTCCGTGAAGTCACCTGTAGGTTTCTGAAGAGCAGTTTTGATGCCTTAAAATTGGCCGTCGCCATCTTGGCAGCATGTCATTTCGCGTCAAACCCGGATAACAGAAAATGGGCGAAGAGGCGGGACGTGGGCGGAGCTGAGGTGACGACTAACAGACAGCAGACAAACGACAATCCACCTGTCACTCAAAGTGGCCACGCCCTTAATTATGCAGAACTTTAAGGCTTTATATAATGTAAACGAATGAGTTATAAATAAATTCACCCCCCTCACAGTCGTCATGAAGGGCAAAATTAGCCGTACAGACCAAAACCACAGTTTGTCCCAGACTGTGAACATGTGTTCTTCTGCTGTAAAGTCCCGTTTTTCGTGTTTTTTTGAAGCTTTGATTGTGTTTACAGTGTGCAATATAACATGTGTTCATGTTTCGCGTGTAAAAAAACACAGTATTTTTCACACAATTTACTCATCTGTACACCGCTGTTTTCACTGTCCTAAAAACAGCTGATGAGTTCCTTGTTCTATGAAGTCCCTCCTTCAGAAATACGTAACGAGTTCTGATTGTGCCAGCGGTTCCTGTGTTGTGATTCGACAGCAGCTTAGCGCACGTTGCCCGGTTCCTGTGTTGTGATTCGACAGCAGCTTAGCGCACGTTGCCCGGTTCCTGTGTTGTGATTCGACAGCAGCTTAGCGCACGTTGCCCGGTTCCTGTGTTGTGATTCGACAGCAGCTTAGCGCACGTTGCCCGGTTCCTGTGTTGTGATTCGACAGCAGCTTAGCGCACGTTGCACGGAAAGGTCACGCCTCTTAACGGGAGATATATATGCGCTTAATGATCTCTACAGCGTCCCTGGGAAAGCCAAACAAAGGTGATTTGACTCCGGGATGAAAATAACAGCGTCTCGACGACATGGCGACAAACACACTCAAACGCTACAATTCCTTTTCTCCACGCAACACTTCCTCTTCTCCACGTGGGACAGCAACAAGACCACGCCCCCTTTTTTGCGTATTCTTGTGGGCGGAGGTTAGTCTGTTCTACTGACGTAATTAATGAAGGAAGTACCAGGATGTAGTCCAAGCCGGCCGTTCGCTGTAGGCTTTGAAAGGGAACTTCTGTTAAATAAAATATCTCGCTTGGCATTGAACTTTGAGCTTTATAATTTTACAGGTATTATTTATGATCTAACAGCAACATTACACACTAACTAAAGTTTGAACAATGGGATCACGAAGAACGGGACCTTTAACATGAGCTCAATGAGATTCTGCTCCTTCTGGAGTCTGTCTCTAGTGGCCAGACGATGAATTGCAGTTTTAGTCACTTCCGTATTGGCTTCACGAGAAACTGGGGGAGGTGCTGCTTGGTATTGACACACATTTCACGATTCGATTTCAACTCACAAGCTTGAGATTCGATTCAGGGCCCATCCACACGGAGACACGTTTAGCTGTATACATAAAAACTGTGTATCGTATCTGTGTTTCTTCCAGTTGGATCCGGCGTATTGGGAGCCTGAAACCATTATTTTTTTTAAACCGAGTCCCAGAGTGGATGCATCTGAAAACGACACCCTTGCGTTTTCGTGTGTACAGCCAATCTGTATATTTTTTTGTGAAATTATGTAATCACCCCATGTCTCGCACTTACTCCAAGTCGTCTTCTTGCTTTAAGTCGTTTTTTTTTTATAAAAATAATAATAAATCATAATACTAACTTTACAATTACATAATCAAATTTCCGCTCCAATTTGTTTTTTGAAATATAAACATTTAAACGGTGGCAGACATAAAATTTTTTTTAGACGTATTTATTCAAATGTGCATCAATATTGAAGAACATTAAAAATGATAATGAATGTGTAATATGATGTATATATTTATTTTTTAGCTGACTAACGAGTTTATGGTCACTGAATGGTTTTCTGAGGTAAATGTAAACGTGACATTATTTACAAGCTGTTTTTTGACATCTTTCCGTGGTTGAAACCCTGATTGAGCGATTAAATGAGACATGATACGGATTTTGATAAGTTGTACTGTATCTTTTAACATACTTCAGATGTTCATTCATGTTTATTTCACACTGTAACTGGTATTAAAGCAGAGGAGATGATCAGTTCACAACACATTAAACAGCGCCAAAACTGTAATATATTTTTTTTATTTCGTAATGAAATGGACATAATTCGTAATCTGAGACTTTGTTTCATGTTTTTTTCAAATGTTTGTTTCAAATGTAATAAAGCACAAACATTATCGATTTTTTGGGATGGGAGGTGCACTACACAGTTCTGTTCAATCATATCCTGAAAACAGGATAGACTAATCGATTCTTGGGATTTAAGAATCGGTATCGGTTAAAAAATGGAGCCCTACCAAATAATAATGATTGGTTTTAATGGCATAGACATTTGAAGGTAACTATAGCGCCCCCTAGAGTTTTATTACTGGCACGGTTTTGGGTGATGCTCACTGTAGCTGTTATCATTTACTCACCATCATGTTGTTCCAAACTTGTATGACTTTCATTCTTCAGTGGAACACAAAAAAAGATATTCTGAAGAATTGTTTTATCCATGCAAATCCATCTGATCCAGTGACTGGATGGACAAAACAACCTTTTGAGACATTCCTCAAAATAGATTTATAAATATATCCACAGAAGAACGAAAGCCATACAGATTTTGAACAACACTTTTAATTTCTGGGTAAACGTATTTATTTAAAATGGAACCGCACACTTGTAATACATTGGCACAATTCTCAGTGCAAGAACACAAGCTATTTGTAAACTCAGTATGTTTTGGGGTTGGTTGGACCACTGTGTGTGTGAGTGAAGTGGATGTTGTTATGTGAATCAGTAAACAGGACTCTTGAAACAGTCAAGAAACAGATTTTCACTGTAAAAATCCTTCAGTTGAGCTGTGGAGCAGAGCCTCAACTTTCACGCGGTCTCTTTGTTCCTTCAGCGAGACAATTGACAGCTCTGTAAAATGGCAGCCAGCTTTACGTCACCACACTGTCTTGATAAAATGACAACTCAAAACACAGTTGGAGAATAACAGGAACTTAATAAACCTCTCGCAGACTACATGACGACTTCTCCACTTTTGCCCTGTTTTCTTTACCCCTGAATGTAATTTGTCAGTCATTATAAAAACTGTATTTGAAGATTAACGTATAAGGAGCCGCAGAGGTTATCGATTAGAAGAAGAAAAGTATGCTTCATTGAAAAACAGAAGAGAGCCAATAGAGATTTTAATTTAAAAACAGCTGGAAACAGTAGCCAGGCTATTAAGTCATTGACGAGGATTGTCCGCCAACTCTTTCTTGCATCTGTGAGAACATTTTTTCATTTTTATTTGGTAAAGAGCTCTTGTCAGCAAAGCTAAGGCTTGGCAGGCGTAGCCTTAAAACATGTTCTTGAAAAACCCAGGGTATGAAGCTCGAAGTATGATATGTATTCTCCACAAGATCATATATTTGCAGACTTAGACGTCTAGTTTTTCACCAAAAAGATCATAAATTAAAAAAAAAGTGCATGGAATACCGAATAACCTGATGATATAGAATTGGCTTACAACTAAATTTGGCTCACAGTCAGACTCGGGACTCAAGGGGAACCCTTCTACTGTTTGTGAGCTTTCACTTTCCATAGAGCTTTCACTTTCCATAGAGCAGTAAACAAACACACAAACACACACACAGTCCCCTTGAGACACACTTGCATCATTAGTGGGCCACTGGAGACCGGGGACTACCTTTCCTGGCACATATATATTTAGTGGCTCTCTCTCCTCGTTGCGGTGCGAGGCGAACCCCTGGCTGCCGACCTAAAACCGTGGAAATTCAATTACAGCCATTTAAGTGTTTCATAAAGCCATAGGAGGCTAGCCAGAGGTATGCTTATAAAACCAGGAGCAAGTGAAGGTGACGAGTGCTAACGGTCCAGTGCTCTCTCTTTTTATACTCCCTCTTTCCATCTGTCCCACTCTCCTTGCTTAGAAACGCTGAATGGGTTACCAGGAGGACAATGACAGACAAAACAACAGCCCCAGATACACCCGTAAATCATGTTGGGTTGGCCGAAGTCCCGGGCTAAGAGTATGCCGCTGTTTCTGAGCTTTACAGGCATCCAAAAGCTCACAGGGAGACCCACCCAGACAGTAAGGGTCACCAGCCAATAAAGAATCCACTGATAGATGGATGAGCGAGAAATGGAAAGAGATTTAGAATTTTTTCTACAGTTGGATCAAAAGAAGGAAAGGCAGAAAGTGCGGTGTGCCTCAGGGCTCTGTCTTAGGGCCGATTTATATTTTCTTTAAAGGGAAGTTCTGGCATTGTTTACTCATCCTCATCTCCTCCTGAGCAGAAAAGGAGCACTTGTGTATATGGTTGTGTGACAATAAAGGGATTTGATTTGATTTGATTTTGATTTGATTTCATTAAGAATAATAATGAACCCACTATTCAAGCAACTGCCACCCCCAAATTGGCGCTAATTCTAAAGCAAAAGTAAAATGCGCACGGCCATTCATAATGGTGCATGTGAGCGTTTTCAGTTCATTCCTCTGGAAGTTCAACTCAACTTCCAAAGGAATTAATTGAAAACACTCGCTTTGCAAATTAACGATTTAAAAGCGAGATGCAAAAGAGGGAAAACACCAATGTGACCCCCCTCCCGGTGATACCGGTATTACCAGTGTTGGCACACGTCGATTAACTGGTGGGTTTCCTCACTGTCACATCCCGACTGTCTACATTTCTTCAAAATGTGACCATTTGACAGAAAAAAAAAGTCCTACAGGTTTGGAAAGATAGCATAATTGCAAATGGAAGACCAGTCAAGAGAGCACATGCAAGCTACAATTGACGGTTGGGCGCTACATTAATAGGCATGAAGGGGGCAACTCCTTGTGGTGGCATGCTCAGTAATTTCTTGCGGTGTGATATAGCTTTTATGAGTGCTGGAAGGCATCCCCGAGAGGTTTCCAGCTCGTTCCGCGGGCTGATGTAGGTGCTACAGCAGCAAGACCACACAAATCTAAAACTAGTGGGAGTAGTAAAAGCAAGGGAGGAGTGTGTGCTAAAACACATAATGTTACCATACAGACGGACAACCACAACAGCATGTGCTGTAACAGTTTAGAACCAGACCAATGGCCAGGTTTAAATTAAGAGTCGAGGGCCCACCTTGTAATGGATCTGGCATTGGTGCCCTATGACTTTAAATAACTAACTAAAACATTTCTGAGACATGCATACATCAAATATGATGACCAGTGGCATCATTTGCAGTCCTACTGTATCTGTGTCTAAGCGGTCTAGTGTAGTTTTTGATCAAATAAAATAAAATAACAAAAGTTGCTTTTAAAAACCACTTGGCTCAAAAATATAAAGGGGCATGATGCTTCTGATGTGGAATAAACTCAAAAAGAATAACACGAACTTCTGAAACCCTTCCCAAAAGGAGGAAACCTCCATAGACATGTTGTACGAGAAGGTTATATTTAAGAGTGAAGTCTAGTAAAATGAGCCGTTCTGCCAAGAGATCAGCCAGGAGAAACTGGGATCATATATAAAGCTATGAGAAAGGAGAAAGTTGAGAATCTCTCAGGACATCTGAATCACGCGTCCCTGAACAGAATATCACAGCTAAGAGGAGCAAACACTCGCCAACAAATTCTGGACAAGAGCACAGGGCTTCCTCCGGTGACGTGACACAGCCATATAAAAACACTGGAGAAATACTGGGCACAGTATCAGAGCTAATCTCAATGTTTCATCTAGTCAGAGACTGCAGAGGGACGGAGGGAGGAGGAGGAAATCATTAAGAAAAAGGTTGACTGGAAGAAAAGATGCAAGGAATATTGGACAAATGGAAGAAAGAAAGAACGGGAAAAAAAGTATCAAATCAAATAAATAAATCCAAAATCTATTTAATCTACAGTTGTGCTTGAAAGTATGTGAACCCCTTGCAGAATCTGTCAAAATGTGAATAATTTTAACAAAATAAGAGGGGTCATATAAAATGCATGTTATTTTTTATTTAGTACGGCCCTGAATAAGATATTTTACATAAAAGATGTTTCTACATGTAGTCCACAAGACACAAAACACAGCTGAATTTATAAAAATGACCCCTTGATTCTAAATCCTGATGATCCACGGTTGTGTGTGTGTGTGTGTCATTCCCTGATGATCCACGGTTTTGTGTGTGTGTGTGTGTGTGTGTGTGTGTCGTTCCCTGATGATCCACGGTTGTGTGTGTGTGTGTGTCATTCCCTGATGATCCACGGTTGTGTGTGTGTGTGTCATTCCCTGATGATCCACGGTTGTGTGTGTGTGTGTCGTTCCCTGATGATCCACGGTTGTGTGTGTGTGTGTCGTTCCCTGATGATCCACGGTTGTGTGTCGTTCCCTGATGATCCATGGTTGTGTGTGTGTGTGTGTTGTTCCCTGATGATCCACGGTTGTGTGTGTGTGTGTCATTCCCTGATGATCCACGGTTTTGTGTGTGTGTGTGTGTGTGTGTCGTTCCCTCATGATCCACGGTTGTGTGTGTGTGTGTGTGTGTCGTTCCCTGATGATACACGGTTGTGTGTGTGTCGTTCCCTGATGGTTGTGTGTGTGTGTGTATGTGTGTGTGTGTATGTGTCGTTCCCTGATGATCCACGGTTGTGTGTGTGTGTGTCGTTCCCTGATGATCCACGGTTGTGTGTGTGTGTGTGTGTGTGTCATTCCCTGATGATCCACGGTTGTGTGTGTGTGTGTGTGTCGTTCCCTGATGATCCACGGTTGTGTGTGTGTGTGTGTGTGTGTGTGTCATTCCCTGATGATCCACGGTTGTGTGTGTGTGTGTGTGTGTGTGTGTGTGTGTCGTTCCCTGATGATCCACGGTTGTGTGTGTGTGTGTGTCGTTCCCTGATGATCCACGGTTGTGTGTGGGTGTGTTGCTCCCTGATGATCCACGGTTGTGTGTGTGTGTGTGTGCGTCATTCCCTGATGATCCACAGTTGTGTGTGTGTGTGTGTCGTTCCCTGAGGATCCACGGCTGTGTGTGTGTGTGTGTGTGTCATTCCCTGATGAGCCACGGTTGTGTGTGTGTCGTTCCCTGATCATCCACGGTTGTGTGTGTGTGTGTGTCATTCCCTGATGATCCACAGTTGTGTGTGTGTGAGTGTGTGTGTGTCGTTCCCTGATGATCCACGGTTGTGTGTGTGTGTGTGTCGTTCCCTGATGATCCACAGTTGTGTGTGTGTGTGTGTGTCATTCCCTAATGATCCACGGTTGTGTGTGTGTGTCGTTCCCTGATGATCAACAGTTGTGTGTGTCGTTCCCTGATGATCCACGGTTGTGTGTGTGTGTGTGTGTGTGTGTGTGTGTCGTTCCCTGATGATCCACGGTTGTGTGTGTGTGTTGTTCCCTAATGATCCACGGTTGTGTGTGTGTGTCGTTCCCTGATGATCCACAGTTGTGTGTGTCGTTCCCTGATGATCCACGGTTGTGTGTGTGTGTGTGTGTCATTCCCTAATGATCCACGGTTGTGTGTGTGTGTCGTTCCCTGATGATCCACGGTTGTGTGTGTCGTTCCCTGATGATCCACGGTTGTGTGTGTGTGTGTGTGTGTGTCGTTCCCTGATGATCCACGGTTGTGTGTGTGTGTGTGTGTGTGTTGTTCCCTGATGATCCACGGTTGTGTGTGTGTGTGTGTGTGTGTGTGTGTGTCATTCCCTGATGATCCACGGTTGTGTGTGTGTGTGTGTCATTGCCTGATGATCCACGGTTGTGTGTGTGTGTGTGTGTGTGTCGTTCCCTGATCATCGACAGTTGTGTGTGTGTGTTGTTCCCTGATGATCCACGGTTGTGTGTGTGTGTGTGTGTGTCGTTCCCTGATAATCCACGGCTGTGTGAGTGTGTGGGTCTGTGTGTGAGTGTTATTCCCTGATGATCAACTGCTGTGTGTGTGTGTGTGTGTGTGTGTGTCGTTCCCTGGTGATCCACACACACACAGCCGTGGATCATCAGGGAAAGACACACAGGACTAAGACTCAAGGGTGTGTAAACTTTTAAACAGGGTCATTTTGATATTTCTGTGTCTTGTGGACTATAAGTAAACATCTTTCATGTAAAATATCTTATCCAGGACAGGACTAAATAAAGAATAACATGCATTTTGTACGATCCCTCTTATTTTGTTAATTATTTTAATAAAGGGTTTACAAACTTTCAAGCACAACTGTATATAAAATCGAACGTTCAAACATTTTGGCTTTTTGCAAGAAGAAAGAATTGAGCTAGGTCTACTCCAGATTCATTCATCACTGGCCGCATTAATATCAGTAATTTCAGCTGGGTTTGAAATACAGCAGCCATCTGTTATCTTAGAATAACTGGTGAAGGCTTTATTACTGACTGGGTGGGCATGTACAGTCTTAATGGATGAGGTGTAACACACTTCCCAGGCCTGAAGGAAACTCAGCTTATTAAGCCTGATGACTTATGGAAAACAAATCGCTCCTAAGATAACAGCGAAAATGTGCACCCGCACTGCGACGCAATTACACGGAGCGCTATTACATAAAGCTGTTGAGGCAAACCAAATAATCAGCCTTTTTCTCAGAAATTCCACACGTCAGGTGCAGCGCTCGGCTGAAACGGGATGTAATCTCTTCATCTAGACTAGTTGAGTCCAGTAGTTAATCCGTTTTCCCCTCCCTCGTTCCATAAATCAATTCAGAATGAGGAGATGGCCGGCTCGTTCCCATACCCGTTTGAGAACATAGGGTGGTCCCGTGCTAGCGCAGCCAAAAACAATTCTGCGGTTGAGATGGGACAAATAAAGTGGTATTTTTTATAGTGGGGACACAACTCGTAACCCTTTTAAAATGGCACCTAGATATATTAAAATATAAACCACATTTTCTGCAGGTTCGCATGCAGAGTGGCTCTCAGTACAGTAATAGCCAACATATGTCGCATTGCGATTTCCTCTATAGGAAAATGAAAATTACCAGTACAGCGAGTGAACTCTCACAGGGCTAAAAGACAGAAAACAAGATTCATTATGCAGTTCACCAAAGCAAACTTCCTTGAAATGGAAAGCGGATGCCGTCTGGCTTGGGAGCGATGGAGAGCTGCTTAAAGAGTTGATCAGTTCCAGGTCTTCTCTCGTCCCCAGTGATGTTGGTTTGGCGGTGAATCTAGGGGGACCAGGGTTCACGGCTACGCAAACAAACACGGCGTAACGCTGGTTTGGACGGACTCACTGAGCCCGGTTTGTGAAGATGAGGCTTTTTATGGAGGGCCGACAGGAGAAGGGCTCTCATTGTGCGAGGGCAGGCGTATACGCAATACGCCGGCTTTTTCTGGAGGGTCCAGTTCACCGCGCCGGGCTGACTCACTCACCGCAGGCAGGTCTGCCGGACGGGAGGAAGGATTCTGGGATAGCCTGGGAATAGCTTGTGCTATATATGCTGCTCCCTCGGGAGTTCTCTCACACTCATCAACTCCCACTTTTATTTACCCATCTGATCTTAATTAAAAGGAGGGAGAGTAAATAAGTAAATATGAGCAGTCAGCCTTTTCGACTCAATGGGCTGAGTTAGGAGTCGAGAGGTGGTGTTTCTTCAACTACTATTAGACACATAAAATAAACACCTTTCATATCCGTACTACTGTAGTTTACTTCACTTTTCTACTGTTTTTCTTCTTATTAAACATTTCCACCCCATCTAATGTATCGCATTCAGTGATGGAAAAGACATGACACTTTTTCGTGTTATCTCATTTATTTGTCTCAATAGACAAATAAATACTATTTTTTACACTTTTTTTTAAAGGCGTCCTTGATTATGATTTGTCTTTTGTAACTAGTGAGTGTGTAATGTCGCTGTTTGAGCATAAACAACATCTGCAAAGATACGACGCTCAAAATTCAGAGCAAAGGGAGATATTTTCTTTTACAGAAATCACTTTTTAAGGACTACAACAAACGGCTGCAACAAGCTTTTTCACGGGTTGGTGACATCACTAACCCTAAAATTAGCATAAACCCCGCCCCCGGGAACACACAACAAAGGCCGTGTTGAGAAGAGGAAGAGTTGTTGTAGTCGAGCACAGTTGTCCGTCTTTCACATTTACTGCAATACAGTACCAACACAAATACAATAGCATGTCATAAAGCAAGATGACAACATAAGTTATAACCGTAATTAAACTAAACTACACCTGTTCTATCTTCAGATATTCTCTGGCTCATCTCACAACAGTTCCCACACCAGCGGTTTATAGATTATCATGACTGAATATGCTAATCGATGAAGATAGTGAACTCATAAATTCATCAAGTAAGCATTCAGAAACGTCCTGTCTCATTCTACATGTGTCTCTTCTTCTTGAGTCTCTCCATCATTGTCCGACTCCGGTTTGATCATAATAGGCTGAACAGTTTCTGATATTTTCAGTGTGTGTGTGTGTGTGTGTGGTAATCAGAGCTGCTAACATGAGCTCTTGAAGCTCCGCCCTCTTCCTGAAAGGGGGTGGGGAGCAGCAGCTCATTTGCATTCAAAGGGACACAAACAAAAACTAATTTTAAAATGATATTAAAAATTATTGGTGGGGTATTTTGAGCTAAGCCGTCACATACACACTCTGGGGACATCAGACACTTCTTGTAAAAAGGGGCATTATACAGTCCCTCCAGAAAAACGTGATTATGCGATTGCATGATTTAACGCATAATCAGCCAAAGTCCGCATATTTACGCGGGGACCGCATTTTTTCAAATACTCCGCACTTTCGCCGCATAAATTGCCTATTTCCGCGTGCAAAATATGCGGGGCTAGCATGATTTCATAATCCCCGCATTTTCGTTGCAAAAAGAGTCGTATATATATTAGCAGAAAGTTGAAAAATGTTTGTTTACTTCACACAAGAGCCGCCATTTCCCCCTGTTGCCATGGGAACGTTTTGAAGTAACGTAATTACCCGACGTGAACGTCATCAAAAAGCTGCAAACCCCCGTGGAGAAACCATAGATATCAGTGAAACCATGATGAAGCGCAAACTCCCATTGGCCAACAAAAATAACAGCAAAAGACGCGCAAAGCAGTTTCCCGGTGAGTTGACCGATTTCAAAACACAGCATCATGAAGCTTCGAAGCGTTATGAATCAATGAGTCGATTCAGCGGTTTGGAGCGTTATGAATCAGTGAGTCGATTCAGTGGTTTGAAGCGTTATGAATCAATGAGTCGATTCAGCGGTTTGGAGCGTTATGAATCAGTGAGTCGATTCAGTGGTTTGAAGCGTTATGAGTCAGTGAGTCGATTCAGCGGTTTGAAGCGTTGTGAATCAATGAGTCGATTCAGCGGTTTGAAGCGTTGTGAATCAGTGAGTCGATTCAGCGGTTTGGAGTGTTATGAATCAGTGAGTCGATTCAGCGGTTTGGAGCGTTGTGAATCAATGAGTCGATTCAGCGGTTTGAAGCGTTGTGAATCAGTGAGTCGATTCAGCGGTTTGGAGTGTTATGAATCAGTGAGTCGATTCAGCGGTTCGGATCGCCAAAGTCACGTATTTCAGCAGTTTGACACGCGATCCAAATCTTGAATCGACTCACTGATTCATAACGCTTCGAAGCTTCATGATGCTTTTTGTTTTTAAATCGGTCATCACTATATAATTCGTTATTTAGGTTTTAGCACAAAAACTATTATCGTCGCTTCATAAAGTTATTGTAGAACCTGCACTGTAGTGAGATGGACTTTGTAACGACGTCTTTAGTGCCTTTTATGGGTCTTGAGAGTGTAAAGTGCATTGAGCCAATGGAGGCCTTTCTGAGCCATCGGATTTCAACTTAAATATCTTAATTTGTGTCTGAAGATGAACGGAGGTCTGACGGGTGTCCAACGACATGAGGGGACGTCATTAATGACAGAATTAAATTTTTTGGATGAACTAACCCTTTAAGAGATTGCACTTTGTGCATTGGAAGCACTCAAATGTCTGTTTTGTAAAGCTACCTCTGTAAAACAGGAAGTTATTTATTCATTTCTTCAGAAGTTGTAGCATATTCCTTTTGTAAAGCTACAGAACTTGTTTGACTCAATGTTTTGTAAATTTGAGCCGTGTGTTTATTAAGGTCTTCAATAAAACAAGATGGGAACTTAAATATTCCCAGCACTTTCTGTGATGTAGTGCTTTTTTTCTCTTTCTCATCAAACCGTAGTTTTTGCAAGTTCCCGCAATTTCATCGCATAAAATTGCATAAATATCCGCATTTTTCATCGCATTTTTTAAGAAAACATGCCGCATAATCAAGGATTTTTGCCCGCAACAATCACAAAAAAAAAGCCGCATTTTTCTGGAAGGACTGATTATAGGACCTCTTTAATAATTTCACAATTTTTGATTCAAAATTATGCACAATAAAAACATTCAGCTATATAAAAATCATCTTAGAACATACTAATGCATACAGAAATATTGAAAAATATTTTTGTTAAAAAAAAATTTTAGTGTCTAGAACCTAATCTATACATAAAATGAATATTCCAATTCTTTATTGACACCATTGTGTCCTTGTTAATTACTAACTAACTTCACAAACAACTTTTTAAGAAGCAAAATTGTTCGGTGTGGTGGAAATGACGGCAAAACTGTGGTACAGTAGGGTTTTTTTTGTGTATATTTATAAACAATAGTCTGTTTTGTTTAGTAGATTTGTTTAGATTATCATAGTTTTAAAAATGTATATTTTTTATGATAGACTTTTTGGCTAAAAAAAGTCTAGTTCTAGGGTAAGGCTAAAACAAGCAACAGGCATGGCAAAAGTTTCTACGGCTGTTCAAATCTTTTACTTTTCATAAAAATCAACCTATGGGACATAAAAGTGACCAAGGTTGAAGAAACACGCAGGTTTATACACAAAGGGAAGGGCAGATCAGCAACAGGATCATTAGATCAATGTCTCTCTTTCAGAAATGCAACTAAAGAGATTCAAAAACACGATTTGGTTCTCTAACTCTCAGTGTTTGGACTCATCTTGAGGTCAGCGATCCGTGATGGTAATCACATTCAACACGGTGTTGATCTTTCTTTCACAGAACACAGTAAATCAAGATAAAAGCGCTGTCATGTTAGAATGCATTCAAACAGGAGGAAAACCCAGAGTCAAGAGCAGGAAGAAACGTGAATGGAGACAACATACGAAAAAGGGATTAAAAGCAAAGTCAGTGGGGCTGGAAAAAAAACAAGAAGAGAGTGAATCACTCATAGATGAACACGTACGAGAAAACACCGCCACATCTAACGGAGAGTCATTCCCGGCTCACACTCTGAGGTTAAGTACACAGTCTGATGGAGGTAAATGCTGAATGTGACATATGGAAATTCCTGCTTAATATACACAAATAAAGCCACTTAGCCTGAGTCATTAATCACACAGAGGTGATTTTGTTCACAAAGCGCCGTTGTGGCCGTGCTAACTCTCGCATTAAGGAAAAACGCTCTCACAGGAAGGCAGGTATGTAATAGAAGTAGTTAATTTCTCATTCAGGAACCAGCAGCCTTTCGCTACACGTGTGACACAGGCGTGTGAGTGTTTGCATGCACATCTCCTCTCTCACCTAAGGTTCATATGGTTTCCATCCCAGAAGTCATGTTAGATAACAGCCATGACACTAATGGCAACCAAGAATCTCTCACCTCTGTGAGTTCATGTGCACCTGCAAGACTTCAGGGAACGAAATGCATCTCCAATCGCAAGGGGTCAGAGTAGTGCTAGGCGTATACCGCCATGGTAGTTTAACAAACTCAGTTTCGAGTTGACAAAACCAAACCAATCTATTCAGGCTTTGCTGGTCCCATGATGCTGATCATCAGCTTCCTCTGACAACGGAGGTTGGGAGTTTAGCAGCCAGTGACATCAGTAGTGAACAGCCAATCCCACGCTGTGGATCAGTGAAACAGAGATTCATTCCTCTCTTCTGCAGAATATTAAATGATTGAAAAATAGTAAGAATTTAAACAAATGTACACAGTAAGAAGAAAAAAGAGCTGTCTATAAAAGAGGACAGGAGTTAGTTTAGTTGATATAGAGAGAGAATTTAATATACCTTTATATAGGATATTTATATTAATTTGTGCCTATTAATGACTGATTAACTAAAATGATACATGTGTAATTGATAAAGGGTATAATAATTTCATAAATTAGATCTTAATCATTCAAAAAATAAGCATTGTTAAAAGCCAGATGCTTTAGTCTTTAAAACCCATTTGCTCTGTAGTGGCCTTTAATCTGGAGTACAGGGGGAGTGGCTTTATTGCATCAGAGGTGTGTCACTTTGCTCACAGCTGATTGGTCCAATTTCAGTTTGAGATTTATTATCCAGAACATAACCTGCTCTGGAGAAGGTTAGCCGTGGAGTGTAAGTTAATATGGAGATGAACACTGCTAAAAGCCAAACCACTTTAATGGTGCCTAAAACCCAGGATTGGCACAAGCTAAGCTTAAACATATCTGGGAAGCCATGGTATTGGGTCCGGGTCATATAGAATACCGTGTTTATTTTTGTTGTGATATGAATTTTGATTATACTGCAATACCGGTATATGTCTCTTAAAGGAACACTCCACTATTTAACAGTCCTTCCAGAAAAGTGCGGCTTTTTTTTTGTGATTATTGCGGGCAAAAATCCTTGATTATGCGGCATGTTTTCTTAAAAAATGCGATGGAAAATGCGGGATATTTATGCAATTTTATGCGATGAAATTGCGGGAACTTGTAAAAACTGCGGTTTGATGAAAAAGAGAAAAAAGCTCTACATCACAGAAAGTGCTGGGAATATTTAAGTTCCCATCTTGTTTTATTGAAGACCTTAATAAACACACGGCTCAAATTTACAAAACATTGAGTCAAACAAGTTCTGTAGCTTTACAAAAGGAATATGCTACAACTTCTGAAAAATGAATAAATAACTTCCTGTTTTACAGAGGTAGCTTTACAAAACAGACATTTGAGTGCTTCCAATGCACAAAGTGCAATCTCTTAAAGGGTTAGTTCATCCAAAAATTTTAATTCTGTCATTAATGACGTCCCCTCATGTCGCTGGACACCCGTCAGACCTCCGTTCATCTTCAGAACACAGATGAAGATATTTTAGTGTAAATTCGATGGCTCAGAAAGGCCTTGTATTGGCACAATGCACTCTCAAGACCCATAAAAGCACTAAAGACGTCGTTACAAAATCCATCTCACTACAGTGGCTCTACAATAACTTTACGAAGCGACGATAATAGTTATTGTGCGCAAAAAAAAACTAAATAACGACTTATATAGTGATGACCGATTTCAAAACACAGCATCATGATGCTATGAATCAGTGAGTCGATTCATGATTCGGATCGCGTGTCAAACTGCTGAAATACGTGACTTTGGCGATCCAAACCGCTGAATCGACTCACTGATTCATAACGCTTCAAACCGCTGAATCGACTCACTGACTCATAACGCTCCAAAGCTTCATGATGCTGTGTTCTGAAATCGGTCAGCACACCGGGAAACTGCTTTGCGCGTCTTTTGCTGTTATTTTTGTTGGCCAATGGGAGTTTGCGCTTCATCATGGTTTCACGATATCTATGGTTTCTCCACGGGGTTTGCAGCTTTTCGATGACGTTCGCGTCGGGTAATTACATCACTTCAAAGCGTTCCCATGGCAACGGGGAAATTGTGTGAAGTAAACGAACATTTTTCAACTTTCTGCTAATATATATATATGACTTTTTTTGCAACGAAAATGCGGGGATTATGAAATCATGCTAGCCCCGCATATTTTCCACGCGGAAATAGGCAATTTATGCGGCGAAAGTGCGGCGTATTTGAAAAAATGCGGTCCCCGCATAAATATGCGGACTTGGCTGATTATGCGTTAAATCACGCGATCGCATAATCGCGTTTTTCTGGAGGGACTGATTTTATAAAATATGCTCATTTTCCAACTCCTCTAGAGTTAAACATTTGAGTTAAAGTCCACTTGTGGTAAATAATTGTATCCGTTGTACCTTTTTTTTTATCCTGTGCAAAAAAATTCTTCATGCTTTAAAACAGCTTGACTGTAACTCGACACCCTTGCCTCATTTAGTATACGTGGCTTCATGAATATGCAAATGAGCCCCGCCTCCACTCACTCAACTTTACTCAAGTTACCGTAGTAAACGCTGCTCAATGGTGTCGCTCTTTACCACGTCAGACAGATAACGCTCATTAATATGATTAGCCTTTGGCTTGACTACTCTATCAAACAGCTAATAATGTGTTGCTAATGTTACACAAACCATGTTCCCGTTCGCCGTCTCAGCATCTTTAGAAACGCTTTAAACATCACAGAACGTCAGTGGAGAAAGGCATAAAGTTCATCATAACATCATAGACATAATTCACCTGCTATATTGATAAAAGTACCAGATTTTTCATATCAACAGACGAATATCCCGTGATAACCTGCTTCTCTTGAGACTCCCTGCTTCAGAGAATAGTTAATGATATGCTAAAGCCCCGCCCACATGTGACGTGATTGGTTACAAGGTAGTTTGTGACGTCAGAAACACAGGCGATTTCAAACCGTGTTTTTGAGACTCTCGTTGGTTCAGAAAATACTCAGCGATGGTGTCGACTTATGAATTTGCACATGGTTTGTCTGAAAGCATATTAAAAACTGGGGGTGAATATAAAATCGAACTAAACTGAAACTAGAAAACTTAAATTAAGACTAAATAAAATTGTCTACACAAGGAGAATGCCACCTCTTGGTTCTCAAGTGGAAACTCTCAGCCCAAAAGTGCAACCAAAGCCTCCTTATCAAACGCACAATCATGAGTGCACCGAAATATGCGTATTAGCATTAGAAAGACTTAGATCCGGTCATCCGGCAGCGCTGACACTGCCAGGTATCCTGGCTTAGCAGAGAACAGGGCACAATGCTAGACCTACACTCCAAATTCCCCAATAATCTTCAACCCACTCTGGGTTTAATTCCAAGCACAGCCCTTCCTGCTGAGCTCCTTGCCAAATAAGATATCTGGCTATAGCTTGGCAACTGAGTGCTAATTGTAATATTTCTTTCAGCGTTGTGTTTATACAGCGTCTCGGGAGGAGGTAATCCGTCCTCGGAGTGCTTCAGGAGCTTCGGCTGAGAACTGGTCACTTCAGTGCGTCTGCCCCCTAGGGGAAGATGAACCATTTAGACAACACACACATTCACACATGCACATGCTAAATGGTTTTGAAGGCTTGGAAACTTTTTCAAACACGGTTTGACCCCAATGATGTGGTGTCCAAATCTCCAAACCAACCCTCCGAACGATCCATACGAAAGATATTAAAAAACAGCAGCGCAAGAGTGTTTGTTGTGCTGCCAACAAGAACAGAATTTAAAACATAATGACTATTAAAAGCCATATTCACAACATTCCAGATGTTGTTGTGACAGATGAGGGAAGTCTCGGCAGCGGTGCGATGAATCATATACTCTGTTATTTAACGCAAACCGAAAAGATGTGAAAATGGCCTGTGTTTTTCTTTGCGCTATGTTTAGCTTGTCTTGCTTGTGTGGAAGTCCAAGCCAGAGGAAGTGCACTAGCCAAGCCTGACTACCTAAAAACAAGCCTTAGTTTGAAGACCTAATTGGCAAACATGCTCTATAATGCAACAAACACAGACAAAAACTGCTTATATCTCTCTCTCACACACACAAGCTTCTGCCATTACCTCGCTAACACTTTCCAAATAAGTCACGTAAGGTAGCGATTTAAGGATCATTTCACAGTTGGCTTGTCCGTGTGTTGTCAGGAAGAACTAGTCTAAAGAAGCCCTTTATAATTACATTGGTTTAGGGTCAAGAGACACCAATAAGACGCATTTCTTAGAGGTCATTCACACAGAACGTGCTTTTCTGCAGAAGTGCTTGACCATTGTGCTCATGTCTTTTGCAGCATGACAGCATCCTAATAATGTTGTCAAGATTTACAATAATAATGGTCTAGATTTAAAAAGGTCAGCTTTTAACCCTAAATCACCTACACTTGGTTAAAAACCACTCAATTCGGGTTGTTTGTAACCCAATGGCTGGGTAAATATAGGACACAACACACATATTGGGATCATTTTACCCAGAAAATTGGGTAGTTTATTAAACCCAGCATAATGGGTTGATTTTATTCACCAATTTTTACTATAATTCTCGATTATTTTTACATTTACATTTACGCTTTTATCCAAAGTACAGGAAGCGATTGGTCATGAAGAGTCGAGTAAGTGCCTGAAATACAGAGTCCGTGTACATTGCTCAGTGTAGCACAGGCTAGAGTAGGGAGGGGAAAAGGAAAGGTGTTTTTTTATTTTATTTTATTTTTTATGAGGTTAAGTGCTCATGGAAGAGATGAGTTTTTAGTAGGGCTGTCAAAAGATTAATCACGATTAATCACATCCAAAATAAAAGTTTGTGTTTACATAATATATTTGTGTGTACTCTGTATAATTATTATGTTTATATAAATATTCATGTATATATTTAAGAAATATTTGCATGTATATACTGTATACATTTATATAATTTATATTATATATAAATATAAATATTTTATATATAAATATAATAAATGTTTCTTAAATATATACATGCTTGTGTGTGTTTTAATATATAAATAATAATTATACACAGTTCACACACATATATTATGTAAACACAAACTTTTATTTTGGATGTGATTAATCGTGATTAATCTTTTGACAGCCCTAGTTTTTAGTTGACTTTTGAATGTTGTCAATGATTCTGCGTTCCGGCATTTGCATCCTGCATTTTTTACTTCATATATGAATTAGAGCTTACAGATACAATTAAACAAACAGCTCTGAGGCACATTCAACATCCAAAGTATTTAGATTTAGCATCTTTACGAATAAAATCATATGCAAGGCACAAGGTGTTTTCATTACACGAAAAGGCTGATGCGACACTCGTTTAGGTGACTCGCATCTCTGACACAAATTTCACCGTTTGATTCAATTTAGATTCACAAGCTTGAAATTCAATTCTATTCAATATGGATTATATTGGATATATATCAGGTACGCATTTAATTTTCTCAAGGAAAACAAATCTCTGAACTACTGCTGTAAACGTCTCGGTTACGTATGTAACCCTCGTTCCCTGAGGAGGGAACGGAGACGTACGTTAGTGACTAACGAATGGGGGTTTCGCTTAGAAGCCTATCATCTTCGAGAATTCAACAGCGCCCAATGGCAGTGCCAATGCCATGGGCATGCGGAATTTGCATGCGTAACTCCGCCCCACCCTGTGGGTATATAAGGAAGTACGCTGGCAACATCGCATTATGTTACTGCTGCAGGAGCCAAGACTGAACTCCGCATACCAGCAACACAGCTGACGTGGCAAAGGAAACGTACGTCTCCGTTCCCTCCTCAGGGAACGAGGGTTACATACGTAACCGAGACGTTCCCTTTCGTTCAGTCACTACGACGTACGTTAGTGACTAACGAATGGGGGTTCCAATACAACAACGCCACTCAGCTGTCATCCAGTGCCCTGCGTAAGTGTGAGTACCCTGTCGTAAGACTAGTACGGACGAAGGACTCCCACTTATCACAGGATTACCAAGGTACACTGGGAAGCATATCCCAGTGAGGGAATGCCAAGATGCCTACCCGTAGGGAGGACTTAAGAACACACATATGACCCGCTAAGGGCTGCATATGGAAGATCTCTAGGGTACCAGCCAGAGGGTGGATTTTTAACCCTAGGGGTGGCAGGGACTTGCCAAGGGAAAGACACCTGCTCACTGAGGAGGCTTACGGTGGAAATACTCGTGTGGGGGTCGCCGGAGGGGAACCATGCACACGGAGCACCTGGCCGGACATGAGGGTCTGGGCTCGAAAGGGCAGACTGAACTGATGTCGGCGTAAGCAGTGCTGGAGGAGCTCAGGGCTCTCGGGGAGCTCACCTGAGGAAAATATCGCACGTATCCAGTCCGTGGAGTGGAATGGCGAGCAAGCGAAGACACCTGAGCCTGGCCCATTACCGGCCACCCGTAGGGGCGAGTACATAGTCGGACACTGGCTCCACTCGGAGATTGTAGAATCTGGCGAATGTGTTGGGTGTCGCCCAGCCTGCAGCTCTGCAGATGTCTGTTAGCGAGGCGCCATGCGCTAAGCCCAAGAGGAGGCCACACTCCAGGTGGAGTGTGCCCTGACCCCAAGGGGACATGGTCGACCTTGCTGCTGGTAAGCCAAAACAATGGTGTCCACTATCCAGTGAGACAACCTCTGCTTTGAGAGAGCACTTCCCTTCCGCTCTCCACCATAACAGACAAAGAGCTGGTCTGAGGTCCTGAAACATCGCGTACTGTCTACATAAGCGCGGAGAGCGCGTACTGGACAGAGCAATGCCAAGGCTGGGTCTGCCTCCTCCAAGGCAGCGCTTGCAGGTTCACCACCTGGCTTCTTGGAACGGAGTGGTGGGAACCTTGGGCACATATCCAGGCCGGGGTCTCAGGATCACGTGAGAGTTAGCCGGCCCGAACTCAAGGCACGCTTCGTCAACCGAAAATGCTTGCAGGTCCCCGACCCTCTTAAGAGAGGCCAATGCGGTCAGCAGAGCCGTCTTTATAGACAAGAACTTAATCTCAACCGACCGCAAAGGCCCAAGGGAGGCCTCTACAGAGCACTTAAGACTACTGAGAGGTCCCAAGAGGGAACGAGAGGAGAGCGAGGATGATTCAGTCTCCTCGCCCCCCTCAGGAACCTGATGATCAGGTCGTGCTGACTTACCTTTTTGTCTCCCAGGAGATCGTGGTAGGCAGATATTGCGGCCACATACACTTTAAGGGTGGAAGGAGACAGCCTTCTTTCCACCCCCTCCTGGAGAAACGATAGCACGGACCCAATCGGGCATTTCCAGGGGTCTTCCTGGCGGGAAGAGCACCATGTGACGAAGAGGTTCCACTTCAACGCATAAAGGTGTCGAGTAGACTCTGCTCTAGCGGAAGTGATGGTAGCGACCACCGCAGGTGGAAGGCTACTCAAACCTGCCGCGTCCCGTCCAGAAGCCACACGTGGAGCTTCCAGAACACTGGACGCGGGTGCCAAAGGGTGCCCCGTCTCTGAGTGAGAAGGTCTTGACTCAGAGGAATAGGCCAGGGAGGGGCTGTCGCAAGGAGTAGCAGTTCTGAGAACCAGGCCTGGCCGTGCCAACGGGGCGACCAACATGACCTGCTCCTTGTCCTCCCTGATCTTGCACAGTACCTGTGCGAGAAGGCTCACTGGGGGAAACGCAACTTGCGTAGCCCCGACGGCCAGCTGTGCGCCAGTGCATCCGTGCTGACCATAGGTCAGGGAATAATACAGGGAGCAATGGGAAGAGTCCTGGGAGGCAACAGGTCTACCTGTGCGTCGCCGAACCGTTTCCATATCAGCTAGACCGTCTGGGGATGGAGTCTCCATTCTCCAGGAAGTGGCTGAAGCCGTGAGCTCGTCGGCTGCACGGTTCAGGACTCCCGGGATGTGGACAGCATGAAGGGACCTCAGATGCTTCTGACTCCATAAAACGAGATGGCGGGCGAGTTGAGACATACGGCGGGAGCGTAGACCGCCCTGGTGGTTGATGTACGCTACTACGGCCGTGTTGTCTGTCCTGACTAGCACATGTTGACCCTTCAGCAACGCTCGGAAGCGGTGCAGGGCGAACCGTACTGCCAGTAACTCGAGGCAATTGACATGCAGAAGGCGCTGGGGTCCTGTCCAGGAGCCCGCGGCTGCTTGTCCATTGCACATGGCACCCCAGCCCGTGGAAGATGCATCTGTTGATACAACAAGATGCCTGGAAACTCGTTCTAAGGACACACCGGTCCGTAGAAACTTGAGGTTCGACCACGGGGTGAGAGTCTGTAAGCAGGCCCGAGTCACTTGTACCCGGAGCGTGCCAGACCGCCATGCCCATCTCGGGACTCGATCGCGTAGCCAGTACTGAAGCGGTCTCATATGTAGCAATCCGAGCGGCGTCACCGCGGCTGCAGATGCCATATGCCCCAGGAGCCTCTGAAATAGCTTCAGTGGGACCGCATTCTCGCCCTCGATTTGACAAAGGCCAGTCAGCAGAGACTGTGTGCGCGCTCGCTGGTAAGCAGCACGCACCTGCGACCGAGTTGGAAACCACACTGAGAAAGGAGATCCTCTGCACGGGGCAGAGTCGCTCTTCTCCCAGTCGACCCGAAGGCCCAGACGGGCTAAGTGCTGGAGCACTTGGACTCTGTGTCCGCAGACCTGCTTCGAGAGTGACCCAGTATGAGCCAGTCATCGAAGTAGTTCAGGATGCGAACCCCGTGCTGCCGAGTGGCGCAAGGGCTGCCTCGAAGACTACGTAGAGTCACGAGGGGACAGAGCTGCCCGAATGGGGGGACTGCGTACTGAATGTCCGCCCCTCGAAGCAAACCGTAGGAACGGTCCGCGTCGAGGAAGGAGACATGAAGTAAGCGTCCTTCAGGTCGATCGCTGCAACCAATCTACCGGACGAACGTGTCCAAAGAGGCGTTCGCTACCGACATCCTGAACGGAAGCCTGCGAAGGATCGGTTCAAGACGGGCAGATCCAGGATTGGCCATAACCCACCGGTTTCCTAGGGTACAATGAAGCCAGGGCTGAGAAGCCGGACTTCACTTCGGCTGGAGGGACAGGCTCGATCGCACCCTTCGCCAGTAGGGTGACAACCTCCGCACGCATGACAGGGGATAGGCCCCATCATAGCGGGCAGCCTCCCCAGAGCGGGGAGGAACCTGCGCGAACTGAATCGCGTAGCCGCGCCTGATGATCTTCGTGACCCAGCGGAACAGTCCCGGAAGCTGAAGCCAGACTCCCAGGAACTGCACCAGCGGGGTCATTCGGACCACAGACGTACCCAGGGTGGGGCAGCGAGGCAGCGTTACCGGCCCGGACATGGGAGGCTGTTGGGCGTCCCGGTGCGGGGGCATGGTTAACTGCTGCGTCCTGACAGAGGAGACCAGGGAAGGACGCACGTTCCACTGGGGTCTGCTCTGAGAGGAGGCTGGCGAGAGAGAGGGACGAGAGTGGCGCGGCCCGGAGGCGGCACACACCGCCATCACCGGTCTCTGGGTCCTCAGAGACAGGAACATGAGTTCTTTCCAAGCGCTGCTAGCCCGGGGGCCAGCAGCGGAAGGATTTTCCCCCGGCCCTCCACCGGGGGAAGGAGAGGCCCTGCAACCATCCCCTGGAAAGAACTGGAACCCATCTCTGAGTTGTCCACCTCCAGCCTGGCGTTTCAGCCAGGCTGAGGAGCGGACTGGGCGACATCCTGCAACCACCTCCACGGCGCGGCCCGGAGAAGGCTGCTGCTGGGGCCGGACGGGAGGAGGGAGGGCGCCCTCGGCGGCGAGCGGACTGAGGCGACTGGGCCGGCGGCTGGTGCAGCAGCCAGCCGCCGGGGCAGTACGTGTTACAGCCTCAGTCTGCTCTGGGGCGGCCAAGAACTGTTGGGCGCAGTTCTCGGCCGCGCCGCCGAAGAGGCCAGCCTGGGATATGGGCGAGTTGAGGAGGCGGGCTCAGTCAACCCCCCCATATCACCAGGTAAGGCCAGGAAATTCTCCCGGACCACAGCTGTGGACATCGCCCGACCGAGGGAGCGTGTGGCCACCTTCACCACCCAGAGGGCGGGATCAGTGGCGGCACGCAGCTCAACAAAGAGCCCTGGGTCAGCTCCACCCTTGTGCATGTGCAAAGGGGCGGCGGCCTACCCCATAGCACTGCAGGACCACGCCACCGAAGTAGACGAGCCCACAGGCTTAGGGAGGGTGCTTAGGACAGCCACACCACGTCAAAGCCCTCTGTGGACACCGGAGTGCGCAACAGAGTTGTTTAACAGTGGGGAGGGGGCCCCAGTGTACCCTAGGCCACGGCCCCATCAAGGGCAGAGAAGGCGGAGGAGGCCACCAAACGGTCACGGGAAGCACGGGGACTTCCAGGACCGCGTGATCTCCTCATGCACCTCGGGAGCGAAAGGCATTGGGGGCGGGGCCCAACAGCTGTCGGGTGCCGCCCACAAAAACCAATCGCGCAACCACGAGCACTCGCGACTGGGCGGAGTTCCACACCAGCGCGAGGCTCGCGGCTGCCCGAGATAACATGGCTATCAACTCTAGGTCAGATCAGGCAGTGCTGACACACCCGGAGGCGGAGCACCACCTAATCGTCATCCCCAAAGGATCTAGCCCACCTTGGGATGCGGCGATCGACATCTCGCCGCTATCTGGAGTGTGAACGAAACGAACGAGGCGTCAGAGACGGGCCGCTGTTTCAGTCCAGCACTCGCGGGACGCGATGTGCGAGAGGGGGGCGTGGCCCGAGGAATGATCGTCGGGGTTCTTAATCCACGCACCGCCCTCAGGTCACCCTGGCCACCAGCCAAAGTACCACCTCTCTCAGAGACGGTAGATTGGGGTGTGGCAGAGGGGACTCTCTCTCCTCGCGGAGATCACTGAGTCTCGACCGCGACATCGCGATGGTCACGTTCCCGCTGTGGGAACATGACACATCCACAATCACTGCCCGAACGTGCTGAAGCCCAAACACGTCGAGCAGTGAATGTGCCCATAGACAGCAACGGAGATCGATCGCACCCGGAAGTGCACGGGCGAACCGTCTTGAAAAAGACGTGCCACGCGCAAGCTCTTTTTGTGAGAGGAAAGCTCTGCAGAGTGCCGAAGCGCCCAGGGAAAACACACACAGCTGTTGCAGATCACTGCACAGATCAGCAGGCAGGCAATGCGAGATCGCTGGAATGCGCCGTCACACCAACACTCTGGAGAACCGCTCGTCTCGAAGACTGAAGAGAGGACTTCAGAATTCAGGCTTGTAGGAGTGAAGAGATGCTCTTGGCTCCAAAGCAGAAACATAATGCGATGTTGCCAGCGTACTTCCTTATATACCCACAGGGTGGGGCGGAGTTACGCATGCAAATTCCGCATGCCCATGGCATTGGCACTGCCATTGGGCGCTGTTGAATTCTCGAAGATGATAGGCTTCTAAGCGAAACCCCCATTCGTTAGTCACTAACGTACGTCGTAGTGACTGAACGAAAGGGAACTATGGGAGTCAGTTGTAGCCTACTATAATATTGAAGGTAAAAGTGGTCACAGGTGGGACGCCTGGTGCTCTTTTTTTGATCGCCTTTTTTTCGTATCATATATTTAAGTAATTATCATAAATTAGGTATCATTTGAAAGCTTACAAACTCAAATTTCACCCTGTGAAAACCGTTTTGAAATCGGACATTGGGTTACCATGGAAACGTTACTCTAAATTATTCTAGCGGGCTCCTCCCCTAGTGTGCGGTGTCATGTTTCATATTACAACAATTATTTTAACGACTTTATAATCAAAATCTTTTCCAATCTTGACAAAACACATATTGCGGGAAAGGTCTGAGTCTCAAGGGTCCATATTTGGTGACTGATTTGTGATGGAAGTGATATTTGGACAGAAATTTAAAGAAAATGCATTAAAAAAAACTATAAATGGAATGTGAATGACACCCGGTGGCTGTGTTTGGTACAGCGCCTAAACAAAATCTCATGGGAACTTCGATTTTTGTGATATCAACTTCAAATTTGGAACACAAATTGGTTAGACATATGGCTTTGATTTTATAGTAATTTTAGAGTAAATTATTTTTTGTAAAATATAGATTTCATATGAAATAAAAAAATATTTTGTACAGTATTTTTCATTTACAGTAAATTTAAACTTTCATAACTCTTTCGTACTTTCATATTTTTAATTGCTAATAATTTGTTAATAAATTGTTAATTTTTAATAATCTGCAGAGTGTCATCTTTAAAACGAGACCAAACTTTGGTCTATATTCCAAAGAATTCTTGAATTACAGCCCTTTATGTTTGGATAGTTCATTTTCATGTGTATTCTCAAAAAGGGGGGTGACAGTTAAATGGTTAAATTACACTTTAATGTTTTTTTCATAATAATAAAGTTATATGAAATATAAACATTTAAATGGTGGCTGGGATAAAAACTTGCCAGATCTATTAAACATTGAAGAACATTCAAAAATATTATGAAAATGTAATATGGTGCATATTATCAAAATGCTCCTCTCTAGAGTACATTTTTCTAGCTGACTAATGAGTTTATGTAGTCTGACGTCGTCATACTCAATTCTAGTCAGAATTTGAGTCTGCTCCTGCTCCTGCTCCGTTGGGCTGTGATTATGGGGCGTGTTTCATCCGAACCAGGAAATACCTACAACCAATCAGAGCAACGGAGCGACGCATAACGTTAGTTGTCAAATGTCAACAGAACTCAACTGCACTGTGTTGCCAAGTCCGCGGGTTGAAGCGACCCCAATTATGTGATATACAGACCCAGGAATGCGAAATTTAGCAGGCAGTCCAGCCAAAATAACACATATTTTACCCCCCAAATGCCATTTTTCCCGGAGAACCCCCCCATAAAGCTATTGGGCTTGTTTTTGGCTAGTTTTGATTAGCAAGTGGGTGGGTTTTATTGTAAAAACTTGGCAACCCTGTCTGCACGCACGCTGGAATAAGTCACGTTAGAAGAAGAAGATGAGTGTAAACGATCTTTGCCGGTGTTGTAAAAAAAGAATTTAAGGATACACAGAGTACTTACCAACACCATCATCATTTCTGAGAGAAATAGTGCAGGTGAATGCATATACAAACAAGTTCTCCGTTTAGGATTAGAACAAATTCAACCCAAGCGCCTTTGATGACGTGGATGATTACGTTACTGTTTATCATCTGTCCATCATCGTCTAAAGCCCGCCCTGACAATTTCATTGGTCCGAACAGTTTCTGTTCGGGCATAATTACTTCTCTACGGATCAAGTCCAGACCGAACTGCCCGAGTTAAAATGTTGTGGGCGGGGCTAGTTTATAATCACTGGATATGGTTTTTCTGAGGTAAATGTGACGTTACGTGACATTGTTTACAAGCTACTTTACTGACGCCTTTCCACGGTTGAAACCGATTCCATGTGATACGGATTTCTGTAAGTTGTACTCTATCGTTTAACACACTTTCAGATATTCATTCATTATGTTTATTTAACGCTGTAACTGGTATTAAGGCGGAAGAGAAGATCAGTTTATCTTCTCTTGAGCTGAGCTGCGGTTCGTAAAAATGAGAATCGATTAAAATCGAGAAATTGATATTTTTTACCCAGCCCTATTACTTTGCATAAAATTAAACGATTTGCAGCTCAGTACGATTTTATAGATAAAATAAATGTACACAAACCTGTATTTTACAGAAGACATGCACCAATTTGATGTCGCTGAGAACGGCTCTCACCTGAAGAGGATGCAAACGCCCCGTGATAAATAACTCAACTGCTGGGTTGTTACTGTCTTTACGCCTGATGGAAACGCCTGACACCTTGCATACAATTTTATGATACAGAATATAAATACTTATGATGTTAAAATATGTTCTCAGAACTGTACTTCTCAGATATGTTCTCAGCGAGTTTCGGCTATGAGTGAAACACAGGTCTGTCTGAAGTCTGAAGTTCCCCCGCTGAACACGACACGAGCTCCTGCACGAGATCCAGCGCAGATACGGTGGACACAGAGACTGGACGATTACACTTGAATTACTTCTAAATGTTTAATTTTTAATTTTTAATTCTAATATTTGTTAAATGAGCTAAAATGTTGGCAATATGCATTAAAAACGTGCTATACATTTGCTATATGATCGAAAATAAAGAAATTATCATGCAAATCAGTGGCTGTGTGGAGTATTTTAAAAAGATCAGGATTTAAGTTAATCCGTAGACATTAATTCATGTAGGCTATGAAGTAAAAAATAAGCTAATATTTTAGTGAAAACAAATGAACCCATCATGTGTTCTGCCCTACATTCACCCAGCCCTTGGGTTAAAAACAACCCAATTGAGTGTTCATGCCTTCTGTGATCTAATTGATTGTTTATACTTTTTTTGCAAGTAAAAGGATAAATGCAAGTAAAAATTAGGGGTAATGTAGCGTTCACACCGGACGCGAATGACGCAAAGTTGAACGCTTGAACATTTTGAGTTTACTCGATTCATTCGCGTGTGACATTCACTTCACAACAGATGTGAATTCGCCTCATGGGAGGGGCTTCTGCCAGCCGGCTCGTCTCGTTGAGAAATGGCTGACATGAGCTGTGTTTACACATCTTATTTGTTAAAATCTACTGTTAATGTGTGACAAAACGTAGTTTTAAGACTTTTTCAGGCGATAATGTAGTTGTTTAAAGCTCAAATCTGTGGTTTATTTATAAAAAAGAGCGCCTATTTGAACATTTTATCTGGCGTTTTCGGAGTTGTGAGCTCCAGTGGATCAGCGGCGCTCAGCACTCATTAACCCCGGCGAGAGCAGCCTTTCCTGGGCCAGTCCTTCTGCCGCTGGCTCTGATGTCTCTGTGGTGTGTCTCGAGCTGTAATTCGTCTTGTGTAGATGTAACGGCCGATCTTTGCTCTCCTGGATCTATAATTTGTTCCCTGGCAAATCGTTTAGGCTGAGGGCAAAGAGAAATTTCATTACTTTTTTATTTTTAGCTATTCTATTTAACTTTACGTTACCATTATAGCCGACTAGCGCTGACTTTGAATGTTTGACTGATTGTTTGCTTTATTTCATGTATAGCTTATTTTACCTTTTACTTATACTTTTGTATTATTGATCAAACATAAACTTGCATTTAACAAAAAGAGACTGGGTTGTGTTTCATGTCATTTTATGTTATCATAGTGATAATCATATTGTCTGAACCAGATATTAATATACAGATTTTCTCCTCATTGTTGTCACAACTAGAGCAAGCTCCTGATTGGTTAACGTGGTGCGAAAATCTGCCAAAGTTCTGATTTTTTAACTCAGGCGATTCGCGCCATCTCATTTGTGTGAATCGCACTGCAGAACGTCTTTGCATTGACTTAACAATCACTCGCGCGAATCGCGTCATTCACGTCCGGTGTGAACACACCATAAGGCGTGTGGCACAAAGTATTGACGTAAATCAATCCAAGGTTTGAATCCGCCGAACTCGCTATACTCCCTTTCCCCATCACATATCAGAAGCCATTTATTTTCAATAAAAATGACTAAAATATTCGAGAAGTGGATATACAGTGTCTAATAATAAAGTGCTTATCGTTATTGTTCGGGGTAGGTGTAGAGAGGGCTTTATTGTCCCAATAAGTTGGCATCCATTTAATAATTTTAATACATATAATAATTCACAGTGTTATTAATGCATACAGTTTAATGTACAGTGATGTGCAAATAATCTCTGCCACTATTTACAAATATAAATATCACTTATTGCAAAGAAAACACTGCTTTATTCACAGTGTGAACAGAATCTTGTGCAAATAGCCGCTGCCAAAATTATATTCCACAAATATTGCACAAAACTATGGGTTAAGTTCACACAAATTAAACGGATCTAGCCTGTATTGTATTGTTGATGGCGGAGAGCTTTGATGGCAACAGCGGGAGTGCTTGAGAGACTTCTCAGAAGAAACAGAACTTCTCTACTGAGTCTCACAGCAAGCTAAACCCTTTAAAAGCAACATCACCAAATAATAAAGCACAAACTAAACTAGCTGTCTCTGACTCATCCCTAGCAGCAATAGTGCAAACGACAGAGAAAAAACGAATATAAATAAATAGTTTTTATCACCAGGTTCCTAACTCATCCATCACAGACAAAAGTGCCTGGGCGAAACCCCGCCGGCCACCTGACATTCTTCTCCCTTCCTCCCACGACACGAGGACTAAATAAAAACAACATCCAGTCAGAGCGCCGCTTCAAAGCAACTAAAACACCCCTCCTCTCTCTCTCCCTCCCTCCTGCCTGCTTGGATCGTTTTCAAACACACACAATTTAATAAAAGATAGACGTTTAATCTCCTCCATTCCAGAACAAGAGCGCCGCTGTGAAACCCGATCTCTGCTTAGTCTCGGCAGCCGGACACACTGAGCCACCGCGGCTACGGCTAACGAACGGAACACATTAAAGACGAGAGGGACAGACGGGGGAAAGTTAGAGGCGGAGCCCACGAGAAAAACAACAACATGATAACAAACAGCTAGTTATTCGCAAATCACGTTAGGCAGGAAGAGCCAAGGTCGAGTCGGGAAAGACGCGGACATCAGGCCTAGCCGTTGGGATCGAGACAGCAGAGTTAGCGTGACTCAAGGGCAAAGCGTCATGCATTCTCCGGACAGAACTCAAACTGGAACACATGTGCGATCGGACACAGAGGCCCAGAAATCCAATGGGTTACAGCTCATCTGTTTTGCTACCTAGCCATGTTAACTAACATTAAAAGCCGAGTTCAACCGACTCAAGCGCTTCAAAATGTCGAGTTCACCGAGCTCATATGGATCGGCTTGACTCCGGGTGAGAGGCTTCACAAACCATGAGTTTAAAGACGGTCAACATACCGAGATAAGCTCCATTAGCTTGGCCTACAGAGAAACACTGACAAGGTTAATGAAGATTTCTGGCAAAGGTGCAAAGCATTACATTCGCTCTGATTAAGGGGACGTGGAATGGAAATGCTGGGCGACAGGCAGTATGAAGATCAAGCTGCGGAGGGCATCTCGCAGTCAGACTACAAATGGAGGCATATATCAAACATGACAGATATATAAGTTTTCCCCTCAGAGTTGGCTAAGCTTACATATCACTCCATACCACGTACAGCGGCGTTTTTGTTCTAGCGTGCCGCTCGTGTGGGTCAGAGACGGACCGATTCGGTCGACCTGCTTGCTTCTTTCTGAAGTCTGTGTTATTCATCTCCACCTTAAGTTGGGGCAACAGCTGGAGCGCAGGAGGCCTGGATTCCTCTCCCAGAGTCGTGGAGGCGTGTTAATCTTACACCTAACCAGAGGAATTGATTACATTCGTGTTGTATGATTCTGACCAAACTTGAATTGGATTTGAGCCATGGCTCATTTTGGATGATGTTAATGCAAGTGATTCGACAAGGAACGTCAGTTCTGGAGCTTCAGCTGTGAAAACTTTGAGAGCGAGGTAGAAGTTTAGTTCAGGGGTTACTTAAAAAAGTACTGACTCACTGGGCAACATTCATCCATCTTGATTTTTACAGTGGAACTTTTTTCCTTGGCAGCATGGATGCTCCCAACTTCAAAAACGACACTTAGGAGCACCACATATAAAATCTTTATATATTATATAATGTTTACATTAATATAATAATGTAAGCAGCCATATCACCCTGTAGCCCAAGATTGGTTTCCCACTGAAGCTAAGCAGGGCTGAGAATGGTCAGTATCTGGATGGGAGACCAACTGGGAAAACTAGGCTTCGGCTGGACGAGGTGTTAGTGAGGCCAGCAGGGGGCGCTCACCCTGTGGTTTGTGTGGGTCCTAACGCCCCAGTGATGGGGACACTATACTGTAACAAGCACCGTCCTTCGGATGAGACGTTAAACCGAGGTCCTGACTCTCTGTGGTCATTAATATCCCAGGATGTCCTTCGATAAAGAGTAGGGGTGTAACCCCGGCATCCTAGCCAAATTTGCCCATTGGCCCCTGTCCATCATGACCTCCTAATCATCCCCATATATATATATACATAAATACGATTGGCTTCATCACTCTGTCTCCTCTCCACCAATCAGCTGGTGTGTGGTTGGCGTTCTGGCGCAATATGGCTGCCGTCGCATCATCCAGGTGGTGCTGCACATTGGTGGTGATTGAGGAGATTCCCCTCCTTCTATATGTAAAGTGCTTTGAGTGCCTAGAAAAGCACTATAGAAATGTAACAAATTATTATTATTACGTGTGTGTGTCGGCTTATGGTTTGTGCAGCTTGGTAATTTAGCGCTTTAAAAACATTAGCTGATACCTTCGAAACCGCTAGTCCGATCGAGACGAAACCAGCGTCAGAAGTTCGGAAACATAGGTCGATAGCTAAAACTCAATGCCCAAATGTCAAAATATTGATAGTAAGGGTGTGTAAAATCCAATCAAAGTCAGGTGTCAGTCATTTTTCATGTGTTTTTTCATATAAATGTCTATAACTCCAAAACAAAACGAGATATTTTCACCAAAATTGACACACACATGTATGGGCTCACTCCGACGACACGGAAAAAAAAAGGTAGGATTGTGCCACTTGGTGGCGCTATAATAGAACAAAACGTGAAATTCCCATTGACTACAATGCAGTATTATGATATAAAATGCTATGCTATCATTACGAACTTGGTATGTGCCATCAGCACCATAACTTTAAAGTACTTAAAAGGTTTCAAAACAGCATCGCCATGTGGTCCATACTTATAATGAAAAGGCCTCTTGAGGCGAGATCTCTGCAATGACATATTGACACTATATTGACACCCTGCTTTGATATATGGACACCAATCTTTGCAAGTGTCATTGTTCCCTTATTCTGACCACACCACATCAATTTCGTAACTGCCACCTATTGGTTGAAAGTGATAAATCATTAAATCATTATTATTGACTGTATCATTTTACAGCTATTTTGCCTAAAATCACCTTAATAGGTCTTTAATTGCTCATTGCTGCAGTTGATCTGACATTGCCAGCCATTTTGGCATGTCTTCTTCTTCTTTGCGCTTGGCCCAGATAATGGCTGCTTGTTACTGTTTTTAGTGTTAAATTAGGCCTGTTGTAGTCGGGTTAGGTTTTACTGTGAATTTGTTAAGTAAATTGTGTTTTGTATTTATTTATATTTATATATTTAAGTATACATTACACTTTTAATAAATTGTTCAATTTAAATAATAATAAAAAAAATCAATAAAAAGCCATTCTTTAATCTCATCCACCTCGTATTGTGGCTCTTTTTTTATTTTTTTTTAAAGTATCGGTTCAGGCCCCGGTATCGAAAAAACCCCAAACGATACATTTCAGGGGGATATGATTGGGGGGCACAATCATTCCAATATACTTCCGGGTTTCTACTGATACAAAGCTTAATGCTAATCGCTGAAGTATTGCTTTAATCAGGCATCTCAATTCTTTGCACTCGCACAAATGCTCCGAAATCTTTTTGAGATCGCACAGATTGAATTTCAGGTGCATATGCGACCAAAATGGAACATGTTGAGAGTCTTACCTGGGCGATGTTCTTGTTGAGCAAATAGACGCCGTATTCAAACTGGAATCGCTCTCCTCTGGGATAAAGGGGGAACCTGCACACAAAAGAGCAGCATCATGAGAAAGAGTTTCAGCACTCACCTCTGAACCGTTACACATGCTTCCCATACCAAACACAACGACAAGAACATTTTTATGAGGTCGTTATCAGTTCATAACTTTGCACAGGACAAGCTCACACAAAACAAAGAAAAACAGCAGGTCATCTGATAAAACAGCTTTAAAGCCTGAAACTAATAACTGTATTTACACACCAACATTCTCTTAGTGTTTAAGGGTTTTCATGTCCTGCGATGTTAACGGAGCAACGATGACGCTTTTCTCGAAACGCTTCTCAAACTCGGGCTGTTTCTGACGCAAGACATTTGTGCAGATGTTAAGAGACCGCCCGGAGCTCTGGAGGTCTGGTTCTGATCCGCTTCTCAAACGCATGTCTGAAACACAATCTATTATCCCTTAAAATCATCATTCTGGCTTGTTTCTTTCGGTCAGTTCTCATTTAAACCACAGGCGTAATCATGATTCAGAAATGGCCGAGCGGCACACAATATCAATGTCTACATCAGAGCCACGAATAATGAACTAACCAGTCAAGATGCACAACAGATGAACACGCTGGAGTATTAATGCAATTCTGAAGGGTGCACATTGAAGCGTTTACTGGGAATGTAAGGCTTTAGGAAAAGCTTGTATTATAGAAATAGTGCAACACAATAGGGGACATGTTCCAGAGATCATGTGATGTGGACAACACTCACTTTTATCCAATCAATGTATCCTATTGAAAATATAAATATTGATCATTAGTCAATAAAATATGAGTAAGAGCTGAGTTTGCAAAGAAATGTAAGTGCTTGCAAGGCACCGATAAAGTAATGTGATTAGTTTGGTTTAAAGGATTGGTTCACTTTTAAATAAACTTTTGCTGATTATTTGCTCACCCCCATGTCATCCAAGATGTCCATGTCTTTCTTTCTTCAGTTGAAAAGAAATGAAGGTTTTTGATGAAAACATTCCAGGATTGTTCTCCATATAATGGACTTCAGTGGGCTCCAAACGGTTCAAGGTCCAAATGACAGTTTCAGTGCAGCTTCAAACGACACCAGACGATGAATAAGGGTCTTATCTAGCCAAACCATCAGTTTCTGTGAGAAACCCAGCAGTATTTATGCTATTATTTTACCTCTTATCAGACGAACGTGATCATCTCTGAGCTCCGCATTATCTTCCGCTAAGGGAGGTCAAATATGAGCGTGGTCATAGATATATTGATCGTAGATGCCTCATTCTACTGATCCGTGCAGGCGCTAATGAGGCATCTACGTATACATCTATGACCACGCTTGTATTTGACCTCACTTAGCGGAAGTAATGGCGGAGCTCAGAGATGATCACGTTCGTCTGATAAGAGGTAAAATAATAGCATAAATACTGCTGGGTTTCTCACAGAAACTGATGGTTTGGCTAGATAAGACCCTTATTCATCGTCTGGTGTCGTTTGAAGCTGCACTGAAACTGTCATTTGGACCTTGAACCATTTGGAGCCCATTGAAGTCCATTATATGGAGAAATATCCTGGAATGTTTTCATCCAAAACCTTCATTTCTTTTCGACTGTAGAAAGAAAGACATGGACATCTTCGAAGACATGGGGTGAGTAAATTATCAGCAAAAGTTTATTTAAAAGTGAACTAATCCTTTAATGCAAAACATTTATGTAAATTAATAAAATAATAGGATGTAATGAATTAAATTAAATTAGATAAAACAAAAGAAACCATAAACAAGACCTAAATTTGCATTGGTTTGTTAAAATTTTAAAGTACACTTTTTAAGGTTTTAAGCTTACGGTTCAAAGTAAATTAGAAAAAAAATTAATAAAAAAATAAAATAAAATAAAAAATAAATACAAAAATTTAATAAAATAAACCGAAATTTCCATTGATTTTTATTTGTTTTAAAGTACACTTAGATTTTAAGCTTTGGTTCAAATTAAATAAAATAAATAAATAATTAAATTAAATACGTAACATAACCAAACTTAAATTAAATTAAATTAATTAAACTAAACTTTTTTTTTAAAGCACACTTAGGTTTTAAGCTTTGGTTCAAAGTAAATAAAATAATAAATAAATTAAATTAAATAAAATTTTTAAAGTACACTTAGGTTTTAAGCTTTGGTTCAAAGTAAATAAAATAATAATTAAGTTAAGTTAAACTAAATTCCTAAATTTGCATTGATTTTTTTTGTTTTTGTTTTAAAGAACACTTTGATTTTAAAGGGTTAGTTCACCAAAAAATGAAAATTCTGTCATTAATTACTCACCCTCCTGTCGTTCGACACCCGTAAGACATTCGTTCATCTTCGGAACACAAATGAAGATATTTTTGTTGTTAGCTGATGGCTGAGAAAGGCCTCCATTGACATTCAGTACATTTACACCCACAAGACCCATAAAAGGCACTAAAAACGTCATTACAAAGTCCATCTCACTACAGTGGCTCTACAATAATTTTATGAAGCGATGACAATAGTTTTTGTGCAAAAAAAAAAAATCAAAATAACGACTTTATTCCACAAGTTCTTGTCTTCCTGTGCCGTGAACTCACGAAGCACCACGACGCATGCACGAGAATATGACGCAGAACCGGCGTTCGGACACGTGACCCAGAAGCGAGGAGGAGATTTGTTTACAACGAGCAGAGGAAGACGCGCCGTATCTAAGCTGTTGAATTCTACATTGATCGTGCTTTAGGTCTCGGCGTAGTACTGTAAATGGGACTAAAGTGTGCATTTCATGGATTCCCGAACGCCGGCGCTACGTCATATTCTCGCGCATGCGAGGTGCTGCTTCGTGAGTTCGACGGCACAGGACAAACAGGAAGACAAGAACTTGTAGAATAAAGTCGTTATTTTGATTTTTTTTTGGCACAAAAACTATTGTCGTCGCTTTGTAAAATGATTGTAGAGCCGCTGTAGTGAGATGGACTTTGTAACGATGTTTTTAGTGCCTTTTATGGGTCTTGTGGGTGTAAATGCACTGAACGTCAATGGAGGCCTTTCTCAGCCATCAGCTAACAACAAAAATATCTTCATTTGTGTTCCGAAGATGAACGAATGTCTTACGGGTGTCGAACGACAGGAGGGTGAGTAATAAATGACAGAATTTTCATTTTTGGGTGAACTAACCCTTTAAGCTTTGGATCAAAGTAAATTAGAAATATTTTAAATAAATAAACCGAAATTTCCATTGATTTGTATTAGTTTTAAATTACACTTAGGTTTTAAGCTTTGGTTCAAAGTAAATAAAAATAATAAAATAAAATAAGATAAAATATGAAAATAAATAAAGCAGGAGTAACTGTGCAAACCGAAATATAGAAACATAACTTAAGTGCCACAAATGGTTTGGTTTTTAATGCTGATCGTTCTTCTGAGACTTTCAAGCTTTAATCTTACATTTCTATTACATTTATGAAAATACATTTTATACTGTACAGAAGAACAATCAAAACAGAATATCTGATGAATATGAAGATGATCAAACAGTGCTAGCAGTGTAGAAGCAGTGGACACTTCTCAAACACAAGCAGACGTCCTATTAGTTTAATTAGAAAATACGGCCTGAAAAAACCCAGTTGGAAAGTCCCTGTGAAAAAACACAAGCTCAACAAACAGACAGAAACACAACCTGTGAATATATCCCTCCTCAAACACCTGCCATAACGCCGGTCCTCCTAATGTCAGAGTACCACACTCCTGCCCTGTTATTAGAGAGAGAGAGAGAGAAAAGCCTCCAGCTTAACCACCTGTGATCAACACAAACACCACCACTTCCAGCACAAAGCTCCCGTGACAGCGCTGTCAGGCCTATTAAAACACTCCACACCTGAGGAATGCATTCGGAAGAGTCGCGCCATTGTGAACGAGTCATTCATCTTTTATTTTCAGAAAGCTGCTCGTGGACTGTGGCTGGCCTGGGGTCGCAGGCTTCAGCCTATGGGCGGCAAGAGGTGTGAGCGATCCTCCGGAAGATCCTCTGTAATCCGCCGGGCCTTTTCTCAGTCCCACCTGGAACTCGGGCTTTTAATCGCGGAAGAGTGGAGACAGACCCAGCAATTCCCTCTACTTCCTGTCTGAACAATTCTGTCTCTCATACACACACACACGCACGTCCGACCTGTAAGACACAGGGGGGCATCATTTTGAATCAGGTGCATACTTAAAACCCTCAATGGACACGGACACACACACACACACACACACACACACACACACACGGCATTCATGTCACTTTGAGTGTAAAAGAGCAGAACAAGGTACAGTGGTGCAACTAATTAAAATAAAATAAAATAAAAAAGAAACATTCTAAATTTGCATGGATTTTTATTAGTTTTAAAGTAAAGTTTGTTTGAAGTAAATTACAAATATTCATTATTATAAATATAGAAATATAAAAATAAATAAATTAAATTAAAAACAAGACCAAAATTTGCATTGATTTTTATTCATTTTAAACTAAACTTAGGTTAAGCTTTGTAAATTAGAAATATTAAAATTAAATTAATTTAGTTAAGTTAGTTAAGTTTAGTTAAGTAAGTTAGGTTAAGTAAAGTAAGTTAAGTTAGTAAAGTAAAGTAAGTTAAGTAAGTTAAGTTAGTAAAGTAAAGTTAAGTAAGTTAAGTTAGTTAAGTCAGTAAAGTAAAGTAAAGTTAAGTAAGTTAAGTCAGTAAAGTAAAGTAAAGTAAGTTAAGTTAGTAAAGTAAAGTAAGTTAAGTAAGTTAAGTTAGTAAAGTAAAGTTAAGTAAGTTAAGTTAGTTAAGTCAGTAAAGTAAAGTAAAGTAAAGTTAAGTAAGTTAAGTCAGTAAAGTAAAGTAAAGTTAAGTAAGTTAAGTCAGTAAAGTAAAGTAAAGTAAAGGTAAGTTAAGTAAGTTAAGTAAGTAAAGTAAAGGTAAGTTAAGTTAAGTAAGTTAAGTAAAGTCAGTCAAGTAAAGTAAAGTAAAGGTACGTTAAGTAAGTTAAGTAAGTTAAGTCAGTAAAGTAAAGTAAAGGTAAGTTAAGTCAGTAAAGTAAAGTTAAGCTAAGTTAAGTAAGTTAACTAAGTTAAGTTAGTTAAGTCAGTAAAGTGAAGTAAAGTTAAGTAAGTTAAGTCAGTAAAGTAAAGGTAAGTTAAGTAAGTTAAGTTAAATAAGTACGTTAAGCAAGTTAAGTTAAGTTAGTTAAGTCAGTAAAGTTAAGTAAGTTAAGTCAGTAAAGTAAAGGTAAGTTAAGTTAAGTAAGTAAAGTCAGTAAAGTAAAGTAAAGTAAAGGTAAGTTAAGTAAGTTAAGTTAAATAAGTTAAGTTAAGTAAGTAAAGTCAGTAAAGTAAAGGTAAGTTAAGTAAGTTAAGTTAAATAAGTCAAGTAAGTTAAGTCAGTAAAGTAAAGTTAAGTAAGTTAAGTTAAATAAGTTAAGTAAGTTAAGTCAGTAAAGTAAAGGTAAGTTAAGTTAAATAAGTTAAGTAAGTTAAGTCAGTAAAGTAAAGGTAAGTTAAGTTAAATAAGTTAAGTAAGTTAAGTTAAATTAAGTAAGTTAAATAAGTTAAGTTAAGTCATTAAAGTAAGGTTAAGCAAGTTAAGTAAGTTAAGTTAAATAAGTTAAGTAATTTAAGTTAAGTAAGTAAAGTAAAGTAAAGTTAAGTCAAGTTAAGTAAGTTAGGTAAGTTAAGTAAGTTAAGTCAGTAAAGTAAAGTTAAGTAAGTTAAGTTGAGTTAAGTTAAGTAAGTTAGGTTAGTTAAGTAAGTTAAGTCAGTAAAGTAAAGTTAAGTAAGTTAAGTTGAGTTGAGTTAAGTTAAGTTAAGTTAAGTAAGTTAGGTAAGTTAAGTAAGTTAAGTCAGTAAAGTAAAGTTAAGTAAGTTAAGTTGAGTTAAGTTAAGTTAAGTAAGTTAGGTAAGTTAAGTAAGTTAAGTCAGTAAAGTAAAGTAAAGTAAGTTAAGTTAAGTTAAGTTGAGTTAAATTATATTAAAAACAAGATTTGTTACAGTTTTAAAGTACACTTAGATTTTAAGATTTGATTCAAAATAAATTAGAAATATTAAAAATAATAACAAAAAATTAAATAAAATGGAAAACAGAAGCAGAAATCATGTAAAATACCAGTAAATAAAACAAAATATTTACAAACATTATAAATACACATTTCAGTTCCCCCAAGGATCCACAATAAATCCTTTAAATATAATGTATTCAGAATAATATAACATATTCAGGTATGTGTGTGTGTTTAACTCCATTAGATTCATTCATTACCATTACCATGTGTGTTTCTGATTCACTGAAAAGAATCAGCTCTTAAGAGTGATTCTTTCAGGAATCGGATTACACTGGCTGCACTGTTTGGTTCTGATTCACTAAAGAGAACTGAATCATAAGAGTCATTTGTTAGACTACACTGGTTGGACTGTATGTATTTGATTCACTAAAGAGAACTGAATCATAAGAGTCATTTGTTAGACTACACTGGTTGGACTGTATGTATTTGATTCACTAAAGAGAACTGAATCATAAGGGTCATTTGTTAGACTACACAGGTTGGACTGTATGTATTTGATTCACTAAAGAGAACTGAATCATAAGAGTCATTTGTTAGACTACACTGGTTGGACTGTATGTATTTGATTCACTAAAGAGAACTGAACCAAAAGAGTCATTTGTTAGACTACACTGGTTGGACTGTATGTATTTGATTCACTAAAGAGAACTGAATCATAAGAGTCATTTGTTAGACTACACTGGTTGGACTGTATGTATTTGATTCACTAAAGAGAACTGAACCAAAAGAGTCATTTGTTAGACTACACTGGTTGGACTGTATGTATTTGATTCACTAAAGAGAACTGAATCATAAGAGTCATTTGTTAGACTACACTGGCTGGACTGTATATATTTGATTCACTAGAGAGAACTGAATCATAAGAGTCATTTGTTAGACTACACTGGCTGCACTGTTTGGTTCTGATTCACTAAAGAGAACTGAATCATAAGGGTCATTTGTTAGACTACACAGGTTGGACTGTATGTATTTGATTCACTAAAGAGAACTGAACCAAAAGAGTCATTTGTTAGACTACACTGGTTGGACTGTATGTATTTGATTCACTAAAGAGAACTGAATCATAAGAGTCATTTGTTAGACTACACTGGTTGGACTGTATGTATTTGATTCACTAAAGAGAACTGAACCAAAAGAGTCATTTGTTAGACTACACTGGTTGGACTGTATGTATTTGATTCACTAAAGAGAACTGAATCATAAGAGTCATTTGTTAGACTACACTGGCTGCACTGTTTGGTTCTGATTCACTAAAGAGAACTGAATCATAAGAGTCATTTGTTAGACTACACTGGTTGGACTGTATGTATTTGATTCACTAAAGAGAACTGAATCATAAGAGTCATTTGTTAGACTACACTGGTTGGACTGTATGTATTTGATTCACTAAAGAGAACTGAATCATAAGAGTCATTTGTTAGACTACACTGGTTGGACTGTATGTATTTGATTCACTAGAGAGAACTGAATCATAAGAGTCATTTGTTAGACTACACTGGTTGGACTGTATGTATTTGATTCACTAAAGAGAACTGAATCATAAGAGTCATTTGTTAGACTACACTGGTTGGACTGTATGTATTTGATTCACTAAAGAGAACTGAATCATAAGAGTCATTTGTTAGACTACACTGGTTGGACTGTATGTATTTGATTCACTAAAGAGAACTGAATCATAAGGGTCATTTGTTAGACTACACAGGTTGGACTGTATATATTTGATTCACTAGAGAGAACTGAATCATAAGAGTCATTTGTTAGACTACACTGGTTGGACTGTATATATTTGATTCACTAGAGAGAACTGAATCATAAGAGTCATTTGTTAGACTACACTGGTTGGACTGTATGTATTTGATTCACTAAAGAGAACTGAATCATAAGAGTCATTTGTTAGACTACACTGGTTGGACTGTATGTATTTGATTCACTAAAGAGAACTGAATCATAAGAGTCATTTGTTAGACTACACTGGTTGGACTGTATGTATTTGATTCACTAAAGAGAACTGAATCATAAGGGTCATTTGTTAGACTACACTGGTTGGACTGTATATATTTGATTCACTAGAGAGAACTGAATCATAAGAGTCATTTGTTAGACTACACTGGTTGGACTGTATGTATTTGATTCACTAAAGAGAACTGAATCATAAGGGTCATTTGTTAGACTACACAGGTTGGACTGTATATATTTGATTCACTAAAGAGAACTGAATCATAAGAGTCATTTGTTAGACTACACTGGCTGCACTGTTTGGTTCTGATTCACTAAAGAGAACTGAATCATAAGGGTCATTTGTTAGACTACACAGGTTGGACTGTATATATTTGATTCACTAGAGAGAACTGAATCATAAGAGTCATTTGTTAGACTACACTGGTTGGACTGTATGTATTTGATTCACTAAAGAGAACTGAATCATAAGAGTCATTTGTTAGACTACACTGGCTGCACTGTTTGGTTCTGATTCACTAAAGAGAACTGAATCATAAGAGTCATTTGTTAGACTACACTGGTTGGACTGTATGTATTTGATTCACTAAAGAGAACTGAATCATAAGAGTCATTTGTTAGACTACACTGGTTGGACTGTATGTATTTGATTCACTAAAGAGAACTGAATCATAAGGGTCATTTGTTAGACTACACAGGTTGGACTGTATGTATTTGATTCACTAAAGAGAACTGAATCATAAGAGTCATTTGTTAGACTACACTGGTTGGACTGTATGTATTTGATTCACTAAAGAGAACTGAACCAAAAGAGTCATTTGTTAGACTACACTGGTTGGACTGTATGTATTTGATTCACTAAAGAGAACTGAATCATAAGAGTCATTTGTTAGACTACACTGGTTGGACTGTATGTATTTGATTCACTAAAGAGAACTGAACCAAAAGAGTCATTTGTTAGACTACACTGGTTGGACTGTATGTATTTGATTCACTAAAGAGAACTGAATCATAAGAGTCATTTGTTAGACTACACTGGCTGGACTGTATATATTTGATTCACTAGAGAGAACTGAATCATAAGAGTCATTTGTTAGACTACACTGGCTGCACTGTTTGGTTCTGATTCACTAAAGAGAACTGAATCATAAGGGTCATTTGTTAGACTACACAGGTTGGACTGTATGTATTTGATTCACTAAAGAGAACTGAACCAAAAGAGTCATTTGTTAGACTACACTGGTTGGACTGTATGTATTTGATTCACTAAAGAGAACTGAATCATAAGAGTCATTTGTTAGACTACACTGGTTGGACTGTATGTATTTGATTCACTAAAGAGAACTGAACCAAAAGAGTCATTTGTTAGACTACACTGGTTGGACTGTATGTATTTGATTCACTAAAGAGAACTGAATCATAAGAGTCATTTGTTAGACTACACTGGCTGCACTGTTTGGTTCTGATTCACTAAAGAGAACTGAATCATAAGAGTCATTTGTTAGACTACACTGGTTGGACTGTATGTATTTGATTCACTAAAGAGAACTGAATCATAAGAGTCATTTGTTAGACTACACTGGTTGGACTGTATGTATTTGATTCACTAAAGAGAACTGAATCATAAGAGTCATTTGTTAGACTACACTGGTTGGACTGTATGTATTTGATTCACTAGAGAGAACTGAATCATAAGAGTCATTTGTTAGACTACACTGGTTGGACTGTATGTATTTGATTCACTAAAGAGAACTGAATCATAAGAGTCATTTGTTAGACTACACTGGTTGGACTGTATGTATTTGATTCACTAAAGAGAACTGAATCATAAGAGTCATTTGTTAGACTACACTGGTTGGACTGTATGTATTTGATTCACTAAAGAGAACTGAATCATAAGGGTCATTTGTTAGACTACACAGGTTGGACTGTATATATTTGATTCACTAGAGAGAACTGAATCATAAGAGTCATTTGTTAGACTACACTGGTTGGACTGTATATATTTGATTCACTAGAGAGAACTGAATCATAAGAGTCATTTGTTAGACTACACTGGTTGGACTGTATGTATTTGATTCACTAAAGAGAACTGAATCATAAGAGTCATTTGTTAGACTACACTGGTTGGACTGTATGTATTTGATTCACTAAAGAGAACTGAATCATAAGAGTCATTTGTTAGACTACACTGGTTGGACTGTATGTATTTGATTCACTAAAGAGAACTGAATCATAAGGGTCATTTGTTAGACTACACTGGTTGGACTGTATATATTTGATTCACTAGAGAGAACTGAATCATAAGAGTCATTTGTTAGACTACACTGGTTGGACTGTATGTATTTGATTCACTAAAGAGAACTGAATCATAAGGGTCATTTGTTAGACTACACAGGTTGGACTGTATATATTTGATTCACTAAAGAGAACTGAATCATAAGAGTCATTTGTTAGACTACACTGGCTGCACTGTTTGGTTCTGATTCACTAAAGAGAACTGAATCATAAGGGTCATTTGTTAGACTACACAGGTTGGACTGTATATATTTGATTCACTAGAGAGAACTGAATCATAAGAGTCATTTGTTAGACTACACTGGCTGCACTGTTTGGTTCTGATTCACTAAAGAGAACTGAATCATAAGGGTCATTTGTTAGACTACACTGGTTGGACTGTATGTATTTGATTCACTAAAGAGAACTGAACATAAGAGTCATTTGTTAGACTACACTGGTTGGACTGTATGTATTTGATTCACTAAAGAGAACTGAATCATAAGAGTCATTTGTTAGACTACACTGGTTGGACTGTATGTATTTGATTCACTAAAGAGAACTGAATCATAAGAGTCATTTGTTAGACTACACTGGTTGGACTGTATGTATTTGATTCACTAAAGAGAACTGAACCAAAAGAGTCATTTGTTAGACTACACTGGTTGGACTGTATGTATTTGATTCACTAAAGAGAACTGAATCATAAGAGTCATTTGTTAGACTACACTGGTTGGACTGTATGTATTTGATTCACTAAAGAGAACTGAATCATAAGAGTCATTTGTTAGACTACACTGGTTGGACTGTATGTATTTGATTCACTAAAGAGAACTGAATCAAAAGAGTCATTTGTTAGACTACACAGGTTGGACTGTATGTATTTGATTCACTAAAGAGAACTGAATCAAAAGAGTCATTTGTTAGACTACACAGGTTGGACTGTATGTATTTGATTCACTAAAGAGATCTGAACATAAGATTCATTTGTTAGACTACACTGGTTGGACTGTATATATTTGATTCACTAGAGAGAACTGAATCATAAGAGTCATTTGTTAGACTACACTGGTTGGACTGTATGTATTTGATTCACTAAAGAGAACTGAATCATAAGAGTCATTTGTTAGACTACACAGGTTGGACTGTATATATTTGATTCACTAAAGAGAACTGAACATAAGAGTCATTTGTTAGACTACACAGGTTGGACTGTATATATTTGATTCACTAGAGAGAACTGAATCATAAGAGTCATTTGTTAGACTACACTGGTTGGACTGTATGTATTTGATTCACTAAAGAGAACTGAATCATAAGAGTCATTTGTTAGACTACACTGGTTGGACTGTATGTATTTGATTCACTAAAGAGAACTGAATCATAAGAGTCATTTGTTAGACTACACTGGTTGGACTGTATGTATTTGATTCACTAAAGAGAACTGAATCATAAGAGTCAATTGTTAGACTACACTGGTTGGACTGTATGTATTTGATTCACTAAAGAGAACTGAACATAAGAGTCATTTGTTAGACTACACAGGTTGGACTGTATGTATTTGATTCACTAAAGAGAACTGAATCATAAGAGTCATTTGTTAGACTACACTGGTTGGACTGTATGTATTTGATTCACTAAAGAGAACTGAATCATAAGAGTCATTTGTTAGACTACACTGGTTGGACTGTATGTATTTGATTCACTAAAGAGAACTGAATCATAAGAGTCAATTGTTAGACTACACTGGTTGGACTGTATGTATTTGATTCACTAAAGAGAACTGAATCATAAGAGTCAATTGTTAGACTACACTGGTTGGACTGTATGTATTTGATTCACTAAAGAGAACTGAATCATAAGAGTCAATTGTTAGACTACACTGGTTGGACTGTATGTATTTGATTCACTAAAGAGAACTGAATCATAAGAGTCATTTGTTAGACTACACTGGTTGGACTGTATTTGATTCACTAAAAAAAGAATTGGCTCGTTAGAGTCATTTGTTTGGGAATCAGACTTAACTCGCTGCGCTGTATGTTTTTAATTCAGTAAAAAGAGCCGGCTCATGAGAGTCATTCGTTCTGGAATTGGACTACCCTGGTCACGTATGAAATGTATGTTTCTTGCTTAATAACGACTATATAAGAAGTGCAAGAAACTCTAGAGTATTTTAGTACAGTATTTCATCAAGAACCGAAATCGAACATCATTTGGTTCCCGATCATATCCTCACAAGCCACATCTTACCACACTCCATAAAACAACGACAGTAACCCAGCCAAAAATCACTCACACACACGCAAGCATACGCAGGCGTGCACATACCGTCACCTTACAGTGATTAATGAGCACTCTCCGGTGTGTGTGTGTGTGTGTGTGTGTGTGTGTGTGAGATCATACTGCTGTGACTGGTTCACAGAGCACCAGGAATTCCTCAAGGGAATGTCCAGTCAAATATATTATAACAGAGCAACAGGGGGCAGGAAGCAAGTGTGTGTGTGTGTGTGTGTGTGTGTGTGTGTGTGTGTGTGTGTGTGTGTGTGTGTGTGTGTGTGTGTGTGTGTGTGTGTGTGTGTGTGTGTGTGTGTGTGTGTGTGTGTGTGTGTGTGTGTGTGTGTGTGTGTGTGTGCGAATAAGTGACATAGGACAGAAAGAGAGAGAAGTGGAGCGGAAATGAGAAGTGTTTTTAATCACTGTTGGAAATGTGGAGGCTTACGGTGAGAGCTGGAGAAATGTTCACTCTCACATGGCAGGAAACCTCAGTCACACCCCACAAAATGTCTCGCAGAACAAGACACAGCACAAAAGCACGAGTTCAGGTGGATATCAGTTTTGGAAGTGACCCATATATCTCTCAGAACCGGACACAACATGACATGGCTTGAACCTGAAAGATGATTTAACCGACTTGTATATATCATGCCCATAATAATCAGGGCACATTGTCTTTATTTACTAGACTTAATGGTTTTGAAAACATATTTTAAAATCTTAAATGATAAGTTATTTTAAAACATTACATTTTACACTGATCAGGCATAACATTATGAACGGTGAAGTGAGTAACACTGATGATCTCTGTTAGTGGGTGGGATATATTAGGCAGCAAGTGAACATTTTGTCCTCAGAGTTGATGTGTTAGAAGCAGGAAAAATGGGCAAGTGTAAGGATTTGAGCGAGTTTGACAAGGGCCAGATTGTGACGGCTAGACGACTGGGTCAGAGCATCTCCAGAACTGCAGCTCTTGTGGGGTGTTCCCGGTCTGCAGTGGTCAGTCTCTATCAAAAGTGCTCCAAGGAAGGAACAGTGGAGAACCGGCCACAGGGTCATGGACGGCCGAGGCTCATTGATGTGAGGAGCGAAGGCTGGTCCGTGTGGTCCGATCAAACAGACGAGCTACTGGAGCTCAAACTGCTCCAGAAGTTAATGCTGGTTCTGATAGAAAGGGGTCAGAATACACAGAGCATCTCAGTTTGTTGCGGAATGACCAGTCTGTGACCCATGCTGACCCCAGGATGCACTATGGAAAGAAGGCAAGCCGGCGGAGGCTTTTTATTTAAATAAAGCAAAAAAAATCTAAAGTAATGTTTTAAGATTAAAAAGTGTAATTTAATGAGTTTAATTGTAATTAAAAAAGTAATTGATAGGAATTGCTAAAAGTATTCCAAATGTGGGAACAGTTTAATGATGTTTTAAAAAATATAACAATAATTTACAATTAATTTACAATGTTTTGCTTAAAATCACAAACAATTTTAGGAGATTGAATAATTTAATGTTTGTGACGGGACAAAACATATGCAAGAATACTCAATAATACATATGAAAAAAATACTTAACCATGAAATAAAAGGAGTGCCGCCCATAGTTCGAATTACGGGGGGATAATTATGGTGGGGTAATTCGCACTCTGGTGCCGCCCCTACGCCCAAAGGTTTTGCTCATCTCATCCTCTAAATGATGGGGTTTTCAAACTTTATGATGCCAAGGACCCCCAAATATGATGAACCTTTATGAGGACCCCCTTCCTAAAATCCATCTATTTTTATGTACGAAAAAACATTTAAACTGTTAAATAGTAAGTGTGACATTATAAATACAACATATTGTTTCCCAACTTAAATTGGCTAATGTTGGATGTATAAACCTGAAGAAGAACATTTTCAATTAAAAATGATTTGTATAAGCAACTTTCACAATAAATGTATGTAAGCAGTTTATGTACTGTGTTAAGAATACAGCCTTACAACCCCAGTGAGCGAGATAAAGGGGACTATAGTGAGAAAAACAGACTAAAGATACAAAGCAAACATATACAAATCTGGAATGTATACGGCAAGAAAGGAGAGAAACATTGAGACATGAAAGAGTTTTCTGGGGACCCCTTAAGGTGCGTTCACACCGGATGCGATTCGCGCGAGTGATTTACATGTTAAATCAATGCAGAGACGCGAAATGGCATTCTGCGGCGCGATTTGCGCGAATGAGGCGGCGCGAATGACGCGAATTGAGCGTTTTGAACGCGCGATTTGCGCGAATCGCTCAAGTTGAAAAATCTGATCTCTGGCCGATATTTCGCGCCGCGTTAACCAATCACGAGCTTGCTCTAGTAGTGACGCATTTACAAGCGGAGGCAGAAATCCCAACAACAATGGAGGACAAGATAATCGTGGCCGTATGTGGATACCCGGAGCTGTATGATACATCATCCTATCACTACAGGAATAAAAGGAATAAAAGGAATAAAGGAATAAAAAAGATCTTGCTTGGAAGAAAGTGAGTTATTGTGAGCCATTGTGAGCCAAGTGAGCCATTTCACAACGAGACAGGAGCAGAAAAAAAGAGCCAGAGCCAGCGGCAAATGTGAGAAGGACTAGCCGAGGAAAGGCGGGTCTCGCCGGGTAAACGAGCGCGGAATGTCACTGATCGCCTGGATCTCACAACTCCGAAAACGCCAGATAAAATGCTCAAATAGGCACTCTTTTTATAAATTAACCACAGATTTGAGCTTTAAACAACTATATTATCGCCTGAAAAAGTCTTTAAACTACGTTTTGTCACACATTAATAGTAGTGTTTTTTACAAAAAAGACGTCAAGTGACCGAGACCAGCTGGCTCATATAGGCTCATCTAGAAGCCCCTCCCATGACGCGAATTTGCGTCTGTTGTGTAGTTGTCACACGCGAATTTCACGCACGAATGAAGCGAGTAAACTCAAAATGTTCAAGCGTCCACCTTCGCGCGAATCGCGTCCGGTGTGAACGCCACATTAGAACCTTCTGGAGGACCCTTGGTGGTCCCCGGACCCCAGTTTGAAAACCCCTGCCCCTAGAAGCAGCGAGTGGCTTTCAGAAAAAATTAGGCCAGCTGGTCCTGGAGTGATTTTCAGTCAATGTGTGAAGTCGGTTATCCAGTCCCTCCAGAAAAACATGATTATGCGATCGCATGATTTAACGCATAATCAGCCAAAGTCCACATATATATGCGGGGGCCGCATTTTTTCAAATACGCTGCACTTTCGCCGCATAAATTGCCTATTTCCGCGTGCAAAATACGCGGGGCTAGCATGATTTCATAATCCCCGCATTTTCGTTGCAAAAAAAGTCACATATAAGCAGAAAGTTGAAAAATGTTTGTTTACTTCACAAGAGAGCCGCCATTTCCCCCTGTTGCCATGGGAACGATTTGAAGTGACGTAATTACCCGACGTGAACGTCATCGAAAAGCTGCAAACCCCGTGGAGAAACCATAGATATCAGTGAAACCATGATGAAGCGCAAACTCCCATTGGCCAACAAAAATAACAGCAAAAGACGCGCAAAGCAGTTTCCCGGTGTGTTGACCGATTTCAAGTCGATTCAGTGGTTTGAAGCGTTATGAATCAGTGAGTTGATTCAGCGGTTTGAAGCGTTATGAATCAGTGAGTCGATTCAGCGGTTTGAAGCGTTATGAATCAGTGAGTCGATTCAGCGGTTTGAAGCGTTATGAATCAGTGAGTCGATTCAGCGGTTTGGAGCGTTATGAATCAGTGAGTCGATTCAGCGGTTTGGAGTGTTATGAATCAGTGAGTCGATTCAGCGGTTCGGATCCCCAAAGTCACGTATTTCAGCAGTTTGACACACGATCCGAATCATGAATCGACTCGCTGATTCATAACGCTTCGAAGCTTCATGATGCATTGTTTTGAAATCGGTCCAAATTGAGCCATGTGTTTATTAAGGTCATCAATAAAACAAGATGAGAACTTAAATATTCAATTAAAATTTTCGCTTTTTCATCAAACCGCAGTTTTATCGCATAAAACTGCATAAATATCCCGCATTTTCCATCGCATTTTTTAAGAAAACGTGCCGCATAATCAAAGATTTTTGCCCGCAACAATCACAAAAAAAAGCCGCATTTTTCTGGAAGGACTGGTTATCATCTAATCAAGTTACCACAAATATTTTTCAGCAATATATCTTATGTATTAACATATTTTGCTTCAATAAAAGTGTGCTTGTGCTGTCTTGTGTGTCTAAATACTTTCAGGGCCACTGTAATTTACACTACGGTTTGTTTATTCCTGCTTTGATCATCTTAAAATACGTCTGAAATGTTATTATGCATTGCAAACTAACATTCCACGCACACCAGCTATAGAAATGTTTGACTTATTAAATGGCATCTGTGAGGAAGTTCAGATGCCTATCAGTTGTGTTCCCTTTCCAGTTCTCCGGCCCCGTTTCTGGTCTTAATTAAACAGCTGTGGGGGGAAATGCACCTTGTTCTCTTACACCAGCTCATAAAGAAACTAAGACGACAGAGCAAGTGACCCACAAATCCCTTTTGGACCTTTTCAAGACACACGCATACTTTAAAAGAGAGCGGTTCCAGCGTGGGCTATGGGCCCATTAAAGCAGCATCGTGTGACAGATGCTCAGTGTAATCGTTTCTATGATATTGGGAGTTACAGCTATGGTTGATTTATACGGCAAGTGCTGCCATTAGCGGTGACAGTTTGAGGCAGGTGTTTGTTTAAAAGCAGCAGGGCTGATTTATGATCTGAAAGTGCATTAAAAACCACTGTAGTTATGGGGAATGTTCTCTCTTTCCCAGGTGAATTAAACGATAATGTGTGGAGAAGGATATGTTGCATATGTGTGCGATCAGAAAAGCAGGAGCACAACAAGTGTGCGCATCGGAAAACGTGAGCGCAAGCGTGTCAATACACAAATATGGAGAGAGATAGAGTATGCACCGGCACGAAACGGAGTTAGGATGACATGGTTATGTACATTTGGAGTATCAATTATGATATGTAAACAGGCAGGCGGAACACATGTGCAGTGGCTTGCGGCGAGTGTACATTAGCGCAGGTCATTCGGAGAAGCTGGGAAGATTTTCAACAGTTCCTGGACCGATCCGCTCCGACCACCCACCGAACAAGCCGGCTGCTGCAGGATTCCCTCAGCTCTCACCGGAGCCAGTCGCACGCCACACGGACACAAAGGCTGAAGATTCGTAATAAAGATCGCAGCTAGTCTGGAAAAAACTGCAGCACGAGCACGGAAAATCTCCAAAGAAGACCGAAGGAAGCCCTGAACAACAACCAAAAGAGTTTTAAACCAACAAAATTGGTCAATCAAAATACAAATAAAAAGAAAGAAATGTAAGATTTTATTATTTATTAGTGCTGTCAATATCGCATTCACACATTTTTTTTTTTTTAAATAATCGCGATTAAAAAAATGTTTATTGTAATAATTTCACAGTTACTCTCCAAATGAATGTGAAAACAACTTAAAGAGAGTATATTTTAAATATTTGTTGTACATTTATAATGTAATCAACTTCAACGTTTATTAGGCTTTTAATTTAAAGGGATAGTTCACCCAAATATGAAAATTAGCCCATGATTTACTCGCCCTCAAGTCATCCTAGGTGTGTATGACATTCTTCTTTCAGACGAATAAAATCTGAGTTATATTACAAAAGTCCAGGCTAATCCAAGTATTAGAACTTGATCTATCTGCGGCCTTTGACACGGTCAATCATCAGATTCTTCTGTCCACCCTCTCATCACTGGGCATCACAGGGACAGAGGAATCCCAAGCACATCCACTGACCACTGGGGTTCCCCAGGGCTCAGTGCTTGGTCCTCTCCTCTTCTCCATCTACACTACTTCATTGGGACCCATCATTCAGGCACATGGCTTCTCATACCACTGCTATGCTGATGACACTCAGCTCTACCTTTCATTTCACCCAGATGACCTCACAGTAGCTGCACGAATCTCCAGCTGTCTGGCTGACATCTCTGCATGGATGAGAAATCATCACCTGCAGCTCAACCTGGCAAAGAGTTTCTCATCTTCCCCGCCAGTCCCACCATACAACATGACTTCACCATCCAGTTAGGTACATCCTTGATTTCCCCATCAAAGTCAGTCAGAAATCTTGGAGTAACATTTGATGACCAGCTGTCCTTCAGAGAACGCATTTCTAAGACAGCTCGCTCATGCCGGTTTGCGCTCCACAACATCAGGAAGATTAGACCGTTCCTAACAGAGCACGCAACACAGCTTCTTGTCCAGGCCCTGGTTATTTCTAGACTTGACTACTGCAATGCGCTTCTGGTTGGACTCCCCTCTTGTGCGATCCAAACACTTCGAATGATCCAGAATGCAGCAGCACGTCTTGTCTTCAACGAGCCCAAAAGGACCCACACCTCTCTTCATCTCCCTGCACTGGCTACCACTCGCATCAAGTTTAAGGCGCTGATGCTTGCATACAGAGCCACCACGCGCTCAGCTCCTGCTTACTTTGACTCCATTCTACAAATCCACACCCCCACCAGAAGCCTTCGCTCAGCAAAGGAACGACGGCTTGTGGTCCCATCACAGAGGGGGAAAAAATCCCTTTCCAGAACATTTTCATTCAACGTTCCCAGCTGGTGGAACGATCTTCCCAACGCCATCCGAAACGCAGAATCATTGACATCATTCAAAAGTCAACTTAAAACTCAGCTCTTCTGTGAGCACTTAACCTCATAAAAAAAAAACACTTTCCTTTCCTCTTTCTCTTCCTTCTTCCCTCCCTACTCTAGCCTGTGCTACACTGAGCAATGTACACGGTCTCAGGATTTCAGGCTCTTATTGCGCTTCTCGACTCTTCATGACCTATCGCTTCATGTACCCCCAAGTTGTAAGTCGCTTTGGATAAAAGCGTCTGCTAAATGCATAAATGTAAATGTAGAACTGGATTTATAGTTGCTCCAAAAAATAGTCCATAAAAAGTGCATCTGCCCATCATATAACTGCTCCACGCGGCTCCAGGGTGTTAATAAAGGCCTTCTGAAGCGAATCGATGCGTTTGTGTAAGAAAAATATCCATATTTAAAACTTTATAAAGTAAACTTTCGGCCGCAAAATTTTATTTTTATTCTAAAATAAATTATTAAACATTACAACAGGATCTTCTCTCACTTAAACAACTCTCAAAAAATAAGTGTTCTGTGCCTGGAAAGAAGTAGAAATAACAAATAACTGAAAATCAAAAGATCCTATGAATGAACAAACCTGAAGTGTACAATACTCCTCCAAATAATAAATGTTGCCAGTAGGGATGTCACAGTACCAAAATTCCAGTAGTCGGTACCAATGCCATACAAATTTTACGGTACTCGGTACCAATTTCGGTACCACAGCTAAATGTTTTTTATATATTTTTTATTTATTTAACCTTTTTTTTTTTTAATAATTAAATGTATTTAGTTGTCAACAAACAAATATGTTGATAATTTTGAAAGGAACAGCTGAACAATAAAAAAAGGCCTTTTCAAATTAGAGGGATTTCCAAGCATCATAAACAGGTAGTCCAACGCATACAAGGTTTAATCTGGCTACTCAATACACGGTTAAAAATGAAGACAATTTGGACCTGAACATCTGAATGATTTAAAGAACAATGGAAACATGGCTCAATCCACACCTCGAGAACGTTAAGAAGATAGAAGGATGGAAACGAGGAGAAGACAGCCAGAGGGATGATGTATTCAGCTGCCGGGTACAGCCTGGCTCCAGGCTTCTGTCTTTATGAGGAGCGCTTCTATCAACTTTCAGCCCCATCAAACTGACTCTGGCAGACGCGGACCTCGTCCCTGAGGGCCAAATAAAAGACTGACGAGTCTTTCCACTGTCTTCAGATGATAGCAGCCCTTGAAGAACTCATTGTGTTATGAATCACACTGCTAAATCACCGAATTCAATGGTTTCGTTTTTTGATGCGTCTCAAGAAATGCATTCAGACAAGGAGGAACTGAGCTGTGATCCTTTCAAAGATGGAAATAAAATACAACCAGCCAACCCTAAAAAGGAAGTGCAGGCCATCTTAGCAGGCATCATCAAAAGATCCTTTAATAATTTTCCTTTCCTTTGAGCTCACGCTTCCTTCATGGCCACCCTCTCTGGTCTGGGAGCTGGCAACTCCTCAGCTCATGGAGCGATGTGTCAATCCTTACTTCCATTTTTACACTTGTCATAAAGTCCTTCTGAATATGTGGGCAGCGCCATCGCACAGTTCCCAATAAAAGCCAATATGAGAGGGGGTTTAATGGGCCAATCTCTGGACTCCATCACCCAGAGTACATCTGGATCGCATCTCCCGGCCTCTCCGAGCTCTGCGGCAATCAGCCGTGCTGCGATGGGATAGAAGTGAAGAAATGTGGGTGCAACGTGTTGTTAGAGTCCATTGCGTTTCAAGAATGCATCCAAGGCGCTTCCAAGATTGCAAAGAACGTTACGGTAAAAGAATTGAGCGTATTTTTAGTGCTACATTAAGGAAAGAGGAGGGCCGTGGGATAGTAGGTATTGGTACAGGTCTTGTTTTTCTCAATTCCACATCATTTGGTCACAGACGAGGCATCCCAGGTGGAAAAGGGAGGAAGGAACTGCAGGAATGCGCTCCAAGACCGTCTCACTGGGAGACAATCCAGGGCTCCAGACAAAAAAATGTATTAATGAGCCATTGGCTCCTATAGGGTAAAAAACCAGGCGCCAAATAATTTTTTTAAGAGCCACATTACAATTTTTAAATCACTTACTTTTAATCACCCTGTTGTGCGTACATCTCCCCTCTTTTTACAGTTTTAGCATTTTCATCTTGTCAATGTTGGAACTGAAGTTCACTTGGGAACTGAATGTCTTTTCTAACTTATGAACTATATACAGTCAACATTTTTCTTTATGCTGAATCTGAGGCAGTGTCACTAAGGGCTGAACGATTTTGGAAAAGAATCGAATTGCGATTTTTTTAACCAATATTGCGATTGCGATTTAATATGCGATTATTTTTTTAAACTCTTTATCTTCTGTATTATTCAACAATACATCATTGTATAGTAATGGTGGAAATCTTTAATTGGTACCTCACGATCCGATTCTGGGAGTCACGATCCGATTCCAAAACAATTCTTGAACTTTTTCCTTATTAATATTATGAATTTATTAAAAACATAAAATGTTTTTTTTATTATGATATATGTAATTATAAGCTTTTTTAAATAACTACACATTATAACAGTTTAATTAAAACAATTGCATGTTAATAATTTTAAATATATAAACTAATATAGCTGCAAAACATAAGCTAGTAAATCATAAAGAGGAGCAAAGAAACATATTACAAGCAATGAACAAAGAGTGCTTTCAGTATTTAAGAGTGTCTGAACTGTGAGTGATTTTTCTCTCTCTCAGCTTTACTGTTGTTTGATTATTAATGATGACATCATCATAGACAGCGGGAGACCTGCATTCACACTAATGCACAGATCTTTTTAAATATAAGATGTTTTTGCCCTGTCTGTTTAATTCATTAAGACATTACTGATGGTGTTTACATTAATTTTGCGTCATAAAAGCATTTTGAGACGCACACAGACGCGTGCTCACGAGCACTCTTCACAAAGCGCCGCGTGAGCATTTGAAATGGAAAGCCTTCTGTCAGTGAGTTTATTATTTTTAATATACAAGCACACTGCATTCCTAACGACATGAATGAAGCCTTCGTTGAGCATTTGAAAGGAAAATACCGGCGGGCGAGAACACACTGTAAGCGTGACATCAAGCAAAGTTTCTCACAGCGCATATCCTGTGCAAAGAAGCCCGCAAATGTCATTGCAATTCGCGCCGTCAACCTTTCGGAACGTTATGAAATATTATTTTATGGTTCGTGTGTGATTGTGTGTGTGTGTGTGTGTGTGTGTGTGAGAGAGAGATAGAGAGAGAGAGAGATAATGGGAGCAATCAGAATACGGGTGTTTCTAAAACACACGCAGCGCCACCGCGCACCTGCAGTTAAAATCTAAGCTCAGAATCGATCCAGAATCATTGGAGAGATGATCGTAGCCTATAGTATGAACAACACAATATTAGATGGATCAAACACAAACAGTTTTTTTCCCTTTCAGGCCAGGCATATGATATGTGTAATGTGCCAAGTTGCTTCTTCTTCGGCAGACTTTACTCTCGCGTGTCACGTGACCAGACTGTAATCGCAGCCTTTGCGGTTAGGAAATCGTGTTTTATCATATCGTGATATTATCGCAAATGCAATTAATCGTTCAGCCCTAGTGTCACTGACCATAATTATGTCAGCATCACTTGGCCACTGAGTGTAGTTTTCGTCACGCAGTTCGCATGCGCGAGAAACTGCACGTGCTAATGGTGTAGTCTGTGGAGCACTCTTCGCGATAACGAGCATTTTTATGCTTGTTACTATCGGCGTGTTTTCTCACAGTCTCTTTTTTGAAATGGTTGGTTCCTGTAATGAAGGCCGTTTTCCCCGCTATTTCTTTACCCGCTCTTGAACAAAAGTCACAAAACATTTTGTGTGACTCGCGATCATACCTTAGCCATGAAAATTCTTGAATCCAAGAAGTTTTGAAATGTCTTTCGACACCAACACGGTGCGCATTGACTGACATGGAAAGATCCTCTGTGTCTCTAGCTGTGTCTCATTTCGAAAGGCTGCATCCTCCGGAGGTCGCATTTGAAGGCTGCATGCATCTGAAGGCCGTCTCATTTCAAAAAGTAAGTAGGATACTCCGAATGCGACCTTCAAATGCGCCCTTCTTTTCAGGAATTCGGAGTGTGCATGAGATGTATCCTTCGTTGCTGCAGATAACCCACAATTCTTTGCGTCGCCATTAACTACCGTCATATGCTTCTTTTTTTGTATTTGAAAAATGGCGGCACCGGCTGATAACAACGATACACATGCAAGCGAAGATGTTCATTCTTAATCATTTTAATAAACAACTTTATTGTATAGTATCTCTTTTTTGCTTTAGTTTTTCTTAAAATTATCTAAAAATCATGAACACTGGGTTAAATTATGTAATTATGTAGCAGTTTCACAGATAGTGCTCGTCTATAATAATATTGTATTTGACCTAAATAGTAATATTATGTATAGATAAATGTATTTGTCCTAATTATCGCCTCATACCCTACAACTTACTTGAAACGTCCTCTGGTAAAAACGGATAAACTTTGTTCTTCTTAATATCCTCCTCCTTTGTCTCTGTAACAGATATCTGTTGTACGTATGGCGCAGCTCCTCAAGTATTGAACAAAAAACAACAACAAATGAACACATCTTTTAAAAATTACTTTCCAAAGTTATAAATAATTTTCATTAATTTAACTGGGGTGAGTGAGAGAGCGCTGTGAACGTGTTGGCATAGCAACGTGATTCTTCCGGTTTCCTTTTCTGCCCATGCGTCCGACGAAGGACGTCTCGTTTAAATTCTGATTAAGGACACTCCGTGTACTGCATCCTTCACAGGATGCGTCCTCTTCTGCGAAATTAATGACATGAGACACAGCATCTGTCCTCTCTCGCGGGTGTGCTGGCACAGCTGGCTGGAGCCTGCTTTTTTTGAAGCAGGTGTGTCATCACCGTTGGTGCTCGATGAGGATTGTTTGAAAAAGTCTGATATTTTTCGTTTTGACATGGTTATTATAGCGCGGAAAGGTGAGTCTCGCTTTACCCGTTCACAATCACATTTGGCGCTCTATCACAGTGAAACTTTCACGTGCAGCGTCTCATTTTACTGTCAACACAACAAATGATGTGATAGGCTACTCTTCACAGAACACGCACATAACATGCACATTTTATAATCATGATATGTAAATTTGTATGGTCGCCAGTGGGGATCTCTGCAAAAATATCACTTGCAAATTAATATTTTTAGTCGCAAATGCAACCGTTTTAGGCGCAGTCTGGAGCCCTATCGCTCTAATACGCAGATAAAGGAAAGGGGGAAAGCAATGACCTGGGATGGTGGTAGCGTAATACAAGTGTTACGACCAACACTTGACCAACACTTCAACACCAGGTGGGGGAGGGGTGTTGCCTCAACACTTCAATGTGTAACTGGATTTTGGACTTCCTAACTGACAGACCACAGAATGTTCGATCAGGATCCACCTGCTCCACGTCCATCACACTCAACACTGGTGTACCACAGGGCTGTGTGCTAAGTCCGTTTCTCTACTCCCTCTTCACCTCCGAAGGCAAGCCTGTGTATGGATCTAACTCCATCGTCAAGTTTGCGGACGACACTACGGTGATTGGGCTCATCAGCAACAACGATGAGACTGCCTACAGGGAGGAGATCCAGCACCTGGCCACATGGTGCACTGATAATAACCTGCTCCTCAACACCACCAAAACGAAGGAGCTCATCGTGGACTTCAGGAAGGAGTCAAGAGGCACACACGACACCATCCACATCAATGGAATGGCTGTTGAGCGTGTCTCCAGTTTCAAGTTCCTGGTGATCCACATCTCGGCGGACATGTCATGGACGACCAACACCTCCAGCCTGGTCAAGAAGGCTCACCAGCGCCTCTTCTTCCTGAGGACACTGAGGAAGAATCAGCTCTCCTCGGCTATCCTGGTGAACTTCTACCGCTGCGCAATAGAAAGCATCCTGACCAACTGTGTGGCAGTATGGTATGGGAGCTGCTCTGTTGCGGAGCGCAAGGCACTGCAGCGGGTGGTGAAAACTGCCCAGCGCATCACAGGGACTCCACTACCTGCCATCGAGCACATCCAGAGGAAACGCTGTCTGCATCGAGCTCGCAGCATCCTCAAGGACTCCTCTCACCCAGCCCACAGACTGTTTTCTCTCCTGCCCTCCGGCAGGCGTTTCAGGATCCTCCGGACCAGGACCAGCAGACTAAAGAACAGTTTTTTCCCCAGAGCTGACTCTTTTTCTGAACTCAAACCCCCGTTGATCCACTCCCTCATATACTGCTAACTCTCCTACCTCACATCTGCCTTCACTTGTTATTTGCACTACCGACTGTTTATTACAGTAACAACTGTTTACTTATGCATTCTGCACCACCATATCTTAATTGGATTATGCTCATTTGCACTGCCGACTGTATTTATAGTACCAACTGTTTACATTTGCATTTTGCACCGTACTTCTAACTGTAATATGCAACCACTTTCCACTGCACTTTACACTTTTTTTTTCCGGATAGCTCTGTCCATAATTTATTGCACTACCTTAATCCACTGCTATATTGCTCATCTTAGCCTAACATATTATTGTATACCTCTATCTGTAAAATTCTGTTTATAGTAATAGCCATCTGTATATTATATTCATAGTACATATTCACCTGTACATTCTGTTTATAGTAATAGCCATATGTATATTTATTCTCTGTACATATTCACCTGTAAATTCAGTTCTGTTTATAGTAATAACCATCTCTCTATTTATACATATTTATATATATTCAGTACATTTCCATGTCCTGCACTTACGCAACCATTGTATATCCTGCACTTGCTGCTATTGCACTTCTGGATAGACCTAAACTGCATTTCGTTGCCTTGTACTTGTACTTGTGTAATGACAATAAAGTTGAATCTAATCTAATGGGCAGAGCTGCTAATCTTAGGTTTACACCTTCAATACCATGCAGAACTGACCTTGGATCCGGAAATGTATTGAGATCCCATTTCTGTCCGTCCAATTAGTCACTTTAGATCGGAATTTTGGCTAAATAAAAAGTAGGGCTTTAATAAGAAGCAAAGAAGGTTGCATGTCAAAAATTACGGTTTTATGGCTGAACGGGGATTCGTCAAGATTTGGTTTACGAGACTGGCGGGTCGATATTACAGTAAATGTTCAGGTTTAATGGATGAGCCCTGCACAATTTAAGAACCTGTAAAATCAAATAAACACGGAAATGACTCAGAATGTGACTTTGGATTGTGGCCCGATGCTAAAAGTTACACAATTACAGTTTAAGAGACATCTAGTGCTATAAAACCATATACTGGTGAAAATAAATGACATGAAAATACTGGCTCTGTTCCAAAACCTAGTGAGCTGCCTCTCCATATAGGTAGCTTCATAGCCAGGAATCTTAAAGGGGTCCTATAATGCCCCTTTTTACAAGACAAAGTTAAGATAAAATAAGTCTCTGATGTCCCCAGTGTGTGTGAAGTTTTAACTCAAAATACCCCACAGATCATTTTTTATAGCATGTTAAAATTGACTTTTTGAGAGTGAGCAAGGGGTCCCTTTAAATGCAAATGAGCTGCTGCTCCCCGCCCCCTTTCAGGAAGAGGGCGGAGCTTCAAGAGCTCATGTTAGCAGCTCTGATTACCACACACACACACACACACACACTGAAAATATCAGAAACTGTTCAGCCGTTTATGATCAAACCGGAGTCGGACAATGATGGAGAGACTCAAGAAGAAGAGACACATGTAGAATGAGACAGGACGTTTCTGAATGCTTACTTGATGAATTTATGAGTTCACTATCTTCATCGATTAGCATATTCAGTCATGATAATCTATAAACCGCTGGTGTGGGAACTGTTGTGAGATGAGCCAGAGAATATCTGAAGATAGAACAGGTGTAGTTTAGTTTAATTACGGTTATAACTTATGTTGTCATCTTGCTTTATGACATGCTATTGTATTTGTGTTGGTACTGTATTGCAGTAAATGTGAAAGACGGACGACTGTGCTCGACTACAACAACTCTTCCTTTTCTCAACACGGCCTTTGTTGAGTGTTCCCGGGGGCGGGGTTTATGTAAATTTTAGGGTTAGTGATGTCACACGCAGTGCTCCCATTGAAAACAATTGGAAAAATATGCTAGCTTCGGGAAAAAACGCTTTGGTGGACACACAGCCTAATGGAACCAACTCACGCACGCCACACATATTTCACATGACACTCGACACTCAGTAAAACACCTTTGGCAACCTGTCACTCACATGACATCACAGTAGGGATGTCACAAGTACCGGTACTTCGGTACTGAAATTATAAACATGTGACGATACCAGCATTTCTGTAGTACTGACTCCCGAGTATATTCTGTACCCGCAGCTGTGTTCAGTCGCTTCTGTGTTTATCTAGACTGTAGCCCAATATATACTACTGTCTGTCCATATTAAACTGCAAAATACTATTTAAATATTACTCCTGCATACGTCTCTGTGTAAATGAGGGGCGGGAGCGAGCGCGCGTGTGTGTATGACACACACTCGCTGTCTTTGTAGTCTCTGCCGTGTGTCACTATATGAGGACACGAACGCATAAACAGTCACTTCCTGAGAATTTACCATTTTATTTGAGAAAACTGTCATATCATGAGCACAGACACTCAAAGATCTTCACGGCAACCCGTCAAAAAAGATTGGTTTAAAAAAAAAAATGAAATTAGCAATATATTAGGCTATAGTAGATTTAGCTTCATCTCTGTGTAATAATTAGAGGTCGACCGATTCATCGCTTTTGCCGATTAATCGGCATCGATAGTTGATTGGTGGAACAATCGGTTATCAGCAAAAATCCACACCGATAGTTTTTCCGCGTCCCTTGCTGGAGCGTCTGAGAAGGGTGCGCTGTCATTACACAGTACAAGAGCTCTGTGAAGGATCTGCTGCCATTATATAGCACGAGAGCGACCTCTAGAGGTGGAAAAAACTCACTGACGCCTTGTGTTTACGGTCACACATGAGGATGCTCGCTGCACGGAAAGCACATGCTGCACAGAGATGCGCGTTTAAAACATGACAGCGAAACGGTATGAATACTGAACACTACAGTACTTGTTGCCAAATCATTATAAAGTAATTAATTTCTAAACTAGATGCTGCATTAACAGGTAAAGAACAGCAGTGTGTGTGTTTGTCGACCAGGCTGAGAGGACTAACAAATTAGCAGTACCTCAAGCAGTTAAAACAATGTGATTAAAAACACGCAAGTCCGACCCAAATGTTGCATATATAAAATTAGTGATGTGAGAAAGCAAACTGTATCGTCATGCTGCCCACAGAAACATAAAGCAGAAACGCATTTGTTTTTTATTAGATAATCTCCTTCTAAAAAAGCACAGTTTGGATTTGTATGAAATGGTAACACTGCAATAAGATTACATTTGTAGCATTGGAGGTATTGTTTATTGTATGTTAATTTCAACATGAAATTGAGTTTGAATTGTTATTTTATCTGGTAACCTTGGTTATGCACTATGAACTAACATGAATGATCAAGGTACAATATTGCTCATATTAAATGCTGTAAAAAAGTATGCATAATGCATAGTTCATGTAAGCTAACACATCCTTGTTGCATAGGGACTTGCATAGTGTTACCTATGATATGTACATGCATGTTTCCAGGTTATAGATGAAGAAACAAATTTGACCTGTAATATTTTAATGTTTAAATTATTTTCTGAAGAATTTGTTCTGTTAGAACTTCTTATTTTAATATTCATATTTATAGTTTTAAATTTAGCACATTTTCATGAATCAGTACTGTTTTTTATTTCTTGTTATTAAGTTCAGCACTGTTTTACTTATGTTTTTTTATCCAGTATCCATTTTAAAAACTATCGGTCGATTAATCGGTTATCGGCAAGTGCGGTCCAACCTAGTTATCGGTATCGGTAAAATCCACTATCGGTCGACCTCTAGTAATAATAATAATACGTCTTTACTAATAATAATAATTATGCCTAGATGGTTGATTATTTTTCACTTGATATTTTTAATAAACAATATTTACATTTAATCAGCATACAGCCTTTAAATGTTTATGTAATTATTTACTTTGAATGATCGAATCATAAATAATAAACTTAATACATTTAATTAATGTATTAAATATAAATATGTATTATATTTAATGTATTAAATAGTTAATTAAAAAAAAATGTAGCTGTGGTACCGAAATTGGTACAGAGTACCGTAAAATGTTGATGGTATTGGTACCGACTACTGGAATTTTGGTACCATGACATCCCTACATCACAGCCATAGCAATGATCCAACAATCCAATCAATTCCTGATGGACAAGTTTAACTCAAGTATACGTCACAATAGCGAAGAAAAGACTTCCGTTCCATGCCACTTTTCACTTTTTAACCAACTAGAAACAAAGACTTTTACCTCTGATTTCTCTGGTCATCAGGACCACTGCTTTTTCAAGTATTCTACCGTGATTTCATTATCTGTAAAGGATAAATGTGATGCTGCCATAAAGTTAGTCTAGGAAGCATTATTTCACACTATACGGAGCACATGAGACTCCCTCACATTGAGCTATTCAGCTCACTATGGTGTGAAACAGAGCCATTGTCATTTTTTGTGTAACAACGTGTATTCTTATTTCTGTGCCATAGTTATTATATTGATTAATAATAGATAGTTAGCTAATCTGTGTGCTTTGTACACTCACCTAAAGGATTATTAGGAACACCATACTAATACTGTGTTTGACCCCCTTTCGCCTTCAGAACTGCCTTAATTCTACGTGGCATTGATTCAACAAGGAGCTGAAAGCATTCTTTAGAAATGTTGGCCCATATTGATAGGATAGCATCTTGCAGTTGATGGAGATTTGTGGGATGCACATCCAGGGCACGAAGCTCCCGTTCCACCACATCCCAAAGATGCTCTATTGGGTTGAGATCTGGTGACTGTGGGGGCCATTTTAGTACAGTGAACTCATTGTCATGTTCAAGAAACCAATTTGAAATGATTGGAGCTTTGTGACATGGGGCATTATCCTGCTGGAAGTAGCCATCAGAGGATGGGCACATGGTGGTCATAAAGGGATGGACATGGTCAGAAACAATGCTCAGGTAGGCCGTGGCATTTAAACAATGCCCAATTGGCACTAAGGGGCCTAAAGTGTGCCAAGAAAACATCCCCCACACCATTACACCACCACCACCAGCCTGCACAGTGGTAACAAGGCATGATGGATCCATGTTCTCATTCTGTTTACGCCAAATTCTGACTCTACCATCTGAATGTCTCAACAGAAATCCAGACTCATCAGACCAGGCAACATTTTTCCAGTCTTCAACTGTCCAATTTTGGTGAGCTGGTGCAAATTGTAGCCTCTTTTTCCTATTTGTAGTGGAGATGAGTGGTACCCGGTGGGGTCTTCTGCTGTTGTAGCCCATCCGCCTCAAGGTTGTGCGTGTTGTGGCTTCACAAATGCTTTGCTGCATACCTCGGTTGTAACGAGTGGTTATTTCAGTCAAAGTTGCTCTTCTATCAGCTTGAATCAGTCGCACATTCTCCTCTGACCTCTAGCATCAACAAGGCATTTTGGCCCACAGGACTGCCGCATACTGGATGTGTTTCCCTTTTCACACCATTCTTTGTAAACCCTAGAAATGGTTGTGCGTGAAAATCCCAGTAACTGAGCAGATTGTGAAATACTCAGACCGGCCCGTCTGGCACCAACAACCATGCCACGCTCAAAATTGCTTAAATCCCCTTTCTTTCCCATTCTGACATTCAGTTTGGAGTTCAGGAGATTGTCTTGACCAGGACCACACCCCTAAATGCATTGAAGCAACTGCCATGTGATTGGTTGATTAGATAATTGCATTAATGAGAAATTGAACAGGTGTTCCTAATAATCCTTTAGGTGAGTGTATATGTGCATTTCTGAAATGCATAACATGTACAAATTAATTTAAATTGTAATGTAGATGCATTTTCTGTGAAGCTGCTTTGAAACGATATGTATCGTGAAAAGCGCTATACAAATACATTTGAATTTAATTTAATTTTAAAAAGGAACAGTATAGAAAAACAACATGTCCAAATGCTTCACAGTTATGACACTGGGAATTTGGCCTGACGATTCTAGATCTCAATTTATGTACACAGTAGGCTGGAAATTCAAGAATGTTTATATCCACTGTAAAGCTCTGAAGATAACATTATCATTTCAGTAAGTGAACGCATAAAAACACGAGTCACATTCTCAAAAACATCTCTCCAACATCTCATTTATTACGGGTCGGTTAAGCCTGGTCCTACAGAAACAGGTCAGCAGGGACTGCTTATGGAAAATTACACAATAATTCTTCATCCAGCTAACCATGATTCACCAAAAGTCAAGTTCATCTGCTTGTGCTTCAGTGACAAACGACTAGTGATTATGGCCACAATACTCGCACTTCACTCATCTTTATCCACAATCACCGTCCTGACAGCTTTATCATCAGAAGGGTGAATCTTGGCCTGGGGTGGCCACATTGTTTCGATCTATGTATACACACGCTGGGCGATCGGATGAAGCCCTAAACAATGTGAGGGAGGTGAGGTCAGAGGTTGCTCCAGCTTATGGGCCACCTCACTGACACCTAGGAGGAGGAGGGATGAAGCTGAAGTAAGATGATGTACAGATTGTGGGAACAAAAATGGTGCCATTATGCTCAATAGCAAGAAATGTGGTCTGATAAACAAAAGGTTGTAGGTCTGACTCTAACAACGAGTAATCTTTGAATGTGCAGTGTTCATAATTGAACTGCAAAAGTTTTGTATGTTTGAATTCACCTTCTGGATTTGAATTGCGGTATAAATCGGATGAAGAATTGCAATGTAAGGAAGTGCAATGCCTATAAACTTTCAAGCTTTAAAGCTTTTGAACTTTTCTCTCAAAACCTTCAAACAAGACAAACTTTGCTTTTCTAGTTTAGAATTATATACATTTTCTAGAGAGACTGACGGACGGACGAAAAAACTATAGATGAATGGATGGATGGATGGATAGATATATATATATATATAGAGAGAGAGAGAGAGAGAGAGAGAGAGAGAGATAGAGAGGTGTATATATAGAGATAGAGAGAGATAGATAGATGGATGGATGGATGGATGGATGGATGGATACATGGAGAGAGAGAGATAGAGAAAGAGAGATAGATAGATGGATGGATGGATACATGGAGAGAGAGAGAGAGAGAGAGAGAGAGAGAGAGAGAGAGAGAGAGAGAGAGAGAGAGATAGATAGATGTATAGATAGAGATAAAGAGAGAGAAAGATACATGGATGAATACATGAATGAATGGATGGATGGGTACATGGAGAGAGAGAGAGAGAGAGAGAGAGAGAGAGAGAGAGAGAGAGAGAGAGAGAGAGAGAGAGAGAGAGATGGATGGATGGATGGATGGATGGATGGATGGATGGATGGATGGATGGATGGATGGATGGATGGATGGATGGATGGATGGATGGATGGATGGATGGATGGATGGATGGATGGATGGAGAGAGAGAGAGAGAGAGAGAGATGGAACAAGGGACGGAAAGAACTATAGATAGATGGATGAATGGAATGAAAGAACTATGGATGGATGGAGGAATGAAAGAACCATAGATGGATGAATGGATGGATGGATGGAGAGAACTATAGATAGATAGAAAGACAGACAGACGGGCGGATGGAAAGAATGATAGATAGAACGATAGATAGATAGAATGATAGATCGATAGAACGATAGATAGATAAATAGAACGGTAGATAGGGATGGATGGATGGATGGATGAATACCTTTCAAACACACACTGATGAACTGAAAGCGAGCCGATTCTTCAGTGAAGTCTGGCTCTGTGTGAGTGAATGCCTGTGAGTGCACTTGAAGTCGCTTTGGATAAAAGCATCTGTTAAACGACTACTTGCGTCTTAGAGCTCACAAATGACAGCTTGATTCGCTCCGTTTGGCTCTCGACCACAGGCTACAAAGAAATGTCATTCAGTGAGCGCAGTTATGAGGACCGCTGGTGCTTCTTCCCAAACCGGAGGAGATTAATGGGCCTAGACTGCAGCTCAGAGAATACCCAAACCCTGCCCGACACATGAACACCAGAGAGAGATAGAGAAGAGGATTTAAACCGCATTCGTCAAGCGCAAGGCTGACACCATGTTAAACAATGACACTTCGGGGCTGATTACGGCTCATATTGCTGTAAGTTATGGTGTGTGGAGGTCACAGGGTCGCGGTAGGAGTGGGATAATAGGATCTGGTGCAGGCCCGGCTCGTGCGGAGTTAATTACGCGGGCCACATAGGTCCCTCTGTTCTCCTTCTCCTTGTAACTCATACCTAAATGAGCTTTGGAGTCCGACTTCTGAAGGGTTAGACCTTCATCTTCTCAGCAGCACCTGATTCATCTGCAAACACACATACACGGGCCGTTTAAACAGCTGAGAGGCTTCACCCCCCGCTCAGCTGCTGCTAATGGCCGTGTGCTGGACGCCCCTCACACAAACAAGCGTACGTTCACAAACACACAACCTGAGGGTCAGGAAGAGTGTGTCCTGATTGTTGTTTGACTTTCATAACAGGGCCGTCTCCAGGGAGTCGCTGCGACTGGCGGACCGATGTACTGTCTGTGAACTATGTTAAAGCTCATTCCTCAAAGACGGACTATTGTGTGACGCTCATGTGGCTGAATACTGCAGGAGATCTAGACGTCAATGCTGAACGCAACACATCGCAATGCTTTGTGGGGGGCGTGCGCGCTAGACATAACTGAAGAAGGGAATTGTGCGAGGCCTAATCCGAGCCAGCCGCAGTGAAGGATGTGGTCAGTTCTACGGCTGGAGGACTTGACAGATTAATCAGACGCTATTCTTGGCTCTTTTGAAATATTTGGTCGAGGTTGTGGTGACACTATTCGTTTAAAGCAGGGGTCTCAAACTCACGGCCCGCAGGATGATATTTTGTGGCACCCTTCTTGACATCAAAGTTTAGTGTTAGTGCGGCCCGCGCGTTTCTCTGAAAAGCACCTTTTTGCTGAATCGTTGCGTATGCAGCGCTTGCTGCCTCCTTTGTGTGTGTGTGTGTGTGTGTGTGTGTGTGAGTGTGTGTGTGAAAGAGAGAGAGAGAGAGAGAGAGAGAGAGAGAGAGAGAGAGAGAGAGAGAGAGAGAGAGAGAGAGAGAGAGAGAGAGAGAGAGAGAGAGAGAGAGAGAGAGAGAGAGAGAGAGAGAGAGAGAGAGAGAGATGGCTCGCCCCTCCCTCGTGCAGTATAATTGGTTGACACTGCGTGATTGACAGTTGAAGCGAATGTGGACTAACAGCGCTCGTCATTAGTGTTCATTTTGTCACCTAGTTTTAATTTAGTCTTAGTCTTGTGCCAAATATCCTTGTTAGTTTTAGTCATATTTAGTCATACACATATCTTTTTTTGTTGGTCAAGTTTTAGTCGACTAAAAGTCTCGTCATTTTAGTCTAGATTTAGTCAAAGGAAAATTTTGTGGCAAAATAAGTTACATAAAATATATAATTTTAACCGACCCTGCATAATGTATGTGCCACAACACCACAGCTAACTGGTTGATTTACAGCATGCCTAAAATCAGCATTAGCTTATGAGACGATGGGCACAAATATTGATTTCGATCTTGATTCAGTATGAATTCATATGTATAAAGCCTACTGTACATAAAAGGAAAAATAAGTTTGCCTTTTAGCACTATTTTACATTTTTTTGGGGTTATATTATATTTGCTTGCATTCTTTACTATTCACTATTATTAACATTTCAAAATTTCACAAATAAGTAAGCAGTTATGATCTGCAATACTTTTTTGAGCAACTAGACTACATGTATATTTATTAAAGAGCCATACAGGCACCAGTGGGTAATGGCATTACAAGTGAAATTTTTATTTTTCCAGCCACAAAATGGCTCTAATTTGCCTCTTTGCAGTGGAATTCTCTATTTTAACCTTAATTAATACACTAATTGTAATATAAATAATAAAAATATTAGAAGAAAAATATTTTAAGTGGTCATTAATGGACCTTAATGAGATATATTTTGTGTTTAGCAGAACAAAGAAACTCATACCGGTTTGGAACAAGTTGAGGTTGAGTAAATTATGACATAATTTTTATTTTTTGGGTGAACTATCCCTTTAATATCTGGTTCAGACAAGTGTGCATATGATTATCGCCCACTGCTGTGATTGGCTGCTGTGAGGCTTCAGTGTACACGCCCACTGCTGTGATTGGCTGCTGTGAGACTCCAGTGTAAACGCCCACTGCTGTGATTGGCTGCTGTGAGGCTTCAGTGTAAACGCCCACTGCTGTGATTGGCTGCTGTGAGGCTTCGGTGTAAACGCCCACTGCTGTGATTGGCTGCTGTGAGGCTTCAGTGTAAATGCCCACTGCTGTGATTAGCTGATGTGAGACTCCAGTGTAAACGCCCACTGCTGTGATTGGCTGCTGTGAGGCTTCGTTGTAAACACCCACTGCTGTGATTGGCTGATATCTTTGTATATGAAATAGCTAGTATTACATCTGGAACTCGCTCAAAAACTTTTAGCTTATGTTTTCACTATTCCAGCTCTCAAGATTAACTAATGGTGAAAAGTGTTGATTATAGCATTATATTTAGATCTATAGCATTATATTTATTTGGATTTTTGCACACTAACGAATGCTTTCCTCATAACTAACAGTGCAAACACAATGTAAAGAAGAGATTCGTTGATAATTACGGGAGTCACGAAAACTTGCCAAAACTTCCCAAAGAATCCACAGTGAAATGTAGCGAACACAAATAAATACTGCTCAACTGAGACGTTCACATTGTTGAGAATAAATAAGCTCATTCCTAGCATTAGGATCCTTTGGAAGGTCGTGTTATTTCTAGTTGGTTCGTCTCTCCTCGTCATCTCACTAACACTCCAGTGGGCGGGGCCAAAGCTGTGATGATGAAGTGGGCTTTGATCTTCTTCTGCAGAGGCGGTCTTTCTCCATCTATTATAGGCTCATTCACAACGAGTCGATCTCTGGGCTTGGGGACAATGAAAGCTGTTTCTGGACTAACAAGGAAGTTCTCAGGATATTCTTATAGTGTGATGACCTCTAACATGTCCAAAGCTCAAGGAAAATTTGATTTCTCAGTTCATGACCCCTTTAAAGAAATTGTCCACTTGTTTGAGGACAGCAAGATTGTTTTAATGTTTATGAAAAAAGAGTCTCTTACGGTCAACAAAGCTGAATTTCAAAAATCAAAAGATCAAAACTGCAGTAAGCACAGTAACATTGTGAAATATAACAATTTAAAAGTAATTTTTCCTATTAATACATTTCAAAAAGTAATTATCATCATTACTTCAGTCTTCAGTGTCACATGATCCTTCACAAATCATTGTAATATGAGGATCTGATGCTCAAGAAACATTTATGACTATTAAAAATGTTAAAAACGTTAATGTTTTTGTGTATTGAGGATTCTTTGACGAATATAAAGTTCAAAAGAACAGCATTTATTTTATAAAAATAGAAATCTTATAACATGATCAATATCTTCACTGTCACTTTTGATCAATTTAATGCGTCCTTGCTGAATAAATGTATGATTTCTTTAAATCTTACGGACCCCAAACTTTTGAAAATTGTTCAATACATGTATTATTATTATTATTATTATTATTATTATTATTATTATTATTAGATAGACATCTTTGATGGTACATTGCATCTCACTGTTTATGTCAGTGTGTTGCGTCACTTGTTTTTCCAAAGCGTCCCAATCAGACCGCAAGGCTCCTGTAGCACAAACAATACAGCATGGCGCTAATAATGACAACATCATGGCTTCGGTCTCCACCGAGTGCACAAACTGATTAAAAGTATACCATGAATACACAATGGTAAGTTACATTGGATGAAAATGTCTGCCAAATGCCATCATAGCAATCAAAATTAAAAATTAAAGTAAAAAAATCAATCAAGTCACGCAATATTTGTGCTTCATGAGTCATTTCCGAGTGCGTGCGCGCAGCTTCAGCGTGACTAGAAGAGCTGGCACAATCCAGGATTATTCTCTCTCTCTCTCTCTCTCTCTCTCTCTCTCACCTCTCCATCTTCTTCCTCCTCATTTATAAGCTGTTGAAATCAGCCATTAATCCTACATCAAAAGCGGAGAAAGGCATCTCGACCCGTCACTCAAAAGGGGGCCCATCTGATTATAACAATCCAATTTTATTGCGAGTTTCATTAAGGGGCTTTTCGCCATGTGCGGAATGCAGGAATGTGATACCTCTCTGGGCATGTGCACCACAGACATGTAATCAGCACACGCTCGCTTCTTGGATCGCTCCTGCTTAGTTACAGCACCAAAACACAGAAAAACAATAATTTCAGCAAGGTCGCCGGCGCTGTAATTGCAGTGCCCACACGTTCTGGCATTAAAATGTCAGGGTCTTCGGACCCCACAGGCCAAGCCTGGAGAGTGTGCATCCGTCTCCATGGCAAACACAGCATAGCATGCAGACAAAAAGACAAATTACAAGTATCTTAACACACGGTAGGGGCGACGTCACACCCCGAGGACACAATTTAACATGAAACTATGAAGATTAGGGGGACAAGACTGCATTCGTGGTGGTGGTGGTGGTTTCAAAGGTTGCGTAAGAATCTCATTAGATGATGAAATGCTACTCGCCGCTAGAGTTATTAACGTTGACGTAATGTGGATACCAAAAGCATTAAGGCATTAAGGCGAGACTCTACAGGTGAATAGGGAATTTTTTTTCAATGACACGATATCACTGTGAAACTTCTCCAGTTTGTTACTGGCATGAGAACAAAATGTATTACAAGTTTTGTGTAAATTCATGTTTTAATATGCAAATGAGGCCTGTGTAGTTAAATTTACGCTCATTTGCATACATTTCCAAAAACAAAATCTGGAAATTGGAAGGGACCAGGTTTAAAATTCTTGGTTGTATTTGTTGACATATTAGATGAGAGGGCTTTTACAGAGGGGATTCTGGGTATCTTATTTGTGCTTTAGTAAATTAGAGAATACTGATATTAGCCTTTAAAAATCAATTTTTCACAATTTTTTGGGGAGTAAAAGGAACTATAACTCAGGATAGGAATGATATATCAACAAATCCCTTTGGAAAAGCCTTCCGAATATAGTTCAGTATAAAACTAGGTGCTACTGAAGTGGATAATCTGACTCGGAGTGTGAGAAAAAACTCATTTTGAGAAAGCGGCCTTTAAAGATTGTATAATTGTATACATTTCTATGAAACCCCCAAACTACAAACAAAATATATATTCAGTTCATTAATATCAGTAGTGTATAATATTTAAAGCTCATGGAAATTGATAAATGAATAAATTATTAATAGCAATAGCCTCAAGCTGAAGAGAACTACCTTAACAATTTTTAAAAAGCTGTAAATCTATTTGAACTCCCATAAGTGCTGCAGTTCTGCCACTTTTATTACTAAAATACACAAACATATACCCAAACTTAAGGAAGGCAGAGACCCTCGTTTGAGGATGTTATTTATCTCCCATGCAACAAACTGTAAATCTACAGAGAGGGAGGATGAGAGAAAAAGATGAAAGAAAAGAGACGGATGAAAGGACAGGACAGGACGGGCACATGAAAGCTGAGTCCTGTGGCGTTTGAGAAGCGTTTAATTCAAGAAGGGCCTTAAACCACACATATTGAACTAGACAGGTGTACAAATTACACACATGCATAAACCGCAGGTGCAAAACCATGCAGAAATATTCCTGTGTTAAGGGAGGAAAGTCTTTAGAGTGTAATGCTGCTGTTGTTGATGCTTAAAACTATTCCAGCTAAGTCCAGTAGTCCAGCTAATCAGTAAGCAACGCAATACAAAGAAACACAGAAAACATTCTTACTCTCTCTCCTTCTCTGTGAGTTTGTCGGTGATGGTGTCTTTGATGGTGGAGCGGGAACCCTTGTGGATGACCGGATACCTGAGCGGAATCTGCAGGAAGCACGAGATCATCAGCACCAGGTGTGCCGTGTAACCCAGGGCCACTGCAATACTCCCATCATCCTTTGCTACAATGGAAAACACAGACAAAATAGGTACATTTGTTAGAAAAATGCTCAAATGAGACAGTAAATGCGCCTCGAACCAGACATGTTCACAAGTCCCTGCGGTCCAAGTCAAGTCAAGTCTCTGAGGTCCAGGTCTAGTCAAGTCAAGTCTCTGAAGTCCAAGTCAAGTCAAGTCTCTGAGGTCCAGGTCTAATCAAGTCAAGTCTCTGAAGTCCAGGTCTAATCAAGTCAAGTCTCTGAAGTCCAAGTCAAGTCAAGTCTCTGAGGTCCAGGTCTAGTCAAGTCAAGTCTCTGAAGTCCAGGTCTAGTCAAGTCAAGTCTCTGAAGTCCAGGTCTAGTCAAGTCAAGTCTCTGAGGTCCAAGTCAAGTCAAGTCTCTGAGGTCCAGGTCTAGTCAAGTCAAGTCTCTGAAGTCCAAGTCAAGTCAAGTCTCTGAGGTCCAGGTCTAGTCAAGTCAAGTCTCTGAAGTCCAGGTCTAGTCAAGTCAAGTCTCTGAAGTCCAAGTCAAGTCAAGTCTCTGAGGTCCAGGTCTAATCAAGTCAAGTCTCTGAAGTCCAGGTCTAATCAAGTCAAGTCTCTGAAGTCCAAGTCAAGTCAAGTCTCTGAGGTCCAGGTCTAATCAAGTCAAGTCTCTGAAGTCCAAGTCAAGTCAAGTCAAGACTCAAGTCTTTAGGGTCCAAGTCAAGTCAACATTTACATTTACATTTAAATGTAAATCCAGAGCGACTTACAGTGCACTTATTATAGGGACAATCCCCCTGGAGCAACGTGGAGTAAAGTGCCTTGCTCAAGGACACACTGGTGGTGACCGCTTGGATAGAACCAGCAACCTTCTGCGTATCAGTTCAGTCCACTGGACCACCATCTCCACTTATCAAGTCAAGTCTCAAGTCTCTGAGGTCCAAGTCAAGTCAAGTCTCAAGTCTTTAGGGTCCAAGTCAAGATTCTGAGGTCCAAGTCAAGTCAAGTCAAGTCAAGTCAAGTCAAGTCTCTGAAGTCCAAGTCAAGTCAAGTCTCAAGTCTCTGAGGTCCAAGTCAAGTCAAGTCTCTGAGGTCCAAGTCAAGTCAAGTCAAGTCTCAAGTCTCTGAGGTCCAAGTCAAGTCAAGTCTCTGAGGTCCAAGTCAAGTCAAGTCAAGTCTCTGAAGTCCAAGTCAAGTCAAGTCTCTGAGGTCCAAGTCAAGTCAAGTCTCAAGTCTCTGAGGTCCAAGTCAAGTCTCTGAGGTCCAAGTCAAGTCAAGTCTCAAGTCTTTAGGGTCCAAGTCAAGTCTCTGAGGTCCAAGTCAAGTCAAGTCTCTGAGGTCCAAGTCAAGTCAAGTCAAGTCTCTGAAGTCCAAATCAAGTCAAGTCTCTGAAGTCCAAATCAAGTCAAGTCTCTGAAGTCCAGGTCTAGTCAAGTCTCTGAGGTCAAAGTCAAGTCAAGTCTCTGAGGTCCAAGTCAAGTCAAGTCAAGTCTCTGAAGTCCAAATCAAGACAAGTCTCTGAGGTCCAAGTCAAGTCAAGTCTCAAGTATTTAGGGTCCAAGTCAAGTCTCTGAGGTCCAAGTCAAGTCAAGTCAAGTCATTATTGGCCAACGCAGTTCACGTGTGCACAATGAGTGTGATGCTAACGCATGGGCTAGCCAATAATGAGCTGGCGTTCTGACGTTGAACCCGGAAGCGCTGCACTGTTAAATAAAGATGTTTTTTGTGTGTGTTTTTGCGCACTAAAGTATTCTCATTGCTTCATAACATTAAGGTTGAACCACTGGAGTCACATAGGTTATTTTAACCATGTCTTCACTGCATTTCTTGAGCTTGAGAGTTGCAATGATGTTTCTGGATTTCATCAGAAATATCTTCACTTGTGTTCTGAAGATGAACGAAGGTCTTACGGGTTTGGAACGACATGAGGGAGAGGAATTAATGACAAGAAATTTAATTTTTGGGTGAACTAACCCTTTAAGATTTTTTTCCCACCCATATTCTCATTACAAAAATTAATTAAGTTCTTATATATTATAAAATATACAAAACAAAACATTAACTCACAACAACAAGCAATAACAATACTGCATACTAAAACTAATTAAATAACATTGGTGTCTAATCACAGGGCTCTAGAATGCGACCAATTTGGTCATGTCAGTGTCAGCTCAGGCGGCGCGAGAATCAAAACATCTAGGAATAGCTCCATAAGTTTTAGGCAAAAAAAAAAAGTCTAACGTTATCATTAAATTGAAATAGTCCTGTAACTTACTCACATCATCAAGCAAGCCACCAAAACAAAATCGTTGTGTGTAATCATTTGGCGTTCGCCGTTTGTAATCTTCTTTTGAAGAGACTGGCAGATCGCGCTGTAACATTTCCCTCAGATACAGTAAATGCTTAAACCAGTCGGCGTCACTACTGTGATTGTGCATTGCTATATTATATTCCAAAAATAATCTCTTTGTGAACAATATTTGCTGATATATCAACTGTCCTACCTGAAACGCTAATGTTAGTATCATTGTTAATTTGTTGTGCCTGCTGCAAAGTGACTTTCTGGCTCTTTGAAAAAACTTTCAACTACTTTTAATCTTGCGGTGATCTAACTTACCCGTAATAATTCATAATTTCATTATCGCATTTGTTCCTGCTGACACAATTTTATTAAGAAATATAAAAAAACTATAGTCTACCGTAGCCTACAATAGCCTATCAGTAACGTTACCACATAATTATGACAAAGCAAAGCGTGATATATAGGCAAAGGAAATTAAAAATTCCATATTTGTATTTATTATTAAATTAATTTAGAACACTTTGTTAAAACTGTAGTTTTAAAATATTAATGTTCAAAGCATATTTTCCCTTGATTTTAATTCCTGTGTAACTGCATATATTATGTTGTCATTTAAATAATATATATGAATGTACACTCACCTAAAGGATTATTAGGAACACCATACTAATACTGTGTTTGACCCCCTTTCGCCTTCAGAACTGCCTTAACTCTACGTGGCATTGATTCAACAAGGTGCTGAAAGCATTCTTTAGAAATGTTGGCCCATATTGATAGGATAGCATCTTGCAGTTGATGGAGATTTGTGGGATGCACATCCAGGGCACGAAGCTCCCGTTCCACCACATCCCAAAGATGCTCTATTGGGTTGAGATCTGGGGACTGTGGGACGGCCATTTTAGTCCAGTGAACTCATTGTCATGTTCAAGAAACCAATTTGAAATGATTGGAGCTTTGTGACATGGAGCATTATCCTGCTGGAAGTAGCCATCAGAGGATGGGTACATGGTGGTCATAAAGGGATGGACATGGTCAGAAACAATACTCAGGTAGGCAGTGGCATTTAAACCATGCCCAATTGGCACTAAGGGGCCTAAAGTGTGGCAAGAAAACATCCCCCACACCATTACACCACCACCACCAGCCTGCACAGTGGTAACAAGGCATGATGGATCCATGTTCTCATTCTGTTTACGCCAAATTCTGACTCTACCATCTGAATGTCTCAACAGAAATCCAGACTCATCAGACCAGGCAACATTTTTCCAGTCTTCAACTGTCCAATTTTGGTGAGCTGGTGCAAATTGTAGCCTCTTTTTCCTATTTGTAGTGGAGATGAGTGGTACCCGGTGGGGTCTTCTGCTGTTGTAGCCCATCCATCCGCCTCAAGGTTGTGCGTGTTGTGGCTTCACAAATGCTTTGCTGCATACCTCGGTTGTAACGAGTGGTTATTTCAGTCAAAGTTGCTCTTCTATCAGCTTGAATCAGTCGGCCCATTCTCCTCTGACCTCTAGCATCAACAAGGCATTTTGGCCCACAGGACTGCCGCATACTGGATGCTTTTCCCTTTTCACACCATTCTTTGTAAACCCTAGAAATGGTTGTGCGTGAAAATCCCAGTAACTGAGCAGATTGTGAAATACTCAGACCGGCCCGTCTGGCACCAACAACCATGCCACGCTCAAAATTGCTTAAATCCCCTTTCTTTCCCATTCCGACATTCAGTTTGGAGTTCAGGAGATTGTCTTGACCAGGACCACACCCCTAAATGCATTGAAGCAACTGCCATGTGATTGGTTGATTAGATAATTGCATTAATGAGAAATTGTTCCTAATAATCCTTTAGGTGAGTGTATATGGAGCGTGATAAAAAGGTGACCTTGAAATAGTGGCGTTAAAAGCGACGCGAGCCGGGGTAATTTTTTGGGGTTAGGTGCACCAGTGCAACCCAGGCAAAAAGTTAGTCTGGAGCCCTGAGTGTCCAAAAAATAATATAAAGTCACAATGCAAAAAATATTAGTAATCCATTATTCATTCGTTTATACAGTGCTACAACCTTCAGCTGAGGTCAAGAGTTGTTTTAAAGGATGAGTCACAACAACTGAAGTTAATTCACTCCAATCTGAAGTTGTAAATCAGAGGCCATTTGTTAAGTCGATGAAGGCCATTCATTTAGTCTCCTTAGGGCCCTTGATTTATAGGGAGCTGCATAATAACCTAATACCATGCAAAACTCGAGTTCACCTCAGCGATGCCCTTTCCTGATGGGGTCAAAGGCATCACCAGAGGCTAAAAGCTACTCAGAAACAAGGATTGGCTTAATGCTAGTGCTCTGTCTTTAAATGTGTATAATCACACTCCAGCGTGTGCATTTCCTAAATAATTATATGCAATCTAAATCACTCTGATGGCCCATTACAGTCTGAGCAACCTTTTGGGGCATTTCTGGCAAATTCAAATAAAAAGCCCAAGCGAAAAATATTTAGTTGCCAAGTAACTGGAAGGACGACAGGTCAACTAGTAATTATGTGTTGTAAAAAGAGCTTTTTTCCCTGCTTTATCAAAAACATGCATCCAAACTACATATCCCAGAACACCCCTGCCACTACACATGCTCCATTGTACTCACTACATTTCAGCATTTCCAGGCTAGAACAGCCACGTATCTGCAGATGAAAACAATGCGCTGTGGACACAGACCATATCACTTATGGGAAGCGGACTTATTTTGCATAAGAAACAAGTTGTATATGCATTCGAGTTGTCATTTTGTGCTTTCAAAATGCATGAATGAGAAAACTGTGCCAATAGCCACATATGTGAAGGGTTGCATATGCATGTATGTGAATATGCATGTTGTTGCGTGCGCGGTTCAACCTGGCTTTCATTAACCTTTCTATTCTTTTGAAGTCGTGCCTCCCATGCCTGAAAAAAGCCAAACCTGATTCTCTGCGACACATACAGTGCTGCCTAAAGGACACATGGGAAACGAGATGAATAACTCTCCCCGCCGCCAGCACAACAAAGGACATCACTTGTACCCATCACACACAATTCCTTCTCCTTATTAAAAACCCCAAATGCCTAACTATAGGGAACCGGGAGATGAATGCACTAATAAAATCCTTTTCTCTCATATAATGCGAGGAGTCAGAAGGTCCGGCCGTGGCTCTTGCTGTGTGAATGACTGACTAGAGTGATCTCACTCTTAACCACAAGCTGAAGGGTTGCATGGACACAGGGCTTTCATTGATCAGAACAGAGGAGGATGATTGATTGATGGCCTGGAGCCTGTGATCCACAGCCAGACTGAAGAAACACAGGAATCGAGAGAATTACAGCCAGTGAAGCAGAACTCAATGGGGATTCCTCCTCGCCAGATGAGTCTAGATTCGCTAGATCTGATTCTGAACTGATTTCATTCAGAGAGTGACAGTGGACCACAGTTAACAATCTGACCGAGACTATATTGCCAAAAGTTTTGAGACGCCTTCCTTTACATGCATATGAGCTTTAATGCCATCCCATTCTAAATCTGTAGGGTTTAATATGGAGTCGGCCCACCCTTTGCAGCTCTAACAGCTTCAACTCAAGGTTTAGGAGTGTGTTTATGGACATTTTTGACCATTCTTTGTGCGGTCAGGCGCTGATGTTGGACGAGAAGGCCTGACTCTCCGCTCTAATTCATCCCAAAGGTGTTCTATCGGGTTGAGGTCAGGACTCAAGTTCCTCCACACCAAACTCGCTCATCCGTGTCTTTATGGACTGACGCTTTGTGCACTGGTCAGTCATGCTGGGACAGGAAGGGGCTGTCCCCAAACTGTTCCCACAAAGTTGGGAGCATGAAATTGTATTTAATTGCATTAAGAGTTCCTTTCACAGGAACTAAGAGGCCAAGCCCAACCCCTGAAAAACAACCCCATACCCATAATCCCCCCTCCACCAAACTTTACACTTGGCACAATGCAGTCAGTCAAGTCCCGTTCTCCTGCCAAACCCAGACTCGTCCATCGGATTGCCAGACAGAGAAGCGTGATTGGTCACTCCAGAGAACACGTCTCCACTGCTCTAGAGTCCAGTGGCGGCGCGCTTTACCCCACTGCATCCCACGCTTTGCATTGCACTTGGCGATGTAAGGCTTGGATGAGCTGCTCGGCCATGGAAACCCATTCCATGAAGCTCTCTCAGTCAAGAGAAGAGAGGGATTTTCTGTTTGTCTTTTGTTCTTTGATGAACATTAATTACAGACAGCAGCAGGAATATTAGGCTGCTGTCACTTTAAGAGTTTATGCACGGACCAAATATACTGTTACACAACATGTGTTATCTTTCTCAACTATTTTAATGTTCCAAAACTGACTGTGTTTAACTGAATACTCACCTAGATGGTTGTTTAAGCGCATTTTGGTGCTTGTATATATATCAGTGGTGCGAAACCAGCAGGAATGAGTAAAATTATGCGCAATACAAGCACTATTTAACCAGAGCGAGTGAGTGAGAGGAGGCAGGTGTGTGTCACTTCACTGTCGGAAAGAAGAGTGTGTGAACGCACAGCTGACGTTATTGCCTGTGCCGCTGGCAACAAAACAGACCAGCTCAGAATTGGAAAGGCGTGAGACTGCAAGCCCCTGATATTCATTAAAAAGTTTCTTGAAATTCCCTCAGAAGCCACTGAAATTACTGATATGAGCTATCAGTACATTTTGAACTGTATGTGTATGATCGTGAATTCAAAATGGCCAAATATCAACTGATTAATCCGCTCGGCTCAGTTCCCTCTTCCAGTGTAACGGTGTGTTCACACTCGGCATGTTTGGTTGGATTAAAACCAACTCTGGTGCGATTGACTGTTAGTGCGGTTCATTCAAATAAGTGTGAACGCTGCCATCTGAACCCTGGTGCGCACCAAACAAGCGGACCGAGACCCCTGAAAACATGGGTCTTGCTCCGCTTCTGGTGCGGGTTCGACTGAAACATGAGCTCAACACACACCAAAGACATCACTTACCCCTTTTCCACCAAGGCAGTGCTAGAGCTAGATCGGAGCCAGAGCCTAGTTTCAAATCGGTTCTTTGTGTTTCCACACCCAAAGCCCCAGCTCCGAGCCAGGAAAAGTGGTTCTTAAAGGCCCGGGTATACTTCGGCCGTCCGCGTTCGTGCACCGCCCGCATGACGTAATTTTCGTCATTCGGAGGGCGTGCGGCCGGCCGCACACCCCGTCCGCGCGCAGCCCAAATTTCGAGACCGCGCGGATGGTCCGCGTGCAACAGCGCATGCGCCAGCAGTACAGAAGAGTCCACTAGGTGGCAATACGCACAGTATTGAGCACAGTTTTCAGCCGTCGAAGAAGAGTGTGCAAAGACCGGTTTAAAAACAACACGCTTTAAAAAAGAGAGAAAAACTTCTCCATCGTTTATGATTCTTCAGTATTTCTTCCAAACTTCTTGCAATGGTGGATGCACTACAGTTCTTCTCCGATCATGCCCAGCGAATGTCCCGTTGATAACAGGACTCAGTGCTGCCCCCCAATGTCTGGTAGAGCATAGGGAAAAAATGTACTGCGCATGCGTCGAACGCGATCATCCGCGCGCATCCGTTGTGTAGTATACTTTGAAAGACGCGCGGACAGGGCTGCGCGCGTGACGCGTCCAGGCGCGGTAAGTGAAGTATACCCGGGCCTTCAGTAGCACCAAAACATTGCTGGGCTAGAAGTAAGAACCGATTACGTCAGGCGCTGGGGGCGGAGTCAACAAGACCAACACAAACTCGAGATCCGCCATTGTTGAAAGAGCAGCTAATGGAGCTAACAGCTGCTGCTCGTTTGTGATCTCCGTCTATACAAATTACGGCGAACTGCATGAATGCGTTGGATTCGCTGTGTTTTCGTTGTGTTTTGATGCCGATGTAGGATCGTAAAGCCATGTGAATCAATAGTAACGTTTGCATTGTTGATGGAAGGCTTGTTGGCAGCGGTGCTGTGCAGAGACCAGTGATGCGCGGGTCAGTGTATAAACAACCCGCACCCGACCGAAGTTTTCAACTAACCCGCCCGCAACTCGGACCGCAAAAAAAGAAGAAAATATTGTACCGACCCGCTTCCTGACCCGCATTTTTAAAAGTAATAAATGCTCATCGTAGCGTCATTTGGGCCATTGAGAAAATGTTTCAGGTCCTGACGTGGTGCTCTCAGAGGTGCAGCGGCGAGAGCAGGCAGTTCTTGTGGCGGCCCATCATTTTCCATTTCAGCTCTAGATGCATATTTTTGATGAACGCGATGTTTATGTTTCGACCTGGCTTGAAGAATTCATCAGCAGGTCAACTGAGAGAAGGCCCACTTTTGGAAAAGTGTGAAAGCCCTTAGGAGCGCAAACTGTTCTTCTTCTGAATGCTGTATGATATAGTCTAGTGTTATGTAATACAGGCTTGATTTATTCATTTATTTCGTTTCATTTTCTTAACAATTAAGATGCTGCATGTGTTTATCCAGTCTAATCGAAGTGTGCGTCTCTCCGACTCTCCCAACAAAATTCCCGCCCCCTCTCAGAAAATACATAAAACGGACTTTTCGGAGCTATATGCGTTTAAAAGTAGCCTATTAAAATGGTACAATGGCATTGCTCAGTTCAACGTTTTGGGAAATCGGGCATTTTGTCCCGCGTCAGCATTTATTCAAAAGTTAATAACGCTCAACATTCAAAAGGTAAATAAGGATTTATTGACGACCCGACCGACTGTGACCCGAATATCATTAAAAATATTTTTGGATGACTCGTAACCGCGGGCACCCGCTCATTTTGGATCAACCCGCGCATCACTGGCAGAGACCGATCGCCGTATGACAACGAGTCCAGCAAGAGCACACGACTCCTTATGCTTTTGATTCACTCATGCGTTTTTTTTTTATATCATACGTGGATCGGTCTGCGCAGCGCTGATGCATCTCGAACAAGCCTGGTGTGTGTGTGTTTCCCGCTGCCCAGGGTTGTCAGGTTTTCACAACAAAACCCGCCCAATTGCTACTCAAAACAAGCCCAATCGCGTTTCAGGGGGGCTTCCCCGGTAAAAATCACATTTGGGGGTAAAACATGTGTTTTTTTGGCATGGTCGCCTACTAAAATTCGCATTCCCAGGGCTAAATATCACATAATTGGGGTCGCTTCAACCCGCGGACATGAAAAACAGCCCGCGGCAACAGTGATGAAGTAGCCCAATTCCACGGGAAAACCGCAGACTTGGCAACACTGCCACTGCCTCGCTAGTGTTGCTGAGAAAGATGAGACGTATACAAGACCTGGCTCTGTTGTGGCTCTCAGCATGTGGAAAAGCAAACGGGTCTTAGAAGGCTCCTCAGTTGAACCAACTATGAACTGGGACTAGCTCTGGCTCTGAACTAGCACCCGGTTCATTCTGGTGGAAAAGGGGCTTAAACGAACCAAAAAACAGAATGGGATGTCACAAGATGCGACTCTAAAAACTATTTTTACCCAACATAGGAACTACATTAGCCATTAGAATTTGAAAATGCCGTCTCCTTGAGGCAGATCTTCAGTTGTGCGTGTGATGGAGGAATCCCTGGCACTGTTTTGACTCCTTTACACATTTTATGAGCTCAAAATACCATCATATGTAGGCTACGCACACACAACACGCTCATTTAGGCCAGCACACAGCATTGTTTTGGATGTTCGGTAAGTTCTGTGGAAGAAATTGCATCATAAAAGCCATTTATTAGGCGGATTTGTATCTTTAGGTTTGGTGTTAAAAATGGACTAAATGTCCATTTCGGTCCAGGCCAAAGAAGCAAGTGAACAGAACTACAAGTGTGAACACACCCCTAAGTTTATGAACATTTTGAGCTTATTTTATCGTGCAAAGGCTTCATTCATGTCCACAGCACAACAATTCACTGAAGTTTCCTGAATGTTAGCGATTTAATAACATCACTCACTCAACTTGAGAACAGAAAATGTGAGCTTCGTTGAGCTCTTTGTAGATTTTTGGGTTGACTCAAGGGAGAGCGAACACTTTCGTTAAAAGAAAAACCCCAATATTGCCCAATTAATTGGTTAGTTAGCCCAATTCAAATGTTTCTCTGGTATATTTATTTGCCAAATCAAAACTTACCTTGAAAGTCTTCAGAGTTGGGCAGTTTAACACCACAAATGACATAATCGTTCTGATTGTTCTGCAAACAGAAAAAGAAAAGCAGTGGTGAGCACAGCATTCTGGAGCCGCATGAGCAGCCGATAAATCAAGTCCTCCATTCGCCGACTGAAACAGCTTGGCAGAGGATAGTTTGGTCTGAATGTGGTTTTCTGCTCATTGTCAGTGGTTGGTTTTGTAAACGGATGTGACTGGCAGCGGGACTCTGTGGGCACCAGGCACTGAACAGTAGTTCTAGGTCATCTTGAAATGGTGAGAAACCAAAACTTGTTTAAAGCCAGAGTCCGCAAAGACCCCGACCTCTAATATTCCCAGCATGCCACACGCTCCAGCCATCAGCACAACATGAGAAAGCCAGGATTTCATTATGTGTGTGTGTGTGTGTGTGTGTGTGTGTGTGTGTGTGTGTGTGTGTGTGTGTGTGTGTGTGTGTGTGTGTGTGTGTGTGTGTGTGTGTGTGTGTGTGTGTGTGTGTGTGTGTGTGTGTGTGTGTGTGTGTGTGTGGTTAAACACTCACCACATCAATGGGATAAATGTAGGAAAGCTCTGATATGAGCTGACGACAGCGGAAGGTGAGCTGGGCGTTAGACTTCAGAAACAGCTCTCTGATGAACAACAAACAGAAGAACCTCAAGATCATTCACTCCATATTTCAAGTAAGAGTAAACAGACATATTTAAATAATAGCTTTCCTGTAGCTCAAACAGTAGAGCGTGGCGCTAGCAACGCCAAGGTCATGGGTTCGATTCCCAGGGAAAGCAAGAACTGACTAAATGTAAAATGTGTACCTTGAATGCAATGTAAGTCGCTTTGGATAAAAGCGTCTGCCAAATGCATAAATGTAAATGTAATACATCAACAATAATAATAAGTGATCAATCTTTATTTTGATTTGTTTATATATTATTGTGTAACATTAATAATAATAATATTTATTTATTTTTATTTGTTTAAATACATTGGTATTATTTAATAAATTATTATTATTAGTTATATTATTATTACCATAATAACATTAAATGTATAACAATTTTAATATATAAATACAAATAAATGAGTGCTGTCAAACCGATTAACCGCGTTCAAAATAAGTTTGTTTACATAATATGTGTGTGCGGTGTATAATTATTACGGATATATAAAAACACACTCAATCATGTTTAAATGTAATAACTATTTGCATGTATATACTATATAATATATATATATATATAAAATATGTATATTATTGTATATAAATATTTGTTATACAAATATAAAAAACCTTAAATATATACATGTGTATTTATATATACATAATTATACACAGCACACACACATATTATGTAAACACAAACTTTTATTTTGAATTAATCATTTGACTGCCCTAAAATAGATATAATCATAATAATAAGTGTTATTGTTATTATATAAAATGAATACATGCTAATAATATATAACAATTATATAATAATAATAATTATTATTATTATTATTAACAACAATATAAAAAAATAATAAATAATAGTAATAACTGTTTATTATGTTTATAAAACATATAACTGTATCACTGTATCATTATTATATAAAATGAATACATGATAATATATAATAATATTAATATTATTATTATTATTATTTTTATTTACAATATATAAATACAAATAAATAATAGTAATAATAACTGTTTATTATGTTTATAAAACTACTGTATCATTATCATTATTATTATTATAATATCAAATGAATACATTATAATAATATATAACAACAATAATATAATGATTATTATTATTTATTTACAATATATAATAGAAATACATATAAATAATAGTAATAATAATTGTTATTGTTGTTATTATATAAAATGTATTGTTTTTGTATTGTATTATTATACACATGTACAAAATATAAAAGGAAACCTGTGTATTCATACATCCAAAAAACAAAAACAAATTTGACACCATTTGGTTAAAAGGTAATTGAAAACAAAATTAGCTTTTTCAAATAAAGTATAAGTTTAGTGTCCAGAAGTTACTAAATGCTTTTTTGGGGCCACTGCATAACCAGCAAAAGAAAGTTGCAAGACAGCAAATAACAGAGAGTCACAGGGACATGGAGACGAAAGAGAAAAGGAACACGAGGAGGAAAGAGAAGAAGAATGAATTGGCATGTTATATTGGCTTCACTAATGCTGCTCTGAATCCTCTCTGTAGTAATGCTAAGAGCCACTCGATTACCATAACTGCCAAATGACAATCAACTTCCTCCCCTCGGACCCCGTCAGAACACACCATTACCTCAGGACCGGGCGGAGGCTGGGAGACCAACACCTGTCTAGTTGGAAAAATGCTTATTTTTCATGTTCAGCTTTACGCTACTGGTTCTCTGACTTGAGGAGAAGATGAAGAGTAATGATAGAGGATAATGTGGTATTCATTTACAGGAAGGAAATAATGATGAGGTATGAAGGATATACCTTCCTTACTGGACTGTAGCGTACATGTGGGTCCAGCCGGCCTGCTCTACACCACACAAAGTCACGAAAACATTTCTATCAGACCACTGTTAAACTGTGAACATAACCTGATCTGTCTTTACTGGAACTGGGCGTCCGATGTGCCAGAAAAAGCACGAGATGCGAATCGACGCCCAGAGACATCTGTCTGAATGTGTACGGCTGTGGTGGAGGTACTTTAAGGGGGACGAGTTCAAATTCAGGATATGACAATTTTGGCCGATACCGATAATTCTTTATATTTGAAAGCTCATAACCGATATATTGGCTGATCAATCTAAATCCTAATTTTGATATAATTTTTGAGAGCCTGATTACAAAAACAGAAGTCTCAGCACTGAAAGCCACGTCCCAAACACACAATTATGATGTTCTCTTTATTATTTTATGTAGCTGATAAGACTGCACGTGTTGCTCTGAACTGTAGTTTTCATTTTTGAAGTGATTCCAATCATATTTCAAGTTATTCAAAACCATCAGGATGAACAGTGCACATCTGAAGGAAATAACACATTATTATTCGTCAACAACCTTTTTTCAGTGACGAAAACGAGACGATAACTAAATAAAAACTAGTGTTGGATGACAAAACTATGAGGAAAACTTACTGTCATTTTCGTCAACAAATAAAAACGAGACGAGAATGTTAGTGAGGGACGATTAGAGAAGAGATCCAGTCAGAACTGATGTTCTGTGTAACAGATGCGCACATTTGATCTGAACTGATCTAACCGCTGGAGAACACGGCTCACGCATCCCCAATCCAGCGCTCCAGAGCGGCTCACATTCAATCAATAACACACATTTATGCCAGGAAATTGTTTATGAAATAATGCTGAAGAATAATGACAATGTTTACTTTACCATGTTTATATAGTAATGTGTTTTAGACGGTTGTAACAGCGCATATTTTATCTCCTCATCTGAAATTGAATGAGCTCCTGCAACTGCAACAGAGGTGCAGACATTTCAAAATAAGAGTCCTGGTGTATTTCGAGCTTGTTTATAATTAAAAGTCACGCATTATATATTCGTTTTTGGTCACACAATAAACTGTATTTAATTTAATTCCCATTTAATTCATAGTCAGGAGGAAAGACCAGTATTTGACACATATTCATTAAAGTATGAGGGTTATAATAGTTCACTAAAACCATTTAAAAAATCTTTGTTACTTGAAATTAAATAAATGTTAACTGAAATAAAAAAAATAAAAAACCTTATTTGAAGCTTTAGCTGATATGGCCTACTAACTAAAACAGAAATACAAAGTTATAAAAACTATATAGAAGTTTTTAAAAAACAAACAAAAAAGTGAATTGAGCTCTCAATCTTTTAAAGCTACACTGTGTGATATTTTCCCCCATCTAGCGGTGAAAAGGTATATTACCATCCAGTAAATATTAGTTTCTGTTCCTCCCAATTCCGATTTCGTTTTAACTCCTACGGTGGCCGATTTAGTCCAAGATTAACATGGCTTCCAGTTTGATCCAGCAATCCCCCTCTTCACATTCGACACGGTGCCATCGAGTGTTAAAACGCGAAAGGCGAAGCTTGAATTTACGGGTATGTCCCTCTTTGGCTAATGTACTTTCAAGATGGAGGGGCAACATGGCGACCCCCATTCGAACCCCTTACCCGTATGTATTTTCAATGGCATATTATAAACTTACGAGAATACTTTATTACTTGAAAGAAGTAAATATACATTAATGAGCACATATATTTTTGAAAGAACTAAGTGTTTTTAGCTAAGAATAAACTACAAAAGTTACACAGTGTAGCTTTAATGTCAAAAACAAAATGATGTCAAAATGTCAGTTCAAGTGACAGTCGGTTATGTAATGCTTAAATGCTTAATGTATTACAATTTAACTAAACTCATTAGATTTTAGGAGACTAAAACTAAAAACAATCCAGGTGACTAAAATATGTCTAAAACTAAATGGCATTTAAGTCAAAAAACAATGACTAAAACTAAAATTTGCTGTCAAAATTAAATTTTCTTATCGGGAAGATAACGCTAACAGTAAAAATGAACATATTTCGACCAATACCGATATGATGGCCGATATATTGCGCATCCCTAAAATGCTATTTACATTTTATAATAAATAATAAAGTGCCCCCATCATGGTTTTATTGAATGTTCCCTCTCATGCAGTGTGTAATATCACTGTTTGTGAATGTAAACGCTATGTAAAATGTAAAAGTAAAAAGTCGAAAGTGCACGATAAATAAAGTTATCGTCTCCCAAAAGAAAGAATCGACTCCGAATCACCTTAACGAGTCGTTTGTGTGTCGAATCCGGTTCTACGTCACTAGAAAATACATTTGCATAATGCCCGCCTATGTTGTACGTCGTCCGCCCACGAACTTGACCCGCCGTCAAACGCCATTTTACTGACGACTGCGTCTCAAATGTCGGATTCACAAAACGCTTGCTCTTATGCTGCGTTCACACCAGACGCGAATGAAGCGTTAAGCGCGAGTGCTTTACATGTTCAATCAATGCAAAGACGCGAATAGACATTGAAATACACATCGCGCGAGTTGAAAAATCTGAACTTTGGCGGATATTTGTGCTGCGTTAACCAATCAGGAGCTTGTTCTAGTAGTGACAACAATGAGGACAAAATCATGTGTGGATCCCCGGAGCTGTACGATACATTTTCATACTTTATAGAAAAAGGAATAAAAAGGATCTTGCTTAGAAGAAAGTGAGTGAGGAGGTCAGACAGTCTGGTAAGTTGAAAAATTGTTCTTTACTCAATTTGAGCTCTACATAGGGTGATTTCAGGGTGATTGGGCCATTGAGATGACTTGGAAAAAGTGTCCCAATGACCCTGAATGCACCCTATTGAGACTACAAGCTAGTTAAAGCCGGCAAATTGAGCTTATTCGCCGTATTTTAAAACAATCCATGTCAGCCATTTCACAACGAGACGAGCCGGCTGGCAGAAGCCCCTCCCATGTAACGTATGCGCTGTTATCGATACAGTTCCCGCATGTGCACCGCAATAAATCAGAAACACACACACGGGTTTGCTGATGGACACACACTTGTTAATGCGGATGGTGAGGAATTACAGCTGCAACATCTCATAATGAAGCTCAAGATGAGTAGCGTATGACTGAGAAACTCCTGCTCGAGTCGTCCTAGTGATGGAGGTTGGGGTTGAATAACTAGTTCTTCAATGTTTCATCATCGGACTCGCTCGGATTGATGTGGTCAAATCCACGTCATCATTACTCTCTTTACAGGGTGTGTGCAATCGCTGAGCTTTATGTGGCGTTCACACCGGACGCGATTCGTGCGAATAATTTGCGTGAAATTCACGTGTGACAACTACACAACAGACGCGCATTCGCGTCATGGGAGGGGCTTCTGCCCTATATGAGCCAGCTCGTCTCGGTCACTTTACGTCTTTTTTGTAAAAAATACTACTATTAATGTGTGACAAAACGTAGTTTAAAGACTTTTTCAGGCGATAATATAGTTGTTTAAAGCTCAAATCTGTGGTTAATTTATAAAAAGAGTGCCTATTTGAGCATTTTATCTGGCGTTTTCGGAGTTGTGAGATCCAGGCGATCAGTGACATTCCGCGTTCGTTTACCCGGCGAGACCCGCCTTTCCTCGGCTAGTCCTTCTCACATTTGCCGCTGGCTCTGGCTCTTTTTTTCTGCTCCTGTCTCGTTGTGAAATGGCTCACTTGGCTCCCAATAACTCACTTTCTTCCAAGCAAGATCCTTTTTATTCCTTTTATTCCTGTTCCTGTAGTGATAGGATGATGTATCATACAGCTCCGGGTATCCACATACGGCCACGATTATCTTGTCCTCCATTGTTGTTGGGATTTCTGCCTCCGCTTGTAAATACGTCACTACTAGAGCAAGCTCGTGATTGGTTAACGCGGCGCGAAATATCCGCCAAAGTTCAGATTTTTCAACTTGAGCGATTCGCGCGTTCAAAACGCTCAATTCGCGTCATTCGCGCGATTGAGGCGCAGAATGCCATTTCGCGTCTCTGCATTGACTTAACATGTAAATCACTCGCGCGAATCGCGTCCGGTGTGAACGCACCTTTAGGAAGCCTCCGGAGTGGAAGTTCAGTTATGCTAATGAGCTGTACGCGGTAGACCAATCATAAAACACTGGGCCGTCTGGCCAATCAGAGCAGGGTAGCTCACGGAAAGGAGGGAAAGTCGTTTGAGAATCTGTGAACAATGTGGTGATGTGCATTATGAGAAAATGAAAGTGTTTTATTTTCGAAAGTGTTCGTGTGTGATGTTGCGATCTATAAAAAAAGAGGCAAAAATAATAGCAATGGGCCTGACAACTGCTCTTAAAACAGGCTGATGAACACCACCAGGCATGCCAATGCATTATTTCAGAGGTCAGCCCACTGTGTGTGACCCTTTGGGTCGTGTCAAACCCATTAGGGTTGGCACAAAATAATCTGCTTACTGTCACACGATGCAATTTGAGTGGGTGGGAAAACACAAACACATCCAGCATGGCCGTATAATCTCCCAAAGCGCTCAGGAAAACCGACAGAATGAACCAGCGCCCCGTTCTGCGGCCCATCACGGTAATGTCTGACAGATGGGAGACCACTGGACTCGAGGGTAGAGAACGAGGGATGAAAAGGAGAAAAGCGAGGGACGGATAATTGCGGGTTGACAATCACTCACCTTTTGGCAGTGCATTCCTTCTGCAGCTCCGTCAAAGACGTGCGCTCAGACTCCAGACCCTGGTGCTCGGTAGACGACGCCTCCTCTGAGGAGAACAACAGACAGGTGGAGGGAATAAAAGAAGGGAACGAGTGAATGAACAGGTAGTCTCGTGTGTGTTTGTACAGGTGGGTAGGAGTGTCTGATTTTAATGGCAGTCTATTAAATTGAGTCTTTCATCATTATAAAAACATTTCCTCTACAGGCAACATAAAACTAATTGAGATTCAAAAAATGCTTGTAGGGTTTTTTTAAACATAAATATAACTGCTCAGAATTATAATAAAAAGAAGAGAACATATAATCAAAAACACTCCCAACATGAAATTTGGATAACGATTCCCGGGAGCAGGATAAGACACGCTTAGATTACAAAACGTCTCTGAGAGGTTTCAATGATGAAATCCTGAAATGTCACGATCTGAAATACTTTCACATTTATGTCACTTTGACCCTGTGAACTTTATTAAAATATTAATATCAGTGCTGTCAATCGACGAAAAACAGTAATTCATACATTTTAAATGTGTTGTAATGGCATCTTTTTATGAATGAAGGCCAGTATCACTGATACTGATGTCTCTATGAAACATTACTGACAGACATTCAACATTACAGGATCACTGAAAGATATCAATTTCAACATTTATTAGGCTTTAAAAAATAACAGTGAACTTAAAACAATCTTCACATAAACCCATTATAATAAATGTCATATTTACCTGTGGCCTTCATATAGAATCAATATACAGAAATGTAATAAAGTTATCAAACAGTCTGCACTGCATAAATTATGAATTATTAAAGCTATTGTTTTCTCTGTTGCCTTTGTTCTGTGATGAACATTAATAACAGAATCACTGTTTATTAGGCTGCTGTCACTTTAAGATCTGCCGCTGCCGAACATGGCGCGGATCTGACGCTGTCACACACACACACACATCTCATTTCCTCACAACTCTTTAAGTTCATTTAACAAACTCATTTAAGACTCTCTTATGATAATACTCCACAAAACAGGGATTTTGGCATAATTCTGTGTGTTATTGTTCGTTCAAGCGTGAAAGAGAACTCGATACTGGTGTGTGTCTTTCTGAGTGTCGTGTGTGTGTGTGTCACAGTCGGTGTGTTCTCTTCTGTCTTTCTGAGCGTCGTGTGTGTGTGTGTCATAGTCAGGACATTCACAGTCAGTGCATTCTCTTCTGACTTTCTGAGCGTTGTGTGTGTGTGTGTGTGTGTGTGTGTCACAGTTGGTGTGTTCTCATCTGTCTTTGTGACCATTGTGTGTGTGTGTGTGTGTGTGTGTGTCACAGTCGGTGTGTTCTCTTTGTCTTTCTGAGTGTTGTGTGTGTGTTATAGTCGGTGTGTTCTCTTCTGTCTTTGTGAACATCGTGTGTGTGTGTGTGTGTGTGTGTCACAGTCGGTGTGTTATCTTCTGTCTTTCTGAGTGTTGTGTGTGTGTGTGTCATAGTCAGGACATTCACAGTCACCGCGTTCTCTTCTGACTTTCTGACTTTCTGAGCGTTGTGTGTGTGTGTCACAGTCAGTGCGTTCTCTTCTGTCTTTCTGAGCGTTGTGTGTGTGTGTGCATGTGTGTCACAGTCGGTGTGTTCTCTTCTGTCTTTGTGAGTGTTGTGTGTGTGTGTCATAGTCGGTGTGTTCTCTTCTGTCTTTGTGACCATCGTGTGTGTGTGTGTGCGTGTGTGTGTGTCACAGTCGGTGTGTTCTCTTCTGACTTTCTGAGCGTTGTGTGTGTGTGTGTGTCACAGTCGGTGTGCTCTCTTCTGTCTTTCTGAGTGTTGTGTGTGTGTGTGTCATAGTCGGTGTGTTCTCTTCTGTCTTTGTGACCATCGTGTGTGTGTGTGTGTCACAGTCGGTGTGTTCTCTTCTGTCTTTCTGAGTGTTGTGTGTGTGTGTGTGTGTGTCATAGTCAGGACATTCACAGTCAGTGCGTTCTCTTCTGTCTTTCTGAGCATTGTGTGTGTGTGTGTGTGTGTGTGTGGTGTGTGTGTGTGTGTGTGTGTGTGTGTGTGTGTGTGTGTGTGTGTGTGTGTGTGTGTGTGTGTGTGTGTGTGTGTGTGTGTGTGTGTGTGTGTGTGTGTGTGTGTGTGTGTGTGTGTGTGTGTGTGTGTGTGTGTGTGTGTGTGTGTGTGTCATAGTTAGTATTTACCTGGATTTTTACATTTCATCTCAAAACACAAACCAGGTATTTTGCCTATACATTTTGCCAAAACATTATTGGGAGTAAAATTGTTGTCTGTGGTTTTGCAAAGGTTTCTGTTTATTTCATTGTTTCAAATTTATTTAAAATGCTAAATTTAACATGTATATTTTCATTCATTTTAAGATTGAATGCCTGGGTCTGGTATAAAACTAAAACTAAATAATGTGACCCACATATAATGAAAAGGAAAAGAAGAATCTATTAGTTCTAATAAACATAGAAGTGCCCGAAGTTCAACACACCCTGAAGCAGAGCTAAAAAAAAAAAAAAGCATATTAAAACCCCTGCATTTCAAATGTACATCATAATATTGTCGCTCTGTGCAGAACTCCAGAATGTTTGAGTACATTCAAAGGAAACAGAACACTAAATCTCCATCTGATTTCTGGAGAGAGATACACACTGCCCAGATTTACTGGATCTAAGGGTTTTGCTGATGGTGTTCAAAAGACATTTTCCAATCCAGCCTGCATGACCACAGCACCCCCATGTCATCAAAGCATCAGCGAGGAATGCGTGTGTGTGTGTGTGTGTGTGTGTGTGTGTGTGTGTGTGTGTGTGTGTGTGTGTGTGTGTGTACGCTGTGGAATGCATGTGTCAGCCCGACTTCTATGCAATACTGTTGTGGTCCATTATTTCAGACACAATATCCACAGAAGAGGGAAAACAGAGAACAAGACAGAAAACAGGAGAGATCAATGAGTGAGAAATGAGGAGGAGATTATAAATTCTTTCTATAGATGGATCAAAAGGAGGATGGAAAGTTGTGTGGTGTGCCTCAGGTCCCTATAAGACCAAAGCAGATACAGTACATATCCATCCAATAGCATTCATAGGGTTTCTGGTAAATGTAAGAACTTTTTAAGGCCAATTCAAGAAAATTGAAGTTAACATACATCAATATGTTCTCTAAATGTAAATGTCTAAGCACACGATGAGTTGTATTAGTGACACTTCAAAGTTTCAGATCTCCATTACTTTTTAATTAATTGTGCAAAAAATAAGTTAGACTAGCTCTGCTCCCAAACACTAGAATATGGACATAACTTTTGCTGAAGAGTCGAGTTGTTTTTCAGCATTTCCAGTGCAAATATCTAAAAGATTATTAAATCAAGACACATTTACTGGAGTAGCAAAATGACAAAAGATCAGAAATCTTGTGAAAGTGATTTTATGATTAAAACAAGAACAAATATCTGCCAATGGCTATGAAAATTACTTACATTTGAATTACGTTGATTTTTCTAAACCCTTTGACAGATATTTGTTCTTGTTTTAAGTATAAACTCACTTAATTTAGCTCAATTTCTCAGAAAACAAGACTTAATTTCGTCATTTTGCATGTCAAGTAAATGTATCTTGATTTAAGGATGTGTAGGATCCTGAGGAAGATTTATTTTATTTTTTGTAATGCATGATATTTATTTTGGAATTTAAGAGCCCCATGTTGTCCCTTTGTTTTCCATTATAATGGTTAAATTGCATTTTACTAGTCAAAAAGCATGTCTAACTAATTGAAATCATGTAACATAAAAGATTAAAAAAAAAAAAAAAAAGTTTTAGGGCCCTATGAAATGTTTTATTTTTTACCAAATTCTGTGTTTTAACATTATGACCACCTTCCTAATATTGTGTTGGTCCCCCTTTTACTTCCAAAACAGCCCTGACCCGTCGAGGCATGGACTCCTCTAGACCCCTGAAGGTGTGCTGTGGTATCTGGCACCAAGATGTTAGCAGCAGATCCTTTAAGTCCTGTAAGTTGTGAGGCGGGGCCTCCATGGATCGGACTTGTTTGTCCAGCACATCCCACAGATACTCGATTGGATTGAGATCTGGGGAATTTGGAGGCCAAGGCAACGCCTCAAACTCTTGGTTGTGCTCCTCAAAGCATTCCTGAAGCATTTGTGCTGTGTGGCGGCGCATTATCTGCTGAAAGAGCCACAGCCACAGGGAATACCGTTTCCATGAAAGGCTGGACATGGGCTCAACAATGCTTAGGTAGGTGGGACGTGTCAAAGTCACATCCACATGGATGGAGGACCAAAGGTTTCCCAGCAGAACATTGCCCAAAGCATCACTGCCTCCGCCGCCACGCCTTCTTCCCATAGTGCACCTGGTGCCATGTGTTCCCCAGGTAAGCCACGCACACACACCCGGCCATCCACGTGATGTAGAAGAACACGTGATTCATCAGAGCAGGCCACCTTCTTCCATTGCTCCATGGTCCAGCTCTGATGCTCACGTGCCACTGTTGGTGCTTTGGGCGGTGGACAGGGGTCAGCATGGGCACCCTGACTGGTCAGCGGCTGTGCCGCCCCATACGCAACAAACTGAGATGTTCTGAGTATTCTGACACCTTTCTATCAGAACCAGCATTAACTTCTGGAGCAGTTTGAGCTCCAGTAGCTCGTCTGTTTGATCGGACCACACGGGCCAGCCTTCGCTCCCCACGTGCATCAATGAGCCTCGGCCGCCCATGACCCTGTGGCCGGTTCTCCACTGGTCCTTCCCTGGAGCACTTTTGATAGAGACTGACCACTGCAGACCGGGAACACCCCACAAGAGCTGCAGTTCAGGAGATGCTCTGACCCAGTCGTCTAGCCGTCACAATCTGGCCCTTGTCAGACTCGCTCAAATCCTTACGCTTGCCCATTTTTCCTGCTTCTAACACATCAACTCTGAGGACAAAATGTTCACTTGCTGCCTAATATATCCCACCCACTAACAGGAGATCATCAGTGTTATTCACTTCACCGACTATAATGTTATGCCTGATCTGTGTTTATGTATACATATATCACTATGAACTGATGTCGTATGGAAGAGACCTGCTTTTTTTAAACCATAAATATCTTTAATTCCACAGAAGAAAGTCACAGGGGTTCGGAAAGCCACGAGGGAGAGTAAACAATGACAATTTTCATTTTTGGGTGAACTATTCCTTTAAAGAGTTGATTCTTGTCTGTTCTTTTCCACTTCACTTACATAAAATGAGAAGATGAGGGAAGATGAGAGTGGAAAGAGAAAATCAAAGCAGACTGTCTGGTTAAAACTGCTTTGTTCTGGCCCGCACTTGTAAAAACAGAGAGAGTGTCTGCTTTATAATACGCCTCACATTCTCTTTTGCAGCTCTGTGGGATCTCTCTGTCCTAAAGCAATGCTTGGCGGGACATCCTGGACCCTGGTGCTGTCTTTCTGAAGACATGGGAGGTGTGAACCAGGGAAATTGGAAGAGAGATCATTGTCGCTGGAGCAAAGCGGTCCCATATGCAAAGCCTTGAACCTCTCATTAGGATGAGATGGAGAGAGAGAGAGAGAGAGAGAGAGAGCCAGAGGCAGAGAAAAGGCTGAAAGGTCTAAATGCGTTTGTTCTCTTTAAGCGATCCCCTATGACACGCTCTGCTTTAGTAATATCGCCTCTCTCGAGCATCAGAGTTGTCAGCACCAGGTTAAGGCCTCCTCGTCGCCGCCCACACCTTTGCTAAAGACTACTGGCAGGAAGTCATCTGCGTGTGCTCGGGAGAAACAACAGCAGAGGTTAAAGGGATACATCCCCCAGTAATATAAATCCTGTCATCATTTACTGACCCTCATTCCTGCTGTGGAACCTGTGAAGAAGACATTTTGACGTATGTTTCAGCTGTTTTGATCCCTACAGGGATGTTAACGGGGAACAAAACAACCCTGGACCACATAAGGGTGCTTTCAATCCAAATTTTTAATTAAAAAATAATAATAATTTGTGAATAAAGCAACATTTCCACTCCATGTTTTCAACAGAACAAAATTGTCGTTTAATGCTGCGTTCACACCGAACGTGAACAGAGCATCAGGAGCGAGTGATTTCCATGTTAAGTCGATGGGAAGGCGTGTTAACGTGCATCTGGAGGTCCTGCGGTGCGATGGACGCGATTCTGCCTCATTCACGCATCCAGTTTGTGCGAATGACGCAAATTGGACGCGAATTGAGCGTCTTGCGCGAGTGGTGCTTTTTGTGTGTTCACGCGTTTGAAGCGAATTTGCGTCTGACGCCCGAGTTGAATTTTTTTTACTGACGTCAATTCACGCCGCGTTAACCAATCAGGAGCCTGCTCGCTGCTGTCATGTGGTAAAGTGACATGATGAGAGACCCTGAATCATTTAAATAATAATAATACTACTATTGTGTCACAAAATGTAGTTTTAAGACTTTTTCAGGTGAGAATGTAGTTGTTTAAAGCTCAAATCTGTGGTTTATTTATAAAGAGAGAGCCTATTTTTTTTTTTTTTAAATAATCTTGTGGAGTTGTGAGCTCCAGTGGATCAGCGACGTGTGTGTGTGTGTGTGTGCTGCTGTGCGTCCATGTGTGTGTAATAATCAGAGTGTGTGTGTGTGTGTGTAATAATCAGTGTGTGTGCTGCTGCGCGTCCCTGTGTGTGTAATAATCAGAGTGTGTGTGTGTGTGTGTGTGTGTGTGTGTGTGTGTGATAATCAGTGTGTGTGCTGCTGCGTGTCCCTGTGTGTGTAATAATCAGAGTGTGTGTGTGTGTGATAATCAGTGTGTGTGTGTGTGTGCTGCTGCGTGTCCCTGTGTGTGTAATAATCAGAGTGTGTGTGTGTGTGTGTGTGTGATAATCAGTGTGTGTGTGTGTGTGTGCTGCTGCGTGTCCCTGTGTGTGTAATAATCAGAGTGTGTGTGTGTGTGTGTGCTGCTGCGCGTCCCTGTGTGTGTAATAATCAGAGTGCGTGTGTGTGTGTGTGTGTAATAATCAGAGTGTGTGTGTGTCTGTGTGTGTGCTGCTGCGCGTCCCTGTGTGTGTAATAATCAGAGTGTGTGTGTGTGTGTGATAATCAGTGTGTGTGCTGCTGCGCGTCCCTGTGTGTGTAATAATCAGAGTGTGTGTGTGTGTGTGTGTGTGTGTGTGTGTGTGTGTAATAATCAGTGTGTGTGTGTGCTGCTGCGCGTCCCTGTGTGTGTAATAATCAGAGTGTGTGTGTAATAATCAGTGTGTATGTGTGTGCTGCTGCGCGTCCCTGTGTGTGTAATAATCAGGGTGAGTGTGTGTGTGTGTGTGTGTGTGTGTGTAATCAGTGTATGTGTTAGAGCCCGACCGATATATCGGCGGGCCGATATTATCGGCCGATATTAGGCATTTTCCAAACTATCGGTATCGGTCTTTATGATGGCCGATAAATGAATATTTTAAAAAATATTAAAAACGGACGAAACACCGCTCAACCACATTATGAGTGTTGGCGTTTCATAGTTTGTCCACCAGAGGGCCCTCTACAACGTGCCATACAGCAACACCAGCTGATTCATGCTGAGTCATGCTGCCGCCACGAACATTCACAACAACGGAGCTGTGCATGTAAGTTGGCAACGAGACATACATTGCTTGAATAACATTGAAAAGAACATCCCAATCAGTTCTCTTAACTCAAATAAGCATGACAACATTGGTGACTGCCAAGTCCAGTTTTGCTGTTACATGCAAGCCAAGAGTGAAACAGAATTAGCTTACGTTAGGTTGTTACAGGTTGTTACAGTATAACTTAGTTGACTGACTGTCAGTTTAACTCGGCCAAAGTGACTGAATAAGATGTATTTCTTTAATAGCGTGACAGTTTGACAGCATGAGACGTATCATCAGTCTCCTGCCCGTTATTTTGAAAAAGTATACAATATTTTGTAGTCCATTTCTTAATTATGACTTACCATAGACGCTAACCACAAAGCTAGCTAATGCCATGGCTATCAGTGGGAGACCGCTAACATTAATGCGCCTTGGAAATCACAACAAACTTATTCTGCCTAAATAAAGTAATGATTACTGTATTTATAACTAGTATATTTGTAGTACCAGTCCCTGCATTGTAAATCGTAAGTTAGGCTCGTGAAGAGTGAACGAAAGCGCGTTGCTGACTTCGTTCAGACGCCGCATTAACAAATAATGGATTTATTGCATCATCAGTAGTAGATTTTTAGAAGGCAGGCAGCAAATGATGATTGAAAATGGTTTGTTTGATGGATAGAATTAAAAGAGTGCATGTAAAGGGATAAGCAAGTTGACATTGTAATTATAAGGTAGCTCATATTTATACTGTATATAGTTTATATTTTGCTGTTGTTGTTATTTATCAGAAATTAACTGAATATTTTTTTCCAGTCTTGCTCAAAGTTATATTTATGAAGCTTACCACGTCTGTTAATACTGGTAACTTTGATTTTTTGTTCTGTTTTTGTTATTGTGTTTTCGTCCAAACAACTTTGTTTCATATCTTAAGTGTGTATTTTTATAAATTTTATTTATCAGAACTTTAATATAATTTTATGTTCATCTGTTCTGTTGTGACAATAAAACAAACAAGTTTATTTTTAAACTGCATTATCATATTATTTTAGAGAGGCTGAGGGATCATGAATAACTACAAATAACTATGTTATTTTATTTTTTAATTTTTTTAATACATATCGGCTGATATATCGGAATATCGGATTTTTAAATCACCAAATATTTGTATCGGTATCGGCCTTAAAAATCCTTTATCGGTCGGGCTCTAGTATGTGTGTGTGCTGCTGCGTGTTCCTGTGTGTGTAATAATCAGGGTGAGTGTGTTTGTTTGTGTGTGTGCTGCTGCGCGTCCCTGTGTGTGTAATAATCAGAGTGTGTGTGTGTGTGTGTGTGTGTTGCTGCGTTTCCCTGTGTGTGTAATAATCAGAGTGTGTGTGTGTGTGTGTGTGTGTGTGTGTGTGTAATAATCAGTGTGTGTGTGTGTGTGCTGCTGCGTGTCCCTGCGTGTTTAATAATCAGGGTGTGTGTGTGTGTGTGTGTGTGTGCTGCTGCGCATCCCTGTGTGTGTAATAATCAGGGTGTGTGTGTGTGTGTGTGTTTGTTTTTTTGTTTGTATGTGCGCTGCGCGTCCATGTGTGTGTAATAATCAGGGTGTGTGTGTGTGTGTGTGTGTGTGTGTGTTGCTGTGTGTCCCTGTGTGTGTAATAATCAGGGTGTGTGTGTGTGCTGCTGCGCGTCCCTGTGTGTGTAATAATCAGCGTGTGTGTGTGTGTGTGCTGCTGTGCGTCCCTATGTGTGTAATAATCAGAGTGTGTGTGTGTGTGTGTGTGTGTGTGTGTGCTGCTGTGCGTCCCTACGTGTGTAATAATCAGAGTGTGTGTGTGTGTGTGTGTGTGTGTGTGTGTGTGTGTGCTGCTGTGCGTCCCTATGTGTGTAATAATCAGCGTGTGTGTGTGTGCTGCTGCGCGTCCCTGTGTGTGTAATAATCAGAGTGTGTGTGTTGTGCTCCTCCTATAGGCTCATATCACTAACACACTCTTTAAATAACACATAAATCCTGCACCATTGACTTTAGAGCAGGTGTGTGTTGGTCAATGGTCAGTGGTTTCAGTTCCTCACAATAGCAACAATGCTCCTGATCACACCTGGTGTTCAGACCAGACGCCCATGGGTGAACAGATGAGCAGTGCATTTGATATTAGTGGTCCTGGAGCTCAACACCAGTCCTGCGTCTCACGGGTATATCTGTGCCAACAATACATCGCATGGGTCAAAATTATCCATTTTTCTTTTATGCCAGAAATCATTAGGATATTAAGATCATGTTCCATGAAGATATTTTGTCAATTTCCTACCATAAATATATCAAAAAAATTATTATTATTATTAGTAATATGCATTGCTAAGGACTTACTTTGGACAACTTTAAAGGAGATTTTCTCAATACTTAAATTATTTTTCACCCTCAGATTCCCAATTTTCAAATATTGTCCTATCCTAACAAACCATACATCAGTGGAAAGCTCATTTATTCAGATTTCATATGATATATACATCTCAATTAAAAAAAAAACTGACCCTTATGACTGGTTTTGTGGTCCGGGGTCAAAGAAAACTCAACAGTAACACAATATCCACATGCTCCACAGACACGGTTAATCTTCCTAATGAAAATTACAGATGAAATTAATCACTGACAAGGCTTTTTTTTCATCGCGCCAATGATATTGAGTCGTCGTGGCGATGCCTGCCGTGAAAGGAGACATGGTGAAGCCGGCAGGTGTTTCGTGTTGTAATGACCAGTAAAAGTGTGTTTTTCTTCAGCACTTTACATTTTCCTCTCGGCTTGCGGAGTGCCTCCACATCTGACGTTTACAGGCCCACGGTCCAGAGCGCAACTACCGATCATAACAACGTCAAATGGCTTTTATGAGCATAATTTACAACATGTGCACGGACGTGACGAGAAATTAGAGCGAGGGAAACGGTGACAGGAGGCTTGACCCTGCGGAGCTTTATTCTGTGCTTCAATGGAAACGAGGAATCGCTCAGTGACCAGAACCGGCGGGGGAGAGCGAGAGCGCATGACTGCAGCTTTGTACATTAAACAGAGATGAGACGTGGTTGCACTTAAGTCATTTTCTGCAATTTCTGGCAATCTCCCTTTGTAAGTGGGATAAACTACGGTAGTTTCTGAAGGAGGCTTTCATGCTGTTTCACGGAGTGCTGGCCCGGTTAGTGTCACAGCAAACCAGCGCTGACTGACAAAAGCTTAAAGGACCATTAGTGTTTCAATGAAGTTTAGGTGTGGGGGATTTGTTAGCGGGAATGGGAAAGGCAGGAATTAACTGAGAGGGACGTGACGTTTTTTCATGGCATGTTTTTCTCATATCTCTCCCAGAAGAGACGCTTTTTTCCCCCTCTCTTTTCTTCACTACTAATAATAACCCTGAAGAGATGCTCACAAAGAAATCTAAAACATTATAAACATTATAATCTAAAACAATATAATGTTAAAAGTGCACAAGATATCATTTCAAAAATCATGTCCAGTAGTATAGTTTTAAACTACTATGGATGACCTTAATGTTGCATAAAAAATTAAATATTGTATATTTGTGCAGTGCTGTCAACTAAAATTAGAGATATTCAACGTCATTTTAAAGCTAAAATAAGATTAAATATAAATATTAAATAAAGAACAATTTTTAAAAAAAAATTTAATTTTGCCTTGGCAACTAGCTGAAATTTGTAATTTTAAGCTGAAGTACTAAAATTATTAAAACTAAAACCGAAATTATTAATAATAAGTTATATATATATTATATATGGGTAAAACTGGGAGGGACGGGACGGGACGGACGGACGGACGGACGGACGGACGGACGGATGGAATGAAAGAACTATGGATGGATGGATGGATGGGTGGATGGATGGAATGAAAGAACTATGGATAGATAGATGGATGGATGGAAGGAATGAAAGAACTATGGATGGATGGATGAAAGAACTATGGATGGATGATGGATGGATGGATGGATGAATGGCATGAAAGAACTATGGATGGATGGATGGATGGATGGATGGATCGAAAGAAGGATGGATGATGGATGGGTGGATGGAATGAAAGAACTATGGATGGATGGATGGAATGGATGGATGGATGGATGGATGGATGGATGGAAGGAATGAAAGAACTATGGATGGATGATGGATGGATGGGTGGATGGAATGAAAGAACTATGGATGGATGGATGGATGGATGGATGGATGGATGGATGGATGGATGGATGGATGGATGGATGGATGGATGGATGGATGGATGGATGGATGGATGGATGGATGGATGGATGGATGGATGGATGGATGGATGGATGGATGGATGGATGGATGGATGGATGGATGGAATGAAAGAACTACGGATGGATGGATGGGTGGATGGATGGATGGATGGAATGAAAGAACTATGGATGGATGGAATGAAAGAACTACGGATGGATGGATGGGTGGATGGATGGATGGATGGAATGAAAGAACTATGGATGGATGGAATGAAAGAACTACGGATGGATGGATGGGTGGATGGATGGGTGGATGGAATGAAAGAACTATGGATGGATGGATGGATGGCATGAAAGAACTATGGATGGATGGATGGATGGATGAATGGATGGAATGAAAGAACTATGGATGGATGGATGGAATGAAAGAACTATGGATGGATGGATGGATGGCATGAAAGAACTATGGATGGATGGATGGATGGATGGAATGAAAGAACTACAGATGGATGGATGGATGGATGGATGGAAGGAATGAAAGAACTATGGATGGATGATGGATGGATGGATGGATGGAATGAAAGAACTAAGGATGGATGGATGGATGGAATGAAAGAACTAAGGATGGATGGATGGATGGATGGAAGAAATGAAAGAACTATGGATGGATGGATGGAAAGTTAACGATCAAAAGAAAGAAAGAAAGATGGATGGAATGAAATCAAGAAATGAAGAAAAAAAGAAAGACTGACAGAAAGACCCATAAATGAATGAATGAACGGATGGAGGTCCTCTCACTCAGTTCACACACACACACACACACACACACACACACGTGTTCTCCGGCTCTTTAGAGTCATGGCTGTGAATGGGCCGCTCCTCCGGGCTCCAGTCAGGACAGGCTCCTCTTGGCAGAGGCTATTGGGCAGACGTCATCCATCTAGAACAGACCTTTCCCTGAACCCCGAATCCGTTGTTTGTTTCTGCACACTAGGAGGTCATGAACACAATGCATTGTGGGTTGGCAAGTGCCAGGCCACTCAATCATGGCGGTTGTGCAAGCGGGCGTATATGTATTCTTTATGAACCCACAGTATGCGCCCAACCCTCTCGCCAAACACCAGCCGCCACATCAATCACCCTCACCTCGCCGCTCCGCCCGCCCATGCTCAACATTTGGCAAATAAAAAGAGCCGGACTCAGAAATCACACGTGAATGGCAGGAGGCCGTGACGAATGGGGTGGTGAGGAACTTAAGCTTTGGATAAACTCTGAATGTTCAGTGTCCGCCTGCACAGTCTGGATGTTTGATGGAAGCCGTGTAGAGTAACATAAGAGAATAATGAGACCACTAAATCACAACAAACAGGGCCGGTGGTGGTCCCGACAGGACCCAACTCCAGAAGGGCTCTTTTCCTGCATCCGCCATTATAGCAGTGGTTCTCAAAGTGTGTGGGCGCACCATAGATATCCATAATAAAGAGTCTCTAACGTCATCACCGGCGGCCATCTTGTCACAGGCAAGCTTCCTGACGGGCTGATGTAAGGCGAGTGATCTCACTGAAATCTTGACGGATTTACAAATGGTTTGGTTTCTTACAAACGTTATTAACAAGGCTATGATTATGGATGCTTGAACAAATTATGAATAATTATTCATAAGTGTGCAGTGTCATAACTACATCTCTGACGTTTATTACAAACCAAACAGTTTGAAAATCAGTCGAAAATTGAGCAAGTTATGGTTATTTAAAAAGTACACACAATTAAAACACAATGTAACGAGTGAGCGAGCTGACTGTGACAAGATGGCCGCCAGGTGCGGACGCCGACCTCAATAGACCTTTCCTCACAAAAAACGGAAATACGTAATCGTTGCAGAACCGGAGTTCCTGTCAAGCGCCAACACATCAGAAAAGCATACCCGGCCATAAGAAAATGGATCAGTGAGTCTACACAACTTCGCTAATGGATTTGCCAAATATTACATTTGATGGAAATGAACAATTAGGCCTATTTACATAAGTCTCAGATTACGTCGCTATAAAGAACCAGCGTTACATGACGTCTTCCTTGACCAAGATGATATCTTGTTTGTGCGGACATTGGCTACATCACAAAATAGTTTAAACATCATGCAGTGTGCACAATTCTATTTTTTAACATACAACATAATACTTTTAATAAAATTATATATGTTTTTATTTTAAAAGACTAAAATACTGTATGTTTACAATATAATATAAAATGTTGATTAACATCACGTTATGTTTTAAAACAAAATAAATTCACAATATGTATGGAGGCATTTTGCAAAAGTGAATTTTATATATATTAAATAAAATATAAATTTTTTAAATAAAAAATATATACACGACTCACGAGGCAACATCCATTTAAGCATGCGTGTTTATTTTAGTAGTCAGTGAACAGCCTGAGAAACATTTAAATAGATTTCAGTTAATAATTAGCAGGGAAGTTTGGTCCTTCATCCCGCAGGATAGTCTGAATCCATTTCCGTCAAACTCCACCATCAACAGGGAAGGAATGAAACGACAGATATAGATGCTTTTGGGAATAACAAGAACAGCCCGGTAAGCTACAATCACACTTGCTCGTTGCTTGCGCCATTTGTTTACCTGTAGCCCTGCCCGGGGAGGAAGAAGATTATCACGACGATTGCGTATTTCCGGTCGCAAATACGGAAGTTGTGAGAAAGGTCTATTGGCCAGCCGCGCGGACGACACATCTAGCCTTTATTATGTATCTCTATGGGGCGCACAAGTACTACAGGGGCGCGGGACATTTAACCCTTAAATGCATGACTGTTTCGCATTTGAGTAATCATCATAAATTAGGGATCATTCGAAAGCTTACGAACTCAAAATTCATCCTGAGAAAACCGTTTTGAAATCGGACATACTCTAAATTATTCAAGCGGGCTCCTCCCCCTAGAGGGCGGCGTCATGTTTCATATTACAACTACTTTACAATCAAAATCTTTTCTAATCTTGACAAAACACATATTGTCGGAAAGGTCTGAGTCTCAAGGGTCCATATTTGGTGACTGTTTGGTGATGGAAGTGATATTTGGACAGAAATGTACAGGGAAAAAAAAACAATCAATGGACGCCCGGTGGCTATTTTTGGTACAGCGCCTAAACAAAATCTCATGGGAACTTCAATTTTGGTGATATTAACTTCAAATTTGGAACACAACTTGGTTAGACATATGGCTATATTATTTTATAGTAATTTTAGAGTAAAACATTTTTTGTAAAATATATATTTGATATAAAATAAAAAATATTTAGTAGGGATGCTCCGATCAGGATTTTTGCTGCTGATACCGAGTACCGATTTCTTGTCATGGTGATCAGCCGATCCCGATTCCAATGCTTCACTGATGTGTAAGCTCTCTGATCACTGTTAAACTTTTTTCAGAAAAGAAAAACAAAACAAAAAAAACTATAGATGTTGCCTTTATTATATTTTTGTCAAATGTTTATGGTAATTATGTACTGTAATGTAACTATTGTTTTAACAGGGTACTAAATAATCACAAAAAATATTCATTATACAGTGAACACTTTAATATGCCTTTAAAATGGGGTTTCTGCATAAAACTATGCATATCAGGATACCTAATAGGGTTTTTATTTATTTTATTTATTATAATTTATTTTAATAATAATTTTATTTCACATCCTGCCCAATGATGTCCTAAAAACAATGTTGATATTGAAGGCTATAAACAAATACAGTGAATGTAATGTAGGCATGAATTAATCATTAGATTTTTTTAATTCACTGAACTGCATATGATATTAGCCTATATTTGATTACCCAATTATAATGGTCACTTTTATAAAAATATACATACTTTACTTAGGTTTAAAATTTTACATATGGCACATTTATTGTCCAACATCAAATATTTTAGAAATCTGTATACTTTAGTCTGAATTTTAGCGGAGATTGACATGCAGAAGGCTCGTCGTCTCCTGACAGCAAAATGGACATATTTGCATGACTTCCTAACATTTACAGATGGAGATTATCCCTGTGAGATGTGAGTTATGCACTGAGGAAAGCACCACATTTCACACGCATGAAACACCGCAGGTATTTATCTGTCTGTCAGCACAAGTATCTCCCAGAGCGTCTGACAGGACAAGCTGCTTTAAACTGTATATATTAATATATTAATACCTTAATATAAAGCGTGTCATGTTTAGGACAAACTGTATCATGCACTTTCCCTGCATCAGCTCACTCTGCGTACTCCGCTATTCTTCTGAACGGCGTTCGCCCATCCCTTAGGACCGACTGACCCGTATTTTTCATTTACAGTACACTTCAACTTCCATAAATTTTACATACTTTCATATTTAGGGGCCAAGCACCGAAGGTGCACGCACCTATTGAAATCGTTAGATTTCTTATTATTATTATTCCGCCATTGAAGTCTATGGCAACCCATAGAACCACTTGCGGGAAAGTTGTGAAATTTGGCACACAGATAGAGGACAGTCCCAGCATTAACCACACCAATTTTGGAATCTCTAAAACAATCTCTCTAGCGCCACCACCTGTCCAAAGTTTGACTCATATTTTTGCTAATAACTTTTGAACCGTAAGGGCTAGAAATAATATTTCTTCTGATTCCTTGGCTCAAGCCGATTCGATTGCACCCTATCACGTCATAATAATCTTCCCGCCATTTTTAATTAACCGAAAAACATACTTTTGCGAACTCCTCCTAGGCCGTTGCTCCAATTTGCACGAAAATTGAACCAGATCATCTTCAGACTATGCTGACAAAACTGTATTAGACTCAAGATGATTAGTCAAATTGTTATTGAATAACGCTCAAATTAAATCGACAAAGTGCCCACAAAAATGAAAGTCAGGCTCCATCTCCGCAACGCTTTAGCATATTCTAACCAAACGTGGTGTGTGTTATGCCAACCATGACCTGAGGCTGCCTGCAGTGTTTCGGCGCAGTGCCATCTGGTGGTCCAGAGATAGAAAAATTTGATATTTTTGATTATAACTTAAGAACGCTTTAGCCAAATATCACAAAACTGGTCTCTTTAGAGTCGGGGCATCACGCCGAGTCATACCGTACCCAATTTTCCCATATCAACCATTTTGGGCATCTGCCATTTTGAATTTTGTCAGAAAGTGCTATGTTTTACAAACGCATTGGCGTATCATTATGAAACTCGGTGTGTGTCTTCGTCACCAAGCCCTGAAAGTACTCAAAAAGTTTCAAGGCAGCGCCACCTTGTGGACAAAGGTTATAATGAATTTTCCAATAATGCTAATAACTTTTGATTAAATTTGACTATTGTCATAAATCTGGTTTTAATCGATTCCTTGGGTCATGCCAAGAACATAGATACAAATTTTACCATATTTGGCCAAACATTCTGTTCGCCATTTTGATTTACTTTAGAAACCTACTTTTTCGAACTCCTCCAAGACCATTTGTCTGATTTTCACCAAAATGGAATCGTAACATCTTCAGACTATTACAGCAAAAAGTTATTAATTTCGTGTCAACAGACAAAACCGTTTTCATATACTGCAGCGACAAAGTTGAGCCATGATGCCAAAATGACTCTTGAGGCTGTATCTCTGCAATGCTTTGACATACTGACACCAAACTTTGCCTTTGTCATTGTCATCTCACTCTGACCACACCACATCAATTTCGTTACTGCGCCACCTATTGGTCAAAAGTGACAAACTATTAAATCTTATTATTAGTGACTGTATATATGATTTTTCAGCCATTTTGCCTAAAATCATCTTAAAATGCCTTTAATTGCTCATTGTTGCAGTTGGTCTAACACTCTCAGCTATGTTGGCATGTTTTATTGGCTTGTTTGCGCTTGGCCCCGTTAATTGCTGCTTGCAGCTATATTTTGAATTGCTTCACTTCAGCAATAATCTGCTGAGTGTCTTCTTTAAAACAAGACCAAACTTTGGTCTATATTCCAAAACATTCTTTGGATAGTCCATTTTCATGTATATTCTCAAAAAGGGGGGTGACAGTTAAAACGAAACGACATGAGGATGAGCACATGATGACAGAACTTATATTTTTGGGTGAATTATACCTTATAAATACAGTAAGCTGAGCCTTGGATAAAACCACTCTATATCGCCAATCATATCGTTTACATCAATATTGTGATATCTTGATAGAACAATCATTGCAGCTCTACAGGACTAGTTTTCATACATCAGGTGTTTTTTGGACGGAAGGTGCAGATATCAAATAACAAACAAATGCATCACTACACGTCAAATATGTTTGCAATTTTGTTGCTTCCTGAGACTTTTTCCCTTTAAGTGAGGACAAAAAAAAGACTTGACGCTTGTTAGACGTAAAACAACAGCCTTGCTCAATTCAAGGAACGGAAATATATAAATACACATGAGAACGAGCCGCCATTTTAGATCTGGAAATACATTTTAGCAGAAGGTTCTCTACACGGTCTGGAACACGCATGAAGTTCCATCAGTGAGAAACACAACACATTCACTTCTGGAAGAGATTGCAGATGTGTTGGGATGTGATCCACATATTTTGAATGCATATGGTGATGTTTTTTGACCTGAGTGGGACAGATCTCTCATCAGATGAATAGTTTGGTGAATTCGCTTACCTTTCTTTACAAGCTGTGCCCTCTCTTTCTGCATCAAGTCCATTTCTCTCGCCAGCGCCTTCCTCTGTCTCTCCAACTCACACCTCAGAATCCCCATATGTAGCTGCATACACTCCCGCTCTTTCTTCTGCGGAAACAGACAATAAAAACTTCATCTTTTCTATTTTCCACAATTAACTTCATTGGGTAGCTCAATTATTAAGAGAAGGACGTTTAACAACTGATCGGGCATTTTAATGGCCTGTTCTTATGCTGTGTTCACACCAACCGTGAATAGAGCGTCAGAATCGCGTCTAGTTGGACGCTTGAACATTTTGAATCCATTCGCGCATTCAATTCGCTGTGGACGCGCGAATGGATTCAAAATGTTCAAGCGTCCAACTAGATGCGGTAGACGCGATTTTGACGCACTATTCGAGTTTGGTGTAAACACAGTATAAATTGAGCGTTTGAAGCGAAATAGACACACGCGTGTTCAATGCGCTCCAGGAGAAATATGTCATAAAACACCACTCTGCCTCTTTTCATTTTCATTAAAAAAATATATTAAGCATTATTAGCCACACAAATGTGGTCCAGGCCACTCCTACATTATCTTCACTGCATGTGTAGAGAGACAGATTGAAGTAAAGTTAGGCTACTTTGCTGTATTTTATTTATTTAATTGTGAGAGCGTTTTCCTAGTCAGTCCTCTTCTACCATGTCAACAAATACATCGGCAGTGTGGCAGCATTTTTAAAAAATAGAAAATGGGAAAAAAGTTGAAAGCAAATTTTGCAAGCAACAGTTTTCATATCACAGCTCGACGACAAACATGTCATATCACCGAAAGACGGTAAGCTAACTTGTCTGCGTTAGGTTGCCCCGTCTGTTTTGAGTTGCCCCGTCCCTTTATTATTTATTATTGTGCAAACTGCTAGTATTATTTATTGGATTTGGGCACTTTATTATTTTATTTTTTATTTGGAGCCTAATGCGCGATGCACTGTTTGCATTCGTTTTGAGCCTATGCTTTATTTTTCGGTTATGCACTTTATTTCGTTTCTGCTCTTGATCTGGCTTGTTTAATAAATATTCCTTTTTTATTAAAGTGGACGTGCCTTTTGTGTTTAAGAGTAAAAGCTTTAAGTTAATAGTCTATTCGTGTCTCAGCCGTGAAGCTGAGCTGATCCTGTGTTCACAGAGCGGCTGAAATTAGTTATTATAATACATATGACAAAAACAATTGTCTAAATTATGTTGCATATTCCTCAAAAGTTCTTGTGATGATATCACTAGTTGACAACATAGTACTATATTTTCGTAAATCATAGGCTATGATATTACAGGTGCACGTGATGCAACGCTGTCAGAGCCGACAGACTCGTGTGTCAGACTCATTTCAGAGCAAAATAATCAGGTCAAAAACTATTGAATATGCTGCAAATTGCCTACTAGTTTTTTATTATTATTTATAATTAATTTAGGCAGACAACAAGGCCACCAAGGACTGCGCACAGTGTGCAGCTAATTCATTTAACGTTTTTTTTCCCCAACGTAATTTTTAGTCGAAAATTTCATGACTTCAGTCGATCAAGATTTTCTTTGGTTGATTACAGCCCTAGAAAAGTCCCATGATTCCACACTGCATCATCAATCTACACCTTTGTTATTGTTTTGAAGAGGTTAGCGACCCCTAGCGGCAGAAAAATACATAGTGTAGCTTTAATAACCTTAGTGACCTCTTTAAGATCACTAAACTCTAGGCTTCTGGTCATTCCTAGGATATCTAAGTCCACTAAAGGAGGGAGGGCATTTTCACATTTAGCTCCTAAACTCTGGAATAGTCTTCCTGATATTGTTCGAGGTTCAGACTCGCTGTCCCAGTTTAAAACTAGATTAAAGACACATCTCTTTAGCCAAGCATTCACATTATAATTACCTTTTATACTACAGTTAAATCGGAACAAAAGCATTAATATAATATTCTGAACAGCAGCTATGCTAATTATTTCCCATCTGCTTTTCTGTTGTTATCTCGGGACACTAGTCCTGAGGTAAATAGTTCGTCAGCTCCAGTTTGTATCCAGCCTCTCATGGAGACTTCGGATGCCCCAACACCTGTGAAGAGACGACTCCACGCCTGTGAAGAGACGACTCAACGCCAGCGTTGTTATGGCCTAAATTAATACACGACTGATTAACTTTTTCGAACATTTTTCTTTAACATTGTCTTTCTAACATTTTTACTGTACATCTATGAAATGCACTTTCTGTAAAGCTGCTTTGAAACAATGTGTATTGTGAAAAGTGCTATACAAATAAATTTGAATTGAATTGAATTAATACTGTACATGTGCTGTTATAAAATATTTATATTTCAAATAAATGCTGTTCTTTTGAACTTTCTATTTATCAACATATTAAAAAAAAAGCATCTCAGATTCCACTAAAACGTAAAAAAAAGCTATTTTAAGGTAGAATTATATTCCACGATATTACTGTATTTTTGATCAAATAAATGCAGCCCTGGTAAGCGTAAGATTTCATAAACAATATCTATATGTCGCACTACCCTGCAAAGCATTTTGGAGAGCAAGCACAAGCCAGAAACATTCACATTAATGTAATAAAACTTGCTTTTTAAGTCGATTACAGCGGACATCAGTGCCAGATCTCCCCTTCTCCAGCACAGATGAGTCCACAGCAGATCTATCTAATCTACATCTACAGCCCCGCGGCTTTCGGGACTGTCAGCGAGCCAAGCGCACTAATGAGGAACAGTGATCTGACGAGGGTGAAAGTGCGATTGAGAGCAGATAGAAGAAGAAAGAGAGAGAAGGAGAAGAGATAACAAGCAGGGAAAATCTTTAAAGTGATTGGTGGTGGTGATCCCTATCATAACCAGAACTGCAGAGTTGAAATGTTTGATCGTCACGGCCTCCGTTCTGAATATTCAGAATAAACAAACCATCATACATGCAATTACAAAACTTGGAGAATTGAAATCGATGTGATGAGAAACATGAATCCACACCACAGGGTGATGGGAATAATTGAGTCATAGCAATGAAATCTCTAGGATCTACTGTAGGTAACATCTCAGGATCTTGAGGAAGTGTCAATCAAAGAGATATAGAAGACCTTCAGATAGTTTGAGCCCTTATACGGCGAGAACAGACCAAGAGTTTGCGTGTTTACTATCAACGCCACTGGCACGACTTTTCACACACATAGCTAAACGCTTCAAACACACACACACACACACACACACACATGCACGCTACAAGATTTTTACAGATTGATCCCATAAGATTGATGCTGATACTGATAAGTGGCTGATATTAAATTTTAGTTTGTGTGTAATATTAAAATTAATAATACAATATTATTAATAGGGCCGGGACTTTAACACGTTAATTAAGATTAATTACGCAAAAAATAAATAACAATTTTAACCGCACTTATTTTTGCACCACGGAACGTTTTTCAATGAATGAGTTTCGACGGACCGATTATACTGGAGCACCAGCTAGCGTTCTTGACAACAACAAACCACAGTGAACATGAACGAAGAAGCTGACGAGACCGCTTTGCTTGGCCCCGTGGATGTGAAATGTTGTTTTAAAAAACGAAAGGATGGAAGCGTCGACAAGAGCATGGTTGTGTGCAAGCTATGCAACAAGGAATTTGCGTATCACCGCAGCACATCGAGCCTCAAATATCACCTCAACGCAAAACACATAGGAGTTAGCGTGACCCGAATCCGAGTAAAGTTACAAGTAATTATCTAAATTACAAGTTACATGTAAATATGCTATTGCTACACTTAATGGCAAACATTGCACTGGTCTGCTGGACTGAAATAAATAAACAATATTTTGTTGATTAAGCTTATGTCATTATTCATTATGTCATTTTTCAATGGTATACTAAAAATACATGTGAAAAAAATTACTTCTCACTGTTCTCTGGTCAAATATTTATATGCAATTAAAATGCGATTAATTTCGATTAATTAATTACAAAGCCTCTAATTAATTAGATTAATTTTTTTAATCGAGTCCCGGCCCTAATATATATATATATATATATATATATATATATATATATATATATATATATATATATATATATATATATATATATATATATATATATATATATATATATATATATATATATATATATATATATATATATATATATATAAAAAATAGAAAAGGGACCGGCCCCTGGGTGTGTCCACAACTTCCAATCTGGCCCCCTTTTAAAAGAGTTTGGACACCCCTGGAGTAGTGCTATTGACTATGTTTGTGTTTTTGGGATGGAAGGGATGACTTCTTCACTGAGCATTCGACCTGGATGATCATAGTTGCTTTCACTTATTGACGACATCATACCCTCGGCCGGCTGGCACAGCAGATTCCGCACGAATGTGTGGGGCGGAGCTATCAAAATAGGGGCGTGTTTGTTTTGGTGATTTGAATACGTTTATTAATACGTTTTTAAAGATGCACTATATTGCCAAAAGTTTTGGGACGCCTGCCTATACATGCACGTGAACATTAATGCCATCCCATTCTTAATCCGTAGGGTTTAATATGGAGTCGGCCCACCCTTTGCAGCTCTAACAAGGTTTAGGAGTGTGTTTATGGGGATTCTTCTAGAAGCGCATTAGTGAGGTCAGGCACTGATGTTGGACGAGAAGGCCTGGCTCTCAGTGTCTGCTTTAATTCATCCCAAAGGTGTTCTATCGGGTTGAGGTCAGGACTCAAGTTCCTCCACACCAAACTCGCTTATCCGTGTCTTTATGGAGCGACGCTTTGTGCACTGGTCAGTCATGCTGGGACAGGAAGGGGCTGTCCCCAAACTGTTCCCACAAAGTTGGGAGCATGAAATTGTCCAAAATGTCTTGGTATGCTGAAGCATTTACTGTGCGCTCACACCAGACGCGTAGTTGGACGCTTGAACATTTTGTGTTTACTCGCTTTACTCGCGCGTGACATTCACTTCACAACAGACGCAAATTTGCGTCATGGGAGGGGCTTCTGCCAGCCGGCTCATCTCGTTGTGAAATGGCTGACATGGATTGTTTTAAAATACGGCGAATAAGCTCAATTTGCCGGCTTTAGCTAGTTTGTAGTCTCAATAAGGTGAATTCAGGGTGATTGGGAGACTTTTTCCAAGTCATCTCAATGGCAAAAAGTGTCCCAATCACCCTGAAATCACCCTATGTAGAGCTCAAATTGAGTAAAGAGCGTTTTTTACAATTTACCAGGCTTTCTGACCTCCTCACTCACTTTCTTCTAAGCAAGATCCGTTTTATTCCTTTTTCTATAATAATATGAAGATGTATCGTACAGCTCCGGGGATCCGCATATGATTTTGTCCTCATTGTTGTCACTACTAGAGCAAGCTCCTGATTGGTTAACGTGTCGCAAATATCACGCGACAAATGCTCAATTCGCTCAATTTGTGCCGTGTCATTCGCGCCGCAGAATATCCATTTGTGTCTTTGCATTGACTTTACATGTAAATCACTCGTGCGAAACGCTTCATTCGTGTCTGGTGTGAACGCACCATTAGAGTTCCTTTCACTTGAACTAAGAGGCCAAGCCCAACCCCTGAAAAACAACCCCCACACCCTAATCCCCCCTCCACCAAACTTCACACTTGGCACAATGCAGTCAGGCAAGTTCCGTTCTCCTGGCAATCACCAAATGCAGACTCGTCAAAGCAAAAACACACATGGACTAAAAGCCACAAACCTTTAAGGCATGTACCTCACATCCTCTCATACACTAAACCTCACATTCTGCTTTAATTGCCAGTAATGAAAAAGTACTGAATAATTCAATTAGCGTAGCAATACCCGGTACAGTGTGGTGAGCGTGCATGGGCAGATTGATTGCTCGGAGTTCCCTAATAGGCTCAAAACTGACCGGAGGCCAGGGAGAAGTGACAACACGGCCGTTTCAGAGGTGAACGCTCTGGTCTGTAATCAGGTTCACATAACCTCGAGCCTGAAGGGAAACTCAAAACAGATTTCTGCTCATTAAGCGCAGTAACTGATACACTTTGCAGGAATTTTAGACCCTCGCTGACCTTTGGTGCGGTCCAGGTAGCGCTCCTGTGATCGAGGGAGAGTGTCAGCTATTAGTGTAAATGTATCCTGAAATTTGACATGTGGAGAACTCCAAAAACTTGCCAATTGGTTTTTGGAGAGAAGGAGACTTCACAGTCATTCACAGAGACTTGACGAACCGCTAAGAAAGACGTGCGATAATATTCCCAACATGTGTAGGCTTCAGGAGGCTTTTAGAGCCTTCGGATGAGTATTGTGTTGGATATTGCAAGACAAAAACTTGCTTGTAATTATCGCATGTTTTCTGTGCTTTCCCGTGTTTGCTCATAATATGCGCTTCTCCTTGTTTTGGCAACGTCTTTTCACGTCATGATCATTTCTGGCTGATTTGGATTCGAGCAAGAGTGAGGTGACTCATGTTCTTTGCTTTGGCCAACCCCAAAAAAAAAAAAAAAAACTGAAACCAAAAACAAAAGATGGAAAACAGAAAGAAAATGACAGACCTCCAGGACACTGAGACAGATCAAGAGAAGGTCCTGTGGACATCTCGCGCTCTGAGAAAACAGCATTTCAACAGGTGGAGGGGCCGCGCCACACAAACACTGAGCACTTAAACATCAAAGACAGCAGGAGTGTGTGTGTGTGTGTGTGGTAGGGCATCTTGAGTGATGGCGTCTTTATGACTCAAGTGTGTGAGAGGGCAAATGTGAGTCAAGGAATCTCTCTTTTCACTCTTTCTAGGATGCGCTACATTTCAATGCATTTCTATCCTAAAAAACATATTTCATTTAAAGGACAAGGATTTTTTGAATAATGTTAAAGGGGTGATGAATTGCGAAATCAACTTTCCCTTGAGCCTTTGATATATAAAAGTTCATTGTGATATAAGAATATCCTGTAAGTTTCAGAACGGAAAACGTCCTTGTTAATCGAAGAAAAGCTTTTATTGACACCAGGCCCAGAAAACGAGAGATCTCACAATATGTCGACCACTGACATCATAGAATGCAGAAGCGCCGCCTCAAGCCCCGCCCACCGACTCGTGGAGCGAAACGGATCACGCTACAGAGCAATAAACATGTCGGTTCCAGCTCACGTGCGTAAGACATTGCACATTTGTTCGCTTCATTTCACCGCGGAATCGATTGTAAACAAGACACAGGTGGAGACTGGATTTGCAGACATACTGATATTAAAGCACAATGCTGTGCCTTCTGGATCCGACAGGAACGCTGCAACACACTGATGTGAGTAAAACATGTTTTTATATACGTGTTAGTATTGCATTGTTACAGATAGTTTGATATCTATTGATTACATACCTTAGCACGCGGTCACAGGCTGGAGAAGCTGTTATTGGTTCATTCGGGATCAGACTCGGACTTGTAACGCCAGCTCGCAAAGCCCAACATCCCGGGGCTGTGTGTTTTTCAGACAGGCTACCAAAACGTACGTGTGTGTGTGTGTGTGTGTGTGTGTGTGTGTGTGTGTGTGTGTGTGTGTGTGTGTGTGTGTGTGTGTGTGTGTGTGTGTGTGTGTGTGTGTGTACGGGTCGCAGTTATTCATCGATCAGGCGGGCCAAGTAATACAAAAATAACATTCCAATCAATCGCGGTTGGATGAGAGATGAATCATTGTGTTTGTTTGATAAAGATATTTTGTGAGTCCTGTGAGCGTTTCCCCACACGCTTTCAATACAATCCCCACATGTACTGAGGGAGCTGAAGCTCATTAAATATGCAAATCTTATCCAATCCTAGCCGTGGGCGTTTACTTCCAAGTCTTCAATGCGGCACGCCCATCAAAACCGAGCGTGTCTTGAGAGAGCCTCAAAACCAGGTCAGAAAATAGCCTATTACTTATTCATTATGATGTTTCTGAATGTAAAAACCACGCGAACGCAATAAGTTGACCTCAGACTACAGTATAAAATGTTTTAATAAGGGTTCATCAACATTTATACAGTGACGATTATGAAGTGATGTTTTACATTTGATTACTATTTCTGTACCTGAAAATCATTTATACATTTATATGTTTGTTGTATTTATGTACAATGTATGTATATTATGCGTATACTAGGGCTGTAACGATTTGACCAAAAATAAAAACCTCGATTAATTGAACATTTGACCTCGATTACGATTAATGAACGATTATTTTGCTTTTTTTTTGCCCTAAAGGTGGATTTTTTTTTTCTAATGAAAAAGTGCATTTCTTTGTGATTTTAAAACACTTGAAGGAAACAGTTCACTTTCAGCAGTTATTGTCTATGGAGCAGATTTCTGTTTGTTGTACATCAGATACAGATAAATTAACACTGTAGGCCTACATTACATTTATTTGAATGCATTAATGAGAGAGTGATTGTGTGTGTGAATTACTCTTACTGTCTCTATTCATTATGAAGCTGTGGTTTGTACTTACTTCAAAGGTATTAAAATAACGGTTGAGTTTCTAAGCTACTTTAGTGACTTTACTTTAGTCACAGGACAGCGTTGATCCTGCGTTTCTGTGCTCCTCTGCGCGCGATCTTCACGGGATGTGCGAGCTTCTGTCTTGAGTGTTCGTTTGTCAATAAATCAGGCATTAGTTCAACATAATACACATCTGATGGTCGAAACTCGCTTTAATGTTCAAACTGACAGGGCTTAAACGACATACAAATGACAAAGCTTTGCGAGAACGCAGGTGAAAGAGGTCTGCCTTCAGGGCGCGTGCGTTGTCGCGTTTAAACGCATTTACTTGACAAACTTTACGAGCAAGAAAGTGAAAGCTACTTCGGGGCTTGTGCGCGCCGTCTCTCTCTCTGTGTGTGTGTGTGTGTGTCAGCGCGTAGGCTATAAGAACAGCAATTAACTGACCTGTATAAACTGTGTAAAACATGCAGTTACTATAGTGATTCTGGGTATCTATAAACACAGATAACCGCTCCTGCATCTCTGTGTGCCTGCAAACTGCACTTGATGTGACAGACGGGGCGGAGTCACGTGAAAACCGGAATAACCGACATGGGAAAAATACGTCGGTTAGAGGTTCTGAATGTCGGTTTCGGTTATTTTTCGATTAATCGTACAGCCCTAGCGTATACTCTATTATATATACAGCACCAGTCAAAAGTTTGGACACATACAAAGAATATCGGCTGATAAATCGATATCTGACTTTTTTTACTCCCTAATATCGGTTTCGGTATCGCCGCCCCCAAAAAAACCCATATCGGTCAGGCTCTAATCATGATATAGATATTTTTGCTTTAAATAAGGTTATGATATCAAA